>JAKWJA010002489.1:54344522-54735489 GCA_027704765.1 Solanum habrochaites | reverse complement strand
TCACTGAACTTTCGCGGTCGGAGTAACTGAACTGGCCATCAAGGCACGCACCGTGTTTGTGCTGGTGACATATTCTGTGTTTGGTTGACACGCGAGCTGGGCTGGTGTGCCTGTGTAGAGTCTGAAACTGTCCTCCTCAGTCGATACGAGGCACGACCTCCTTCAGTGACGGGTGCAGAAACTAGTAGAGCCGAGCAGTTTCCTCGGACCAGGATACTCCTAAGGAGCCCGACACCCTCCTCATTTGGGTGGCTGACCCGATGGTGGTGCCGGTCAGTGTTTCGTCCTCATCAGGTCTCGGGAGGCAAGTGACTGCGCCAACGGACCACCTTCTTGGGTGTGGCTCGTTGGCACGTGTTCAACGAGACGAAGGGCGGGGGCCTGGGGGGAATGTACTCAGGGTCCCGCTCATCCATCAGAGCCATGACCATTGCTGGCAACAAGGGAGTGCACCGACTTATGATCTCCCGCGGTGCTAGTGAGGTCTTGCTTGGGTGCTATAGTTGATAGTACCTGTAAAAGGGATCAATATTAGTATGAGTAGTAACAATCAAGATCAGGGCAACTCAATTACATTAAACTTTGACATGTGTGGTAGTACTATATGAAACTGTCTCACCCGACAAGAACCGTGCTGATCGTCGTGGCTATGACTGACCATCATAGGGCCTTTTGTTGGTACTTGGTCTATGTATATATAAATAAACCCTGAAGGATGGGTCCTGACTATCATGCACCTGTCGAGCATGAATTGACCGCGTAGTACGATCGGTCCCGTGGGCCGTCAGGACCCTTGGAAAATGTTGGGAGACCCTATCAGTGGGGTCTCTGACCATCCATGACGTTCAAGCGGAGACCGTCGGGGTATGACGGTCCGTCGTAGGAACACTTGGAAATGTGGGAGAAATCGCGTATCAGCGGGGTCTCTGACCATCATGAAGGTCAAGCAGGACGTAACTCGTGGTATGACGGTCCCGTCGTAAGAGTCCGTCGTAGGACCCTTGAAAAATGTTGGGGTCCAAGGGTGCTAGGGCTTCTGGAACGTACCCTACAATGGTCCCGTCCGTGTGTACGATGGTCTCCGTCATTCTCGGGGTCTCGTTCCTGAGTGAAACTGGCAGAATTACAGGACCCCTAAACAACCCCTATGGAACCCACATGGTCTAGTAGTCTTGGGACCTATATTTGTCTATCCCTACTGACCTCAAAACTAACCAATGCAAAACACCTATGCCTGGGTAATCGACAATGCAAATTCGAACATTTAAGCCCTAGGTTTAGCCATTCACATCAAGGAAACAATATAAACTAAGAACTAACTAAAGACTACTAATGACCCAAAATGCAGAGATAAATTAGTATAAAATTTAAAGACAAATAACCTTGGAAATGGAGAAAACACAAGTGGATAATGATCATGTGGCAAGGTATACAAATAGCAGCAGGCACCCCCTAGTAGATTATAATCATAAGGTTTTGGGGAGATTATCGGGAGTAATGAGCAGGTGGGCGGTGTGGAAGTTGACAGAGCGGGGATGAAGGATGTGGAAGTAATGGGGTGAAATATATGGGGTGGGTTTGGGTAGTATAAACGGTTGAGATTTTTGAAAAGGGTCCAGCCGGTCGGGTAGCTTTCATTCATCACGCCGACGGTTCTCGACGACTGTCCGCGCATACTGTGAGTGTACGGGCCTCGTAGTTCCGTCGTGTGGTGCCCTAATATTCAAAATGTCAGAACTACGTACCACCTGTGTGACGGAGCCCACGACGGTCCGTGCATGTGCAACGGTCCGTCGTTGTATCGTCAGTGGCTACTGTGAAGTAGGTTATCGCAGAATTTCCTGGTGATGTGCCGCAAATTTCAAAGCCATTTAAAAAAATGCTCCAATTATTCAAAAGATTATAAGTATTGGGTTTCCATCCTCCCAACAGCGCCTGATTTAATGTCGCGGCACGACCCCTGGGGACACTTGATTACATGCAGACTTCATCAAGATGGTACGCCTCGATCACTTCATTCGCCGATTCACATGCCCGAGAATAGATTTTTATGTCAGCTGTCCATTCACCTTGAAACGCCACCCGCCTTGGTTTCCCAATCAACTGCTCCTGAGGGAATATTTTGAGTAACCGTGTAAGGACGTCCATTTGGACTTGAGTTTGCCTGGACACGCCCACAAATCTGGAAATTGAATAAAAAGCACCAAATCCCAACCATAACTCTTGTTTTGCAATTTTGTTGTCATGGTACTATCTCATCTTTTCTTTTTCTTTGTTATAGGGCTGAGCTTTCATAGGCTTTCAAGGCGAAATTCCTCAATTCAATTCAACCCTTTAAAAACCGTGCTCTGCAGCTGTCGCTCCAATCCATTTTTTCTTAATTTTCACTTCTTCATAGCCCACATGGTTATGCTCTAAACGCAACCGGTAGATGACAAGCTTTCCACCCATATACAAGTTGGTATGGAGACACCCAAGAGGAGTCTTATATGTTGTCCCGTAATGACCAAATAGCATCATCAAGCCTCCTGACCAATCCCGTTTTCTAACGAGCGTTCACTGTTTGGATTATATCTGTTTGGATCTCTCGATTTCGACACTTCACTCAAACTTGCCCACTAGTTTTGAGTTAAGGAGTGGCTACATTAATGGCGACCCCCCATATTTTTGTTTTTCTTCTCTTTCTTCCAATAACCCTTTGACTAATCTGTTTCGCAGTGGGAGCCCCCATCACTAAGAATAGCCCTTTGGTGCCATAAACGAGCCGAATATATTCTTTTTCCACAAATGCAGTGACACTCTTCCTTCATGTTTGCGAGTGCTTAATGGCTTCGACCCATTTAGATACAAGAATCAACTACCTGCTACTAGAGGTGTACTCATCCCATGAGAACTCTCACGAAAGGGCCCATAAAGTCAATACGCCCACACATCAAATAACTCAATCACAGAATGTGTGTTTAGAGGGAGCTTTGGCTTTCTTTAATACACACCATCACTTGACATTGTCACATTCTTTAGGCAAACCCATGAGCTTTGATGAAGAGTTTGGCAATATAACCACATTGCATATATCTTGTAAGCGGTTCGGAATACACTGTGATGTCCTCCAACAGTGGAAGAATGACAAATGCCTCCAACACACTCAACATTTCACATTCTGCCACAACGCCGACTAACCCGTCGCACCACTCCTAGACCGTATGGTTCATGCCGAAAGAACTTCTTTCTTCACATCGTACAATGAACTTTTTTCCTTTGATGAAAGGACAAGGTCTGATGGAACCCTACCTAGCCTAGATAGTTCGCACAATCTGCCGAACCATGAATCAAGTCTTGTGAGCAAGCCAATACATTTCATTCACGGGGAAAAGTGTCATCAATGTCATCTTAATCCCCCCTAACCTCTCATCCTAGCTTATCTCATCCTCTAGCGAACAAATGACCAGCCACTATTTTTTATCCTTTTCTGTCCAGCACTTCGAAGTCAAATTCTTTGCGCATTAATCCCAACTAATCACAGCCTTTGTTTCCGCTCCATTTTTCGCCGATCAAGTATCCTCAATCTGAATGGTCCTGTTGCACCTATAACCTAGACCGTAGCAAATAGGAGGCAATTTCTCAAAAGCAAACACTACTGCTAGGATTTCTTGCTCAGTCACACTGTGTAAGTTCTTCTTGAGCTTCATTTAAGGCGTTACTTTACTAGGCATAGTAGAGATTGGGTGAAGATTTTGTTTTTTCCTCTGTCCCAGTACTACACGAAAGCTACCCCAATAGCATACGCACAATCGACCTCTCAAATGGACCTTGCTCCAATTCGGGAAATAATGATAGCCGCAGATACTAATTTTTCTTTAGTTCACCTGATGCCTTAAAGACAAATTCACAAAACCAATTTAGCTACAGTTCTTTCCTCCCGCAGTTTGCAACCATGGGTGTTCAATCTTTTGAAAAGTCCCTTTTTTTTTTTTTTTTTTGGATGAATCTTCGTAAAAACCTGCTGCCAAGGAAAGCTTCACACACCTTTCACAGAGATTGTTGGGGGCAGTCTCTCTATTACCTATACTTTTACTCGATCACTCTATGTGTGCCCTTTTCTGAAATGCGATGACCCAACACAAACCCTCTTTCACCATGAATGACACTGTTCCCAGTTTAGTACCAAATTGCACGTCTATCACATCTCTTAAGAACCTCAGCTAAATTGTTAACAACCGCTCGAATGGAATCACACCACCACACAAAATATCATCCATAAAAAACCCCTATAAGTATCCCGCCACCATGTCAAAATATTGACCTCATACATCTCTGAAAGTTTGCGGGTGCATTGCACAACCCAACGACATACTTCTGAACGCAAAAGTCCCATATGGAAATGACAGTGGTTTTCTTCTCTTGATCTTCTGGTGCAATAGAAATCTGATTATACCCACCGAATACCCATCAAAAAACATACCAACCATACCACCCTTTTTCCGGCAGTCTCCATCAACATCAGAATCCATGAAGGGCTAGAAAATGGTCTTTTTCAGTCCATGAGTTTAGTTTCACGAAATAATCCATACACACCCTCCCTTCACCCTCCATGCCCGTAACCGGGCCCTCATCAATTGGAACAAGTTCATTCTTTTCCGTTGGGGACCACACAGGTATACCCCCTTTCTTAGGTACCCACTGAATCGGGCCCACCCACTACTATTCCGGCGATGATACTACTCCATCCGTCCAACACTTGATAATGTCCTTCTCACACCTGTTTCCTCAGGAGGATTCAGCGTCTATGGTGCCTCACTTCGTTATGATCAGGGCATGAGTTGGATTTTATGAGAGCATACCAGAGGGGGTGGGGAGTCCCAGTAATGATCCGCAATGGTCCCCCAAGGCTCTTTGAACATTTTTAGTACCTTCACACACCAACTCTGAACCTGTGTTCATCCAGTCTGATGCAATGATTACCGGTAAATGTCAAACTCTTATTCCCTAAGGAATTTATACCTAAGATGAGGTGGGAGAACTTTTAATTTCAACTTTTGGAGCCGTCCCTATCGTGGTTTCCTCGCGGGTGGGGACTTCGCGATTTTTCTTATCAAGCTCAAATTCTATCGTTAAACCGAACATCTCCTTCAGTCAAGAGCTCTTGACTACTGCTCATACTCTCAATACAATCACTATCAAGTTAATTATTACTACTACTACTGCCTCAATGCGTCTACATACCCTAGACCCGTTCCTCTATTTGTGTCTTTCAGATGTCTCACCCATGTTTGTTAGTATATGCAGATGCCGATTGGGGAAGCTCACCACTCTGCCTCCGGGGACCTCCACACATTAAAGGTCACTTCCTCATTGTTCAAAAAATGAACAATCGAAATTTCATATGCCCATATTCCCATTTCTACTAAGGTCTTCCCGTAGCAAGGAATGGCCTCCCTACGAATAATGGGCACTTCAAAATCGAACCTCGCCATCAAGAATAACGAAAATCTGCTTTGAATATTAATGACTCCACTTTTAACTAGCAACAATCTGGATTTCCCTACAGGTCGTTTTATAATGTTCGAAAGCATTCAGCCGATCAGTAGCCGCGACTTCGCAGTGGGCTTTTTTTTGGGTCACCCAACCCAACTTCTTGTACTCGATAGGGCTTGATATTTGATTGTCTTGCCCCAGATCACATAATGCTTTCGCAAAATGTTACTAGCCCGATTGTACAAGGAATAGTAAACGCACCCGGATCTTGCTTTCTTTTGGACCCAGAGATCTTGTAGTCATCGCACTACAATGTGCATTCTATCATCCATCCTCAAAGTGACCGAGTCTTTTCTTCTTTGTGACCACTCTTTCATAAATTTGGCCGTAACCGGGCATTTGTTCTAAAGCTTCTACCAAATTGGACATGATAGAAATTTGCTTCAACATTGTTATAAAACCCCGGTATTACCATCCGCGCGCTCGGTCTGATTTTTCACCCACTCATCTCTGAGGAAGTGGGGGTCGTGTGCCTAGGCATAAGGATTTACCCCTTTTTTAGGCACTGAATGACGGTCACTCTATGACTTACTGCCAGAGCTCTTGGGTGCAGTTTTATCCTCTAAGTCAGCATCAACTTCTACCAGGTAATCAGCATTCTGTTGTCACCTTATTCTCATCAGATTGGCATAGGTGGGGTCCAATGGGTTTGCTTACCACCGCGAGTAGTAATGGCCATACAATGTCCATCTTTTTTGGATTGGACAGTGTTGCTTAGGAGGTGCCCGGTTGCCGTGTGTTCCAGATTGCCCAGATATTGGGACAGTGTGTAACTCAGTTCTTAAGTGATATGCATGGGTATCACTTTTTTGCCCAATACCCGCTAAATCATTCTTAACTCTTTATTGTGCTCATCCTAGCATCGAACCTCTCATCTATTTGTGGGCAACATATCCTCAACCGCGACATAACTACACTCCAACCTCCCTAGGAGTAACTTCCCGTTTTGAGGAGGAACATAGGGTCCATGCCTGTCGTTTCTATTACCATAGTTTTAACCCTTTTTGAGTTATTGTCGCGATTGTAAGTTTCCATCTCTGACATAAGGACCTCACGATTGTAGTTACCATAGTTCCTCCGCCGACCCTTTGTTCCCGTTACCTTATAGCTTGCCATTATCCCTGATCTTTGAGTCCTTGGGCCGCTTGGTCGAAAGCCCCCCTCGTTCATTTACTGCATAGAATCCTCCTCATAATAACACTCATCGTTTGGCAGGTGGCTGGTGTTTAGCCAAGTAGTTTTGACTGGCATTAATCTTTTCTTCACCCCCATTGACATGTTTATTAACCCACCCAAGCTCAGTTCTCACTTTGACCATTTCTTTTCTTCACGAATATCATCTGTGGCTGGGTTGTGCATGTACTGCACTGAAAGGTGTTTTCTCTGTTTCTTTCTTTTCTTTCCTCACCTGTATCAGTGTTCTATGTACTATCCAAGCCTTTGTGATTCCGGGATGAATTTTTTCTATTTTTTCAGCGATCCTCCGCATAAGGAACATTCTCCTACGATCCACCTGCTATAGTGTCCCATACCGCTTTGTTGTTATCAATCTTGGTCCCATAGAAGTATTCTTTAGTGACTCAATCATCTATACGGTTTTTTGGAAACCTTCTCAAGAATAGGTGAATCTATCCCAAGAACTACTACTGACTCTCTTGGTAGTGCCACAAAGTTCTTCATCACCCTGTCGAGTTTGTGGTTTAGTTTTTTTGATACCGGATAGTAAGCGTGCTAAGAATACATTCCTTAGTTGATTCCAAGTAAAGATGGAGTTTATGGAGCTCAGTGACCACATAGCAGCCGTCTCACCGTCAGTTGAGAGAGGAAACACTCGGATCCCTTTACATCTAGATCCAAAATCAGGCCTACCCACAAACTTTTAACACCCGTCCCTTACCATTTGCTATATGGGCATGTGATCCTCGAAGTGTAGCCCGGAAAACACAAACCTTCTGCTGTGAGCCTTTGCATCAGACTAAACAGTTACCACAAAGTGTGGCCTGTGGGTAGAGGAGGTCAAAACCAGTGGCCCCCGTCTGCTATGTTATCGATAGCCTCTGTAGTAATGCTTTGGGCCGTGGAGCGGGATTCTGTCCCTCTTTGATGTTCACATTCCGGAGCATCGGGTAACATCTGACCATTAACATCAACCGGAGCTCGGGATGTTCTGTTTTTGGATCCTCATCATTGATTCTCCCCCAATTACGATCATGTTTGCATTGTCGCTCTAATTCGTGGTCGTATGTGAACAACGGTTCTCTTCCTCTCACGTGTATTTGCATACAATGACGGATCGTTCTGAAAAGTAAATCAAAAACAATAACAGTAAACATCAAGAAAATATCAATAAACTATAGTAATAAGTTCAAAGTTAATCTAAAAGCTAAATTCCCGTCATCGGCGGCCAAAATTTGATACGCTCAACTGTACTTCTCAAATGAAGAAGTAAAGCGGTCGCGTCAGTCAAACCCCAACTACGTGCTGTTGGGACGTTCCCCCCCCACGAGAAAATATCTAGACTTAACTTTACCTTGTTTTACTATTGTTCGGATTGATACTTTCCTTAGAAAGTTAAAAAAACAATAGAACGACGGTAAAAATGGGGGTTGGGGGTATTTCCACTAATAAGTAAAAGAACTCAACTAAATTGAAAATAACACTTACAGTTCTTGAAGTTGGGGTTTAATCAATTATAATCGAAGTACTAACTAGGGTTTCACCGTGTTCCCCCATGTTCAATAACTTGATAAGGTCCTAACTATACAATTCTTTTTCCTGTATCTTGCATGCAAAGTGATCAGTTTAAGGTAATTTCTAATCCTTGGTCCGGCCATCTAGAAATCTCACTCCGCACCTTGGTCCGGCTAAAGCGGGTGTTTGCTTTCCTACCCTTATCGTTACCTCATAGTTAAGCAATCGTATTACGATATTTACTACTTCTTAAACCCCCCCCCTAGCTCGTACCAATCCATACTAGCCTATTCTATAATTATCACAACAGCTAAATCTATGTTAATACTTCTTTCCTATTATCTCCTCCTTGGTCCGGCCAAGTAGCATTTAATGACGATTCTAACTAACGTTGTCATCCTTAAAAAGACTTCTAAACGAAAGAATTATTAATACATGCAAGACACTTGTTCTAGAATTATTATTTTAGTAGGTTTTATTACTCACATTATTTTCCTATGGCTCCCAAACCCTAGTTATGGAGTTCTCGTTACTCATGCCATAACACAAATGCACAAATATTTAAATAGGATTCATGTACTTACTTCAATTAAAGAAGGGAAGTCACGAAAAATTGCTTGATTAATCACCAAAAATTACCTTGTAATAATCTCCAAAGAATCAACACTTAATCAACACAGTCTAATAATATGATTTTCTATCTTGCAGATTCCTAAACCTCAAAAATGATTGTTTTTTGGAACTCATTTTATATTAAAAATAAAAACCTAAATCAACAAGGGTTCTATTCCATTGAAACTCTGCCAAAACGCGCCGGCTGGGTCCGACGGCCACGCGACGAACTTCGTGGTCATGACGGACGCGTTCGTGGGACTCCGTCGTCCCAACTTGGTGCAATTTCTGTTCGTTCTTCCTGCTTCTTTCTTCATCCGCCTCAACGGCAGGGTTGACGGACCGTCATAGGCACAACGGTCCGTCGAGGTTTCGTTCAAAAGACTTCACTGTCTTGGAATTTGGGTACTGGGATCACTTCTCTGTATCTTCACGACGAGACCTGCGGACGGACTGTCACTATAGCCATGATTTGGGACCGGTCACAAGCTTCGTAATCCCCACACTTGTCAATCTTCCCCTATCTCCTTCATCATCTCTCTACGCTGCCAGTCCAACCTACGGACCTTCCACAGGCATGACGAACCGTGCATAAACTCCGTAGTGGTCTCTTCTGCATTCTCTCTCTCAAAATCTTTTGCTTTGCGCTTGGACTATTTCCTGCAAAACAAAAGAAAAACCTTGTATAAAATTAGCACAACAAGGGACTTTGGACGCAGCTAAAACTTAGGAAAAACATTAATATACCGTGAACCACGGTATACAGTTATGGTTATACTCTTCTCTTTCCTAAAGTAATATGGACAATGGAAGTAAAGAATAAGGATCCGAACTATGATGACTTAAGGGAATTACTTGGATAGGTAGAGTAATGAACCGCCATCGTGAGCATTGCACAAGTAATCCTTAGGAGTCTACGAAGGTTACCTAATTGTATGATTATGTTTTATGTACATATGCATTCTTTGTAGTGTGTTTTGTCTCCCTTGTTATGAGATGTGGCATGGTATGAATCTTTAGATTGATCTTATCCATATATGCATTTTCTATTTTATTCTCATGACTATATGATTAATGTCTTGTATGGCGAGTGGAAAGTTATGCTTTACTTTTTGTTGGTGTATTAGATGTTAGTGTTTGATGTTCATGAAGCGTTTAACTAAGACATTGTAGGGGTTGTAATGGGGCTGTTCATATAGTCTTGCAAACTAGTAGACGAAGATTGGGGTCTGAAACAAAGTCTAATAATGACGTATGTAAAATGAAGTCATTATTTTAACAGTGTAAGTTTGAATAGTAGGTTACTTTATTGTCCTATGGTATCCTGGATTTAATATGTCTTGTTGTACAACTCCGACTTAATTGTCTTTTTCCTTGTTAAGTTTTCTGTATGCCTTAATTGTGAACTAAGGTGATACATTTCATCAAGTATCACTAGAGGGTTACTTGGGAGTTAACGTGAACGAGCTTGAAAATATTACTTTGGAAAATGTCATAAATTCTATATGTTGATGTATGTAATGTTTGTCCTGAATTGTTTATTAATGAAGTAATGGTGAATGTGTAATGCTCTTGGATAAGGTTTTTATAAGATTACTAAATGCATGAAGTATAATTCAAGAAAAATGTCCCTTTACAAAATGCATGTTTTGTTGCATGGTTCTGCCATACTTATGTGCATTCTTGTCCTATCCCATTCTTCTTTACCTTTTTAATGATGTGTAGGTTACAGATGATTAAAGATATCTATGATTGAGGATCTTGATAGGTGATCCCCAAGCTCAGGAAAGGGTCCTTATGTCCCAAGGATTCCTACCTGATGTCTTAAGTAAAGGTTACTAAATGTTGTATAGTAATGCTTATGTTTTAGGGCAGTGTCCTAAGTGTATTCTAAGGGTTGTTGATTCTAGGATTGCAAAGAGACTTTGGGTCTAAATATGAGTATTCTGACATATATTTTAATATAGTTGTATGAAGTGATGTTTAATAGATATGATTGTGTTATGAAAGTTTAAACTGCTCAAGTTACTGTGACAATGGCGATGAATGATAACTGTGGGATGGTATAGACCTCCAGAGCAAGTACGCCATGTTACTTCTAGACGGGTGCTCCCCGGATGTGATAGTGGCCTTGAGCGGCATATATGTGAACGGAGTGGTGATTATGATGTTTTTCTGGCAAGTATGTGTTAGGAAAGTTGAAATAGTGTATCTCCAATGTCATTAATGCCCTAAGCTGAAGTAATCGTGTATATTGTTAATATGCTAGTGCATGAAATATGAAATCAATGAAGGTATGAGTATGTCTAGTGTCAAATAAGACTATGGTGATTCTGTGAAGGTGTGCTCATATTTTTCTCACCACCCCTTGTGAAGCATAATAAGTTATGGAATGAATGGGAGATTTTGTAAAGTAACACTCTTCGTGAGTAGAAAAAAAAAAAAAAAAAAAAAGGAAATTTGAAGTTTCTAGCCCATCCCTACTTTCTCCCTATAGTATGAAAAGGGGGATTGGGGTAAAACCTCTTCGTGACGTTGAGATATATTTTATAAGCAACCTCACTAATCCTAAAATAGTTATACCTTAACCTATAGTATTGAATGCGTAAGATTTGTGAGGGGTTATGCTTAGAACTAGATGAATATGAGAAGCTTTCGGTTACCTTTGTGAGTTAAGCATGTTGTGTCCAATGTACCTTTGGATGAGTAATATCCTTGTTAGTATGATAATCTGCGTTACTTAAAAAATATCTTCATCCTTAATTAATGAGTTATGAGTCCCTATAGGATAGCTATGGATAATCTATGTAAATTTCTCGCACACCAGAATGACCCTACCTTAGGCAAGTGGGGATCCCTCAACCAATAGGGGTTAATACCGGGATTCCATGCCTAGCTCTCATGGTATATGTCAGTTAAAGCTAGCCCCCGCAAAAGAATGTATGTGTTCGAAAGGGTGCACTACTTAGGGTGGTGGTGGTATGTGACACTATCTATCCATTTCACAAGTAGTCATTTAGATGGAGTCTTGATGTATCCTTATATGAAATGCATGAATGGGTCATTATGTGATGTGGAATGAATTTATGTGACTTAATGTCTAATTTCAAGAAATCATGTTAAGGTTATGTATTGTATGATGAAGTTTATGTACATGATGAATGGGATGTGTTTAGTTAAAGGAAATCCTCAAGGCGCACTTGCGTGGGAGTCGTAATCAACATGCACTATTCACATTGCGTTAGGTGTACTTTGAGGTTTGTTCTTGGAATGAAGATCTTATGTGAATCTTTACTGCAAGTATGTTCCCCTCTAGTGTTTTTGTTATTTGAAGTTGGCATTGGTAAGAAAGTGATGAAGTATGCCCTATCTTTGGGGGTAGTCCTTAGGGATCACTTAGGCTGGTATTGAAGAGATTGTATGGGCGTTTCTTCATGTCTTTACCGTTAGTGAGTCCTAGCGAATAACTTTGGATAGGGAACACTTCAAGGTAATTGCGTTCACTGTACGATGTACTGTCAAATTAGTTCAACTGTAAGGTTTATATGAGTCACTGTAAAGTGTAGTCTGGTTTAAAATTAGGGATTTTAACTTATCTAAAACTATGATTTTATATGTTATTTATTACTAATAGTTCATGGAGGTTTTCTTATATCATTAAACTTTTTTTTGCAACAAAAATGTCCCTTTTTTCATGTGTTTTGACATAATGGCCTAACTTAGTAAAAATGTTTGGATAACCCCTAATTTTCTATACGCATAAATCTGGTTAAGGCAAGTGAAGGTTCCGATAAGTAAAGCTTGGAAAATTTGACTTCCCAAGCAACTCGGTATATCCTCACATATCGGGAAATAATTTTATGTTTTCTTTAGTTTCTCATTTAAGATTATTATGTCTTTCTTTCAATATAATGGACCGTGACCCGGATATTTTAATTTTTGGCCTTTAGTTTGTCTTCCGATATGAGACTACTCCTTGGTAGTAGTTTATTAAAAGCTCTTACTTATTATCCTGTGTATAGTTTTAATTACGGGTCACTACTTTAATATCGTAATGAATGTCAAATGCCGCTAAACAGATTTTAATTAGACCTCTGAAGCTTTAAGTACACCTTCTAATGACTCAAGAGTGCTCCTCTTCTAGGGTGTACTTTCGGGTTGTTACACCAAGTATATAACATGCTGAGAATGAATATTGAAGTATAACAGAAAACCTGGTCAAGTGCACTACAATCTTAATGTTGGAGATACTATTATCTAGCATAAAACTACGTGAGCTAAACTTGGAATCTGATGTATATGCCCGATTGGGAGGACCCAATACACCTTGGTAGGGGTAAAAGTCATGATTGATGTGATCATTACATAAGGCCCACAGAGGGGACTTACAAACTTATGGGGCCACGTAGTTCTGGGACTATGAGAGTACGCTAAAACCCATTTGAACTCGGTGTTAAGACTACTCCCAATTAAAAATGTGTAGAATACAACGTAATTGAAATATCATGGATAACTCAATATTCTTACATGGTAACTGAGAATGCAATATTTTAAGTACCAATGATGAAACATTTCAAATCTTAGGCATGTGTAGTTGTTTATCTGACCAAACTAGTGTAATTCATGAACTAATGAATCTACATAAATAGAGTACTGAGTTTGATGCAGTAAGAACACTATAAAAACTAAATCACAACAATTCTCTAAAGATCAAGAAATCGTAGGTCTAAATAATATGTATGGAATAAAAAATCTGACTGAATTCTAGAGACCAAGTGGACAAAAGGAACCCACTTGTGAATCCCAGATACTTAGTGATGAATTTCACCGAGAAATCTTCCGATTAGGGGTTGCAACTAAAGAAAACCTATTGCATTCTTAGAGAGTGCTTCGTTGACTATTTTCTCTTTATTTGATCTAAATTTTGATTGATTTGTCCAGCCCAATGCTAAACCCTAAACATAAACACGATACCTAGTATCATAAGTGACCCTAAGTTAATCCTGAGTTGGCATATCATAAGCAAACTAAACATCTCTATGAAAAAATAAACTACTACGGAAGCTAAAACATGAGAAAAGCTAAATGCGGGGAATACCCTATACTGATCTGTTTAAGTTACTAGGTTTAAAATGATCAAAACTACATAGTTTAGGGGTTAAACAACGTAGTTTAGGTGTCAAACACATAGGGGAGATGACGAAAACAACCCTATTTTAAAAGTTGGCAGGGAAAACGACGGACTGTGGATGGGCCTATATCTGTCCTGTCATCATCATTTGGCATCTAGGAGCTGAAGATTGGGGGTATGAACCACGACGCTGGACCACAGACTGTGGTCCCACCTACACTAAGTAGGTCCTAGCGTTGTTCATGACTTGAGCGTAGAGTTTTAGGTGGCCAACCACGGACCTAACTACAACCAGTGACACTGTCCATGGGCCATAATTTGGGTTCCGTCGGTTGAACCTGCAACTCAAAAAGTATGCTATCTGGTCCTTTTAGAATATAGGTGTTACCATATCTCCCAATTTGTAACATTTTTCCTCCAATGAATACTAAACTAGTTGAGTACGGAGGGAAGGAGCTGCAATCCCTACCACTAAGTACTTAGAAACTAATTTCTGGCTGAATTGAGTTCCAAGAACATGCAAATATGTTGAAATGCAATAACAATTGATTGAATAAAATACAGAGACTCATTTTACACAAGAGTAAACTAAAAGACTGGAGAGTAACTATAACCTTCTGCTTAACAGTATCCAAGGAAGATTGTGAGGATCTTGGACCCACTTTTTTCCCACCCCCAAAAAATGGATGCTTCTGCTCTCCCAGTACCTTCCCTCTACGGACGCGAATCGTCCACAAACCTTAAATGAAACATCTTTTTTATTTCTCAACCTTCAAACCCCATGATAAAGAATTTCAACTGGAAATTCCTCATAAGTGAGACTATCCTTAACAACACTCTCTCTAATGGTATTATTGGCGCTGATCAATCGACACTTTTTAACAGGAAAGGTCAAGACTAGTTGCTGCAAAAACCTCTTCTAGTTTTTTCTCTGCGATAACTTAACTTATATAATCAACTTTGCCAACCCTTTTTAGGATTTTATTAGGACCTACATATGTAGGTATAAGCTTTGATTTTTTGCTTAATCTCATCACCCCCTTCATAGGTTACAATTTCAGGAAAAGCCAATCATCAATCTCAATTCATGTCCTTTCTCCTCACACATACATAAGATTTCTAATGATCAAATTTGCTTGTGATATTACCTAGTATATATTATTATTGTTGAAGTATGTATTAACTTGAGATATCTTGTTTTTGGCCAATTTACAATTAAAACATTCATTATTTTCTTGTATATTGTCTTGTCATTAATACTGTAGTAATTATTCTTTCTAATTTTTAAGTTTTTAGAGAATTGTTGTTTGCTTAATTATTTTATGTTGCATATGTTATATCTATTACAATTTATGTATCATCTATGGAATAACCTATGAAAACCCAAGAGTATCTTAAAAGAGTTTAGAGATAGATAAGAATTTTTTTTTAGAATATTGTATTCAAGAAATATCCTGAATGGAAGACTTGAAAGTAGTTTGTAGATAGAGTCATGGAATAGGGTTAGAATAGATCTGAAAACCTATTATAGCTTTATTATTACCCAAAAACAGATGAAGAATAGTTTGGATTATTTAAAAGAAATATATCAAGCTTGGGTGCCAATAACTAAAAAGACGGGCAATATTTATGATCCAACATCCAATACTATATGATGTCTAATAGTGAGTAGGATGAATACATAAAGGTTAGTATTATTTAATTACTTTTTTGTTCATTTTTCTATTAAAAAAAGTTTTGAGGTTCATCTTAAAAGTAAGGTCTCTTATATTTTAATAAGGCTTTCTAAGACAAAGAACATTGAAGACTTCACCATTACCTTTCCCAAATTTTTGTACGAAGATTTTTGAAGGTTCTACTGCAACAAGAAATCATGGTTGGAGTCCAAGTTGTACGTATTCCCATCATGATGTCTCTTATGTATGTACTGCTATAAATATAGATACATTAGATGAAGTTGAAGAACTAGCTAGTGACAAAAATAATGAAGCTCTTAATAATTCCCTATCCCAATCTTCCGTTTAAGCTATAAAAATTGTTTCAGAAAAGAAAAGAAAATTTTCTTCGTCTCAATTGGAAATTGATGAGAATATGAGTGCTACTTTGGATTTATTAAAAATAAATAGATAATGCATCTGCATTTGAAGAATGTATGGAAAAACTAGATGGACTTGGATGAGAAGAACCATTATACAATACAAATGTTAGTATATTTATGAATATGAAAACTACAAAAAAGAATGGATGACACTAGAGGTTCACAAGTTAGATAGTTGGATTAAGGTTATTGGAAAAAAATTAGGAATTCTTTAGTTTTTCTAATTAGCTAAAATATATATTAGGTTTTGATACAATGACACCTTATTTATTACTTTTTTACTAGTATTATTATACTTACTGATATTCTATTGTACCTATAATTTTATTCTTGATTTTCTTATGTTATATTTAATTATTATGATTATGTGTTGCAGTTAATTTTTTTATAATTAGGTAGATTTTTACATCAATCAAATGTAGAAGTGCTTATTACAGTGTATTGCTCATTAGTTTTGTTAGAACGATTTAGAGATAAACAATGAAGATCATATTTTATGGTTGACAAACTTGTATTTGTGTAGAAAACGCCTTAGACTGAAGAATATTCAATGAAATAAACACTTAACATCATCTTTATCTGGTTAGAATTACGCACTTGAATTATTGTCTGGTTGTAAATCGACAATGTTTGGAGTTGATGTTCATGTCTCATAATGCCTATGTGCGTCCGAGCAAATATTTTTAGAAATAATGGATGACTGACAGATAATAAACATGTATCTGTTGAAGAAAAAATAGCAATATTTTTATGTATTATAGGGAATAATGAGCATTTTGTGGTTATCAAGAGAAGATTTAAACATTCTTCGCAAACCATTCACAAATATTTGCATGAGGTTCTTGAAGCAATGATGATATTTTCAAAAGAGATGATATAATCTACACCTTCCCATTCAAATATTTTGAGTGCTTGATGCTTATAGTGACCAGCGACACTAACCTACGGTCTAAGTGTCTATGATCATCGATAGTTTAGTAACCCAACCAAGGGTTGGGATCGTGTTCCAAGGGGGAGGTATTGAGAAGAGGTAGTTAATTATAATGTCATTATAATTAATCATAGCTAAAAATATTTATGAATAAAAGCATTTAAAATTTTACGGGGTAACACAAAAGTGTAAACATTCGCTTGGATTGGGGGGTTTATTGTCACACACCGCCAACGTAACAGTCGTTCAACTATGGGGTTCCTCCGTCTGGGAGACGTTCTCTTGGGCGGGGCCATGACCCCACAACGAATTAAATTGAGATAAGTAGTTGGGTAATTACTTTTCGATAGGACATTTGTACCCTAAAGGTGCTTGGCTAAAAGCTTTAGATGTAACATGAATTCCTTCCCGTCCCATTAATTCACCCTTTTCCCCCTTTTTCGGGCAACTTATCCCTTTCCATTCAAATCAAATGTGTTTCCTCTCGCCACCCCATTTTTTCCATTTCCGCATGAAGGCCCAACCTACGCCCTTACCCCCTACCTACCCTACCCCCCGTTCACTCTCTCAATTTGGGAGTTAGGATATGGGACCAGAGCTCACCCTTTCGGGTTGAACCTCGTGTCGACCCATTCCTTAGGCCATCAGTCTAGTTATCTTGGTTTCGCGACCTCCCCCTTGGCCACGTCGAAAACACAAGGGTGAGTTTGTATTTGCAACCAAAAACCCATTAAGTTATACCACAAGCACTAGGTCACATCACCATTAAAACATATCTAACCTATAAACACACAAGCCCAAAAATAAGATCAAATTATATTTTCCAAATCAAACACCACAAGAATGGTAGGTTTTAGCCATACATCAAGCAATAAAAAAATACACCTAAAATGATAATGAAATAAAATGGGTATAAGAAATTATACCTTGATTTAAGCAAAAGAAGAAGAATGGATAACTTCCACTTCCAATTTGGGAAAGATGAAACCCTCTTTCTTCAAATCTCCCAAAACCCTATCCAACTTGATAGAAAATAAAAAGAAAATAATATTTGAGATAAAAACTCAGGAAATGTCCTGATCCCTTGACTAAGCACACGCTACACTATCTTTAAGCTCAATTAAATTGCTCTGTGCACGACCATTCGGCGAGGTTAGTCGTGATCGCCAAATGACTTGACGAATTGCCCTTATTTTTTGTCTCATCGTCATTTTGTTCTTGACTTCAGTATTTTCATGTTTCGGACCATTGGGATGCATAGCATTGCTTCACAAAACTATTAAGCGAAGCGCCAACGACTCCTTTCATCTCTTTTTTGATACACTTTCTTTAGGGTTTTGCGTACTTGACCAAAGGGCGGAGTACTTACCCTCGGTGACTCGTCAAATGCACTTGGTAAAGCTCAGGCTTCAGGTTTTGTGTTATTTTTTGTCTTTTATTCCCTTTTGCACGTAAGTATATATTCTTGCACTAAAACTTTAAATACCAGAAACTTAAGAGATTTCATTAGATATTGAGACTAAATAATAATTTAAGGACACTATTTTTATCTAAATAAATCCCTAAACGAGTCCAATTTGGGAAATTATCAACACCAACTTAAACTTTTGCTTCGCCTCAAGTAAATCTCAAGTTCAGCAGTTCAAATATGATGTTTAAAATAGTGCTACACAAGACTAAATCATGAACATAGACAACAAGACTAAATCTACTCATGCATAGATCAATTTTATATGCAAAAATTTAAGTTGTGACACACCATTACCAAAGATTGTCACGCTCACAATATTTGTAATGCAAGTTCAAGTTCAACAACACTATCAGAATGCCCTCACAACAGAACTGTCCATAATTCCACTCACATTAGTTAATCATTTCAGATCACTACTAAGATCACCACTCCACTCACAACTAAAAATAGTACCCATGCATGCTTTAACCCATAGGTTTGCCCTTATTTTCCAATCAACTTTGTTTCGGCTTACTTAAGATAAAAAAGGTTTCTATAAGGCTTGTAATGGGTCTGAGTGTAAAGGTATGTTCATTTACGCTTAGTAAATAATAATCTTCATGAAATGTGGATCTTTCAACACTTCCTTTTCTTTGTCTTCTTTTATCAACTTTTCTCTTTAGTGCATCTGTGTCATCCTATTATTTAATCGTTGGATTGCTTGGAAAACCAAATTTCTTTTGGACTTTTATTCTATATTCTTTCATTTTCATCATTTTTTCTTTTTCTTTCTTTTTTTACATGAAGGTTTTCCATTTCTTTTCAATACCATGGTTCAAGGAGATTTTTTTTCACTTCTTGACTTCTCATTTTCCTTTTCAGCATACCCCCAACTTAAGCTTTTAGCTTAAGTTGGCTATTCATTCAATCAAAAATAATAAGTATTATAGGTGGTTGTTGAATAGAGGTCTAGGTTTTTACAAGTTTTTGTCCAAAGAAGGGTAAGACTCGAGGGATGTTAAAAAGATTTTCACACGCTCATAGGTAGGTCACAAAAGAGGCTCACACTCTTTAAAGTTTCCTAATATCACCTTAAGAGCAAACCTTACTAAATCAATTTGACTAACGGGGAAAATTCTATGTTTGTTCATGCATAGTTCAAAGTAAGTTCATCACACAAGGCATCGATAGTAAATCCAAACAATGCTACACACTTTCTCTAGTGTGGGAAGATTATAACAAAAGAGATTAGTTCGATACATGGCTGATCACAACGAGATGCAATGAGTTCACGTATTGTCTATGTAGCTTCATGTAGTCTCGTCATAGCCGTACATTCATGTTTGTTCAATTGAAAGAACTATTTAAGTCATCGATATTGATCAAAACAAAGACTTAAATTTATACGAGAACAACCATTTTCAACACAAGAGGTGGCAAATATTTTTGAAAATTGAATTTTTTTGGAAGGGTCAAAATAGTTTTGCAATTTTAAAAACATCAAGGAGCCATAAGCTCAAATAATCACAAAATCCATATAAAAATGTAAATTTATGAAAATAGACGAACCAATTGTACACAAAAATACAAATATCAACACAAAAGGTGGCTAACCCCACCACAAATAAAGTCGTATTTGTCCTCAAATGAAAATAAAAGTATCGAAAAGTAGATATTAGAGAAAAATAAAGAAGAATGTACAGAGGGATACTGTCTACTCAGTATCTTAATGTGCGTGTGCTTCAGCGCCCGATGTGTCGTCCTATTATGGGACGATAGCTCGTTGAGCCACTTCAAGAGATTCAGAGGCAGCTGCCTTTCTGGAATTATCCCTTCCATGAGCTGCCAAGAAGTAGTCTATTGTTCTGAAGAATCCACATCTCAATGAGGGAAAAGTAGGATCTTGTGGATTTGTCCTCTTGTTTGAACTCGGCTTTGGGCCTCGTTATCTATTTTTGGAGGATTTTTTCCTTTTTGACTCCTCCTGATGTTCTTTTCTCCAATTTGTTGAGATGACATAATTCTGCCAGCTACTTTAGATTTGGCCATATCTTCAATAACCTTGAAAAAGAGTTTAGAACAAAAATCTGAAAGTTTAGTACATAAATGCTTTGGCGAAACAATTGGCGAATCTCGCAACCGCTAAGGCAATGTGGCAAATGCAGTGCCAGGAGGGTACAAAGGTGCAGACAAAGGGGGAACAAGAGTAGTTTCAGTGAAGAGCTGAATGCACTAGGCGACTTTAGACCTCAAGCAGAAAGTTACAGAATGTACAATTCATTTATCATATAACTAAGGGCGAGATGAGGACATAAGACAAACTACTGAGTGGTTCAACGAGATCGACCCAACTCAACCTAGCTCGTCAAATATCCCAACGTGCCCATTGCTAACTCAACTTCCTGAATTCTACCCCACAACATTTAAAAATAAAATCAAATCACACAACACTCAAATTAAGCCCAGAACTTGAACTTATTATGCACATCCATTCTTATTATTTTTTTTAAGACACATTTTTAAGTAATCGAATATAATACATAAAACAGTCAAAATAATCAAACCCAAAATAGGTAAACAACTATTCTAATCCTACCAATGAGATCCAACACACAATAATAAGATAATGCTATTACACTTGAGGACAAAATTAAATAAAAGGGACTTAAGGTGCAAAAAGCAGCCTTCTGTGTTAATTAGGATGTATTCAAAATGCTACGCTACAATACAATCCAAATCCGGCACAAGTCAATCAACCAAAATACTAGATGGGTGTAGAGAGATAAAAGATAGAGGTGGGTGTGAGCTTGAAAAATGAAAAGTGAGGTAAGGAACCTTGAGAAGTTTAAGAAGTACAAACCATCGAGTGAAAACACGTTCTAGTTTTGACCTATTTGGTGATGTCAGTTGTGGTCTCCCAACCCTTCGGTGAAACATCAAATCATCAATTACCTCATTGAGGTTTACAGAATTCCTAGTAAATGTTGGAAACACAAAGGGTGGTGTAGTTTAGGATTGCCGAGCCGTTAGGCGAATCGCCAATAATACTTGGGCTTGCCGAGTTTTACAGATTCTATCTTAGCATTTTCTTGTGTCTAACGGCAAACTGGATCAGGGTAATCAACATATTCGACGATTCTAGAATTTTACTTTTGCTTATAAAATGCCATATTTCCTAGAACTTTCCGCACTTCATCATGCACAAGCAACACACTATTATTTTATCAAAAAATGCATAAAAGACAATAATCGATTTTGAGTTGCCTCCAAAATAATGCCTTAGTTAAAGTCGTGGCATGATGCTAGTCCAATTTCAAAACTCATTCTTGGGGTTAGCATGGTATCATTACTCAAACCCACTTGCTATCTTGGATTTATGTGAGACAATATATGAGACATCAGGGTTTCCAACTATTTGATCAAAACTAAATAGGAGGTAACAGTCTGTCTTAGAGTGGACACATCCTCCTTCATGTCTTTCAACATCTTGTCTTACCCTTCAACTTTATTGAGGATACACAAGAGCATAGCCTCAGACCTTTCACCATCCGAATTTTTAGGCTTCTGATGGTTATGCGGAGGCACATATTGATGTTTCTCCCTATATTTTTTTTAGTTAGGATTAAATCCTCTCCATTCACGATTTCTATCTTTCCATCATTTATCTCTAGCCCAACCTTGATTTCCACCCTGTCTAGGGTAGTTTGAACAATAGCCACTACCATGGTTTTCTAGAAAGTTGACCTTCTCATTATACGAAACTTAAAATGTCATTTCTCAGGACTAGTTCTCCCGAATCCTAAAACTTTAGCACTTCGGGTACCAGCTCCTATGACATTTTTTGATAGAATATAGAGTCGTATCATAATCTTGGCCATGTTTTGGTCTCTCTCGTTGACATTTAAAGTTTTCTCCTTCGATAGTTAAAAGGTAACATGATAGACCTAGTCCTCACTATCATACCATGCGCTTTTGATGGTTGTCATGCCGTCAAGAGGTTGAGCTGCTACTACGTATGGTTGCTGCATCAAGCCTCCGGGTGAGATTTTGTCCACAAAACCCTTATTTATCGAATCTAAACTCTTGTAAAAGTACTGTTGGAGAACATTATTAGAAAAACCATGGGTTGGGCATTGTAACACCAACTTTTTTGAACCGTAGCCATGTTTCATGTAGAGGATCTCCATTCAGGCACTTAAAGCTTTGAATGCTATCCCAAATATTCATCATCTTTGAGGGAGGAAAAAATGCACATTTAATGCAGTGAGCAACTCCTCCTATGAAGTGATTGAATTTTGTGCCAATTCAGCTAAAAACTTACAAGCCTCTCCCATAAGAGAAAAAAGGAATACTCGCAGCCTGACTGACTCTTGAGAGATGTTTTTGAATGACTCTTGAGTTGTTTTGAAAGAGGAGTCCACAAACATCTACAAAATTTGATAGATATTCATGAGGATCCTCATGATCCCATCCTCTAAATATTCCTTTAGTTGAACATATGCTCATATATGAAAACAAAATGCATTCCCTCATCAGGGTTAAACGATAACCTAACACCTCCCATAAGATGGTGGTCATTGGCATTTTCTTCTTGCACATCGTTGAGATTTTTGATGTCATCTTGGTGGATCACCGGTACCATTTATTGCCATTTACTCATTGTTTCCTTCTTGTAACCCAAACACTTGAAAAAAAGCTAAAAATTACATAATTAAATTAAGAAGCTATAGAATAATAATTCTGAACTATAAATGTCAGCTAAACAAACCACCCTACCGGAGCGACACTATCGATAGTTTTATTAACCCAACCAAGTGTTGGGTCTGTCCCACGGAGAGGTTTTGGAGAGATGTAGTTTTAGCAATTTTCCTTTAATAGTCATACTCAAAATAATTATTACTAAACGCTTGTAAATTTTTGGGGTTATCAAAGTCTAAAATGTTGAATTTGGGGTTTATCGACAAGAAATACGTAGTCAAACTAGGGAAAAATCAAGTATGGCGAGAAGTTCTTGGGTATGACTAGAATACAAGTTGAGATAATTAGTTGGGTACATTATTCCTACATGAAATTTCCAAGATAATGGTGACAAGTCTAAGCTTTTGATGGAAAAAATTTCCCTCTCGGACAACTTATCAAGATTCAAACGCATTCCACTCGGATACCTATTTGTCGCATGAAGTCCATCGTACACCTTACCCTTCTTACTCTCTTGAATTAAGTGTTAGGATATGAGACTAGGGCTCACCCTCTCGGGCTGAACCTCATGTCGACCCACTACTTAGTGCATTAGTCTAGTGGTCTTGGTTTCATGACCTCCCTGTCAAGCAAGTCTAAAACACATGGATAAGTTTGTATTTGCAACTACAAACACATTAAGTTAAACCACAACCAATAGAAGAAATCACCATGAAAACACATCAAACCTATCACCAAACAAGACCCAACAAGAATGGGTATATGAAACTAAACCTTGATTTATGCAAAGGAAGAAGAACCGGGAAGAGCCACTTCCAACTTGGGGAAGATGAGAACCTTTTTTCATCAAGTCTCCCAAAACCCTCTCCAAACATCAAAGAAAATATAAAGAAAATAATATTCTTAAGTAAAAACTTAGGAAATCTTGGGATCCTTAAAACTAACACCTACAACTAGTATTTATAACTTCCAGATTAAGTGCTACGGTGGACTATGATGTGAGGATAGTCTCTATCTCCGAAAGATTCGATGAATTTCCCTTTGTGATTGCCTTCAACATCTTCATGTTATAGACAATTGGTAGGTATAGCATTACTTTGCAAAACTGTTCGGCGAAGCGCCAACTGTCACATCCGGGAATACACTCTAGACGTAATTGATGTTGTCGTCCTCTTTGTGGACTAAAACTAGCCTCTTAGCTTACATCATTACACCCATAGGTCAAATTTAGGGGAAATTTAAAACTTTTTCATTACTTCTAATTGGAATTTTACATAGACCTCTACATACACATAGTATATATATTTCGAGTATACATAGACTCTTCGTATAGGAAGATTACTTAGTCTTCTACTTTTATTGAATGTATATATATTAAAGATAACATAGTCATAATAGACGTCTCATCTGATAACCATCTAACAAGAGTATAAGAACTTGGGTATAGACCATACATCAAAGTAAAAATGCCTCACATGGGCTATAAAATGTTTCATACTAAATGGAAAAGTAAAAACATAATAGTCTTAAACTCAAAACAACACCATTAGCTAGATAATGACATCACCCTCAGAAAGTGAGGACCTTCCCTACTTGGATGAATAAGAGATCCAAGCCTTCTTCAAGTCGTCTTCAGAGAACTTCAATGACCGAAACCTAAAATATTGGGGAAATAGAAGAATTGGGGTTAGTACACCATTTGTACTAAGTATGAAACCACATGAATACATACTATGAAAACATGCTAAGAAAGGAGACATTTCAACAAGGTATGCAATATACTTTGAAAAAATTTATGCATATTCAACAAGGCCATAACAAATCACTTAGGCATATTCATTAAGTCATAGGCATGCACATCACAAGACCAACAACATCAAAACTAGTCAATTCAACATTCATACCATGTAATTAGACATATAGTAAAAGTAACTCTATCACCAAGTCATAACCACAATTATCATGAATAAGAGTTCATTATAACATAACCAAAGCAAGACAATTACCCATAACCTCTATCAAGTAAACAAGTGCAATGACCAAGCAAATCCCCATAACCTTACTCAATAAAATAACCCAACAAGAATCATGACAAACTTCCTACTTTACATAGCATAACATTTAAGAGTACATCTCATCGTACTTTAACAATATAGACCAACATATAATTCATAAGTGACACCAATCAACATATAGTATCAACAATGTGCAAGTTCATCATATACATATCATGTATCATTATAAGCATATTCATACATAGTAACAACCTCCTAAAGTTCCCTTTAAGGCAAACCAATGCAATATATAGGTAGAGTCCCACACCCCTACCTAGGCTAAGTCAACCTCTCAAGTCACCTTAGTTTGTACTTCATTACTTCATTTTAGTTTAGTGAACCCTTTCCTTAACTTACATGGACCACAAGAACTAAGTGTGGAATCGGGTGTTGTAAAACCTTACACTGAAGGATGTTTGTCTACTAGACAAAGTAAAACAAAACATAAACATAGCTTTCCAGGTGGATCCATTACCTAATATTCCTATGGGGACACCATGTTTCAATAACTAAGAGATATGTATAATACCTATAGATACCATTTGGAAATTGGGGCCTCCTGTCATGGGAATCCATTGGATGCCATCACCTGCCACTGTCAAGTTCACTCGGTGCTAAGATAAAGTCCCTTTTTAAAATGTCTTTAATTTCTTTATTAATCATCATAACTTATTGTAGGTAATAGAGTCTAAACCTTGTATAAAATCCTCATCATCATAGCTTAATAAGAATTGCATGAGTATTGTCCTTTCGTTGCATTTCATAAAGGTGAAGTTAGCACATTAAAATTCTCATATTATGATAAGGCACATTGGTAAATCATTCACCATCCTTATAACATTTAAATCTTAAGCTAATACCTAACAAATTATAGTCAAGACATATCAATTCAACATCGTACCACCCTATCAATCCTATTACAAGACATACTCCAGTGCAACATCATGACTTAATCACAATTAATCATAATTTGAATTACACGTTAGGGGTTACAAGATTTACCAAGTATCCTTCATAATCCATCATCAAGGTCTTACCATCAACCCTTAATTCAACCCAATTAGGGTATAACATCATCATCATTCAATGACCAATATGATAATAAGACTAGAAGAATCACTACATCACAATTCAATACTAGTTAATAATTTAAGACAAGATACTTAGGTCAATTGACAATATACTTCATAACCTAGATCAACTTCTCAAGAACTAGCATGATAGGACTATAATTCATCCCAATTAATTCTAGATTGATTAATCAATATCATCTATTAGTAATTCAACCAATAACCAATTCAATTTAACCAACATTACCCAATTCACATCAAGATCACAACCTAGGGATAAGGGGTAAGGGTCATCTTCTACAAACTAGACCTATCCATCAATATACCTCAAAATTATTATATAATACGTGTTAATCTATTCATAGTATCAAAAATAAATCATAAACAAATCAATTCATAACAACACTTTCGAGATTGGATGAAACCCACTTGAAAACTCAATTTTTGGAAATCAATTTGATGAAACTGTTTTAGGAAAGAGGTCTCAAAGGTGAATTAGATACCATATATTGTTATAGATTAATATTGATGGAGGAAATTGACCCTTTGCAGCCATTAAACCCTCCCCTAACTTGGTCTTCAATGGTGTTCTTTACTAGAGCGAGAAAGAAGAGAGAAGGAAGAGAGTTTGGGTTTGTAAGTTATGATTAGTCTAATTGAGTTAGGGTCTTTATATTTGGTGTTAATTAACTTAATTAGGCTTACCTAATCCCCTAAGAATGACCTAACCGCTTCATTAATTAATTGAAACAAATTAAAAACATGCAGCAAAGTCAGGCCCTCACAGACGAGACCATGGCTAATGATTCGTGTGTGAGTCGACCACCCTTGCCCCCTTCCGTTCTGCTCATCTGTCGATGAGTTCAGGGAGCTGCCAAAACAGGTCCTTCAGGGATTTGGCTAAGTGTTGGTCTATGGATGGAATCGATGCCCCATCGATCGACACACGTTTCATCGATTGCCTTTTGTGGGTGCACACTGCTCAGGTAGTGTTTGACTCTAACGTGCAAGGGTCCTCCTCAAGGGCCCTTGGTTGGTCCTTGGGGATTCTTGCCAAAAATTTATACCATGAATCAAATTAAGCACATATTAAACACCCTTCCACCATATTTCATGAATTTTTGACTCCTAAAAGGTAGTCAAATAGGTTAAAGCACGCTAGTACCTCTTTGAATTAGTTTCCCGACGTCATGGACGTTCTTTGATGTTTTGGTTTCTAGACTTTCTAAATGACTTATAGTCATTAAAATTGACATTAAAATAGTTCCTAAACCTCATGACACTTATTTTAGGCTCTAAAACATGTCTTGGATTTTTGAAGTGTTACATTATCCCCCTCTTAGAAACATTTGTCCGCGAATTGTGCCCAATGCAATAAAATCATAAGGATACGATGTTAGGTGAAGAAAACTTGTGGGGAAAAGCACCGAAGAACTATCAACATGTTGGTGGGTCTGCTTTATCGGAACCCACAAAATCAACACTTCGGTCACCTTCAGTAGTGTCCACGATAACTTCCACACCATTAGTAGTTCTCCTATCATCAACCACCGATACAAAAGTAGATGACCCAACATCCATTTCTCATGCTCTAATCTGGCGGTCCTCATCATCAATGAACTATGCCCTCCTAGCCAACTCTAAATCTGTCCACTCTTTCTTTTTGCACAGGCCTCATCACCGACCTCAATAGAGCAGCTGGAGCAGTGCCTCTTGGTATGACCACGTGGATCAGTTGGTGGCTTAGCAGAGGACTTGAATAAGGCATCGAGCACTGTATCCATTTCAAGCTCCATAGGTGGACTCTATTATTCGGTCCCCCTCATCTATAGAATTACATCAATATCAACACGCAAACTAGCAACCACATCCTGAAGAGTAGTGAGGTCGATCGTGGGTCTCTTGCTAGTACACAAAGCTCAAAAGTGTCTAGGCATTGGTGGACCGCCTAAATTTAATGCTTAGTGTGCTGGGCCACCCTCTTCTCAATTTGATCCTCAACCTTAGTAATGGATTTCTGCATCCAAGAATGCATGTCGTGGATTATGGTGGCCATCTGTGCCTCTAACTTCTGTACCCGCGCTAAAAGAACCAGTGCTGCAGATGGCGGTGTGGATCGAGAGGAGCTGGGGGCCCTACTGGCAGCATGGGTGGAGTCAACTGGGGTGGTGTTAGCAGACTCAAATGTAGCAGGATCAACCCCTTGGTCTAAGTCCACCATCTCCACAAAATTCTCGCTCAATGGGGGCACCTCAATCCTGGGCCTTCTCCGTGGTGCCGCTACATTGGCCTCATCCCTGATGAGTCCTATGTCGACTATCCCCGCCAGATTACGTAGTGTGTCACCGTGCCAAATGGGTACCCCAACCTCTCTGCAAATATGGAATATAAGAGAATCGAAGGGTTAAGTAGTAAAGGTCTTGAATCCCTATCAGGTATCACTGATATCAGCACCCGAGCATAGTCTATCTCAAAACCTGCTACCATGGCTCCTACCAACACTGCCCTATCCCATGTAAGGACATAATTAGCATTTGTAGGATAAAGTCGGTGTTAGACCAGGATCTAGAAGAATTTTGCCACAAACATGAAGGACGCCTTCTTGATTAACCCTCGAGGTTCTAAAACCCAATCAACCTTTTCCCCATCGATAGCTAGATGCTGAGCCAATCATATCTTAACTTCATCTCATTATTCTGGGGTCCTTAAAAATGTACCACTCTTTACAGTCTCTCACATGTAATCAAATTTTGTAGTAGTTGGGGTTTATTGTGTGCCTGTGGTGGGGCCATATAGAAAACGACAGATGGTGGCCTCAAAAATATCAACCCGGCAGCCCCAGACTAGTTAGAGGCGAGTGGCTCCTTGTTGGTAGGTCTGTCACACCTATCTAATGAGCCTCTGAGAGTAGCCATATAGGAAGCTTAGAAATCCCTAACTATCTCCTCGTTGTAAGATCCCAAACTCTGAGCCATCGACTCAAACTTGCAGGGTTAACAATCTGTGCACCTCGGATACTGTATGAAAAATCCACGTGAGGACTTGGCGTTCCACCGTAACTAGTCGGTTCATCACTCCTTTTTTATTTAGCATTTTGGCATCCCTGTACACCTGATATTGGCTATCAACGCACCGATAGTTAGGTTCCTCAGCAATAGATGCGGGGTTATCTATTCGGGTGTGGGTGCAGACTCCAAGGTAGAAGCCTCATCAGACATGGCTTGGTGATTTAGCCCTCCAACCTAGTGGCTCCCTGATAAGTACAACCGAAGACAGTGGCCGTCTTCGTCTTCAAGGATTTGGTCGACCTTGATGCGTAGATAGATTCGAAGCTTGATGCTCCTTCCGAACTATAGACATCCCTAATGACTCTTGCAACTGCAGTTGGGGTTTTGTAACCAAGAGGGACGTATGCTGGGTCTTGCTCGTTGTAAGAGTCGACGATCATCCGAGGAAATGGGGCCATTGACTTGGATTTTCCCCTAGAGTAGATGATATCCTTCTTGGGAGGCATTTGTACTTGTAGAGCAGTTTTTAATCGCTGATCAACATAACTACACATTCGAAATACACCGGGCGATGATAATTTAAAAAATAAACAACCCAATTCTGTTTTGCTGATTCAGATTGACGGGCAAAATCGACGGTCCATCGACGAAACAACGATACGTCGATGGGGTTTGTCATCTGACAATTAGAATTATTCAATTTAGAAAAAAATTAGTCTTCTCTAATATAAATGAAGGCCATGCAGAACGGTCCATCGATCAGTCGATGGACCGTAGTCCACTTCTATCGTCTGGCACTTAGATTATTTTAGAAGTTAATGAAACAAGTTCTCAGAATGAAACAACGGACGTGAAGACGGTCCATCGATCAATTGATGGACTTTTTGTCCACTTTTGTCATTAGATACTTATTTTTTTTAGGTTTGTGTGCTCAATGGACCCCATCGATGTCCCGTCGTTCAATCGAAGACCCGTTATTTAATCGATGGTCTGTCGAAGGGGTCTTTTACTACTGGTCTGAGACAAATTTTAGACCTTTTTTGTAAGTTTCAATTTTTAGACCACTTTTGACACACTCAAGTTTAGATATGCAATATTAACACCCAAAAGGCGAATTCCTCATTCCTAGAATTCCATTTTCAAACAATTTGTGTTCTCTTTCATCCTAAGTAAGAAACCCTAAGTCATAATTGCCAAAAATACAAAGATACCCACATCTTATACAGACAAAAAAAACAACTCACTCTATCATTGAACGGATGTACTACACAAATTTTAGCATGCGATTTTAGTTAATTTAGTCCCATGGTCATTATCCACATCAAGATTTCTGTAAACAACTACGAACGAGAATGCAAACTTAAAGAAAATTAAAATACCTTTAGTTCGGAGTGGTGTGATTGTGACATGAACTTTCAAGAATTAACCTACGCGCCTGAACTCAATCACCGGCCAAAGAACAATTCAAAGAAAGAAGAATGTAGGGAAGAGAGAGTTCAGGGAATTTGAAGGATTCTGAGTTTTGAGTAAATCGGGATATGAGAGGTTCAGCTTTTGTGAATAAGGAAAGAAATAAATTAACAAAACCATTTTTGAAGGGAATTCTAAAAGAATATGAAGGAGGTAATGAATGTTAACCGTTATGTCCTTTAATATTATCGGCCGGGTCGGGTTAGATCACTGGTAGTTTGGATTGATGAAACCTCGTCGACGGTCCACAGGTAAGTTGACTCGGTCCGTCAATTAATTCTCGACTTAGAAACAATAAAAGATATGCCTTGGATCTAGAGACACCATTGATGGAACGACGACCCATTAATGGGGTCCGTTGACCTCTACGCCAGACCATTTTCTGTAGATTTTTGTTTCGATCCTTGCAGATGTAACACCCATTAAGCTATTGTTTTTGAGTTTTTCTGGACACTATTGAGACACATATCCTATGATAATCTCTAGCAAGAAGTAGTACACAAAAAGGATGAAATAAGACATGACACAACAAAAAATGACTATTCCTACAAAGAAAATAAAACCTATCACTGGCTAAAGGATACACCTTGGTTGCCTCCCAAGAAATGCTTGATATAACATCGCTGAATGGCAGGATCCTTGATTACTCAGACTTCATCAAGATGATAGGCCTCAACAACTTCATGGACACTCTTCGCATGCCCTAGGTAGATCTTTATCCTTTTCCCCTAGATTGTGAACTTTGCGCCCTGCTTATTCTCCAACTCAACCGCTCCATGTGAAAACACTTTAGTGATGAGGAATGACCGTGTCCACTCGGACTTGAGTTTTTCCAGAAACAAGCGTAGCCTAAAGTTGAATAGAAGCACCAAATCACCAACTGTAAATTCTTGCTTTTGAATCCTTTGGTCATGATACTTCTTCATCTTCTCTTTGTAAATGGCTGAACTTTCATAGGCCTTGAGGCGAAACTCATTAATCTCATTCAACCCATTTAGTGTTTGTTCTGCCGTTTCACTTCAATCCATCTTCAATTTCCTCATTGTCCACATTACTTTGTTCTCTAACTCAACCAAAAAGTTACAAGCCTTCCCATATACAAGTTGGTATGGAGACATACCTATGGGAATCTTGTACGCAATGCTATAGGCCCAAATAGCATCATCAAGCCTCCTTGACCCAATCAGTTCTATTAGCATTAACCGTTTTTGCTAGAATTCGCTTGATCTCTCAATTGGACACCTCAACTTGCGCACTATTCTGTGGATGACAAGAAGTATCCACATTATGGAGAATCCCATATTTTTCCAATACCCCTTTGAACAACTTATTATAAAAGTGAGAGCCACCATCATTAATAATAGCCTTGTGTGCCAAATCGGGATAAAATATTCTTTTTCAAGAACGCGGTGACACTCTTTCTTTCATTGTAAGGAAGCGCTATTGCTTCTATCCATTTTGACACATAGTCGATTGCCATAAGTATATACTTGATTCCATGAGAACTCACAAATGGGCCCATAAAATCAATGCCCATAAATCGAATAACTCAATCACTAGAATACGATTTAATAGGAGTTCCTGCCTCTTTGAGATTCCTCTATGTCGTTGGCATCAATCAAATAATTTGCAAACTCGTGAGCGTTTTTGTGAATGGTTGTCCAATAGTATCAACACTGCAAGATCTTATGCGCAGTCTGGATACCACTATGGTGCCCTCTCACCAGCGAGGAATGACATGCCTCAATAACTCTCAACATCTCAACCTCCGGTACACAACGATGAATAATCCCATTAGCACAACTCCGATATAAGTAAGGCTCATCCAAAAAGAACTTTTTCACATCATGCATGGACCTTTTCCGATGGTAGAAGGATAAGACCAACAAAACTACATCACTTTCTAGATAGTTTGCAAAGTCTACGAACCATGGGATCAAATCTTGAGAGGCGGCCAATACATGTTCATCTGGGAATGCATCATCAATTTCAACCTTTTCTCCTAATTCACGCATAGCTTCATCCTCCAATCTAGACAAGTGATCGAAAACTTGATTATCAATCCCCTTTCTATCTTTTACTTTAAAAATCAAACTCTTACAACAACAATACCTATTAGACCAACCTTGGCTTTTCATCTTTTTTATCAAATACCTCAAAGTGAAGTGGTACATACACACTATGACTATTGTGCGAAGCAAATACGAGTGAAACTTTTAAAATGCAAAGACCACTTCCAGAAGTTCTTGTTTAGTGACTGTGTAGGTTTTATGAGCTTCAATCAGGTCTATACTAGCATAGAAAATTGTGTGACATATTTTATCCGTTCTCTGTCCCAACACCATACCAAGTGCAAGCCCTTTTTCATCCATATCACCTCAAATGGCTCAATCCAATCCGATGAAATAATATGGGGTGCGAACACCAACTTCTCCTTCAACTATCCAAATGCTTTTAGATAGGATTCATCGAAATAGAACTTGCATTACTTCTTGAGTAGTTTGCTCAAAGGATGTGCAATTTTTGAAAAACCTTAATGAACCGGTAAAAGCCCATATGTCCATGAAAACTTCACACCTTTTACATATATAGATGGAGGAAACCTCTCTATCACTTTTACTTTAGCTCGATTAACCTCTATCCTCTTCTCCCATATTCGATGGCCGAAAACCGAAAACTATCCTTCGATTCACATAAAAGTGGCATTTCTCCCAATTAAGCACACAATTACCAATCGTCACAATTCTTTTTTGAGCATTTCTCATCCAATTACTCCCAAAACACCAGACAACAAATAAGTAACTAACCCACAAAAAAATATCCATGAAACACCTCAATGGTGTGCTTCCCAACAATATCAGAGAATATCCAATATCATAAATGCTAAGAAAGTGGACGGGTGCATTATTATAAACCCAACGAATCCTTTTGAAGAAAAATATACTATATGGGCAAGGGAAGTGAAAGGGGGTCTTTTGAGTGTCCATTAAGGGTAAATAGAGATTTGTTGTAGCTCAAATAGCCATTCAAGAAAAACAATCCCACCCTGTGCAGCGAGTATGTCTAACATCTTAATTTATTAAAAGTTGCATGGGGAAATGGTCCTTCTCAGTGAATTGAAGCATTCAAACTTCCGGTAATAGTCCCATTGCAAACATTCCATTAGGTCACTTCGGGGTGGAGCGAACAGCTTGTTTGTTCTTATTATTAGGGGATGACCACTATGATCTGACCCTTTTGTAGGCCCACACAATGAAACAAGGACACACCCAAACGTACTGTCATAATAGGTTGTATGACTCCCGGCATCCAAACTACTGGATGATCTTCTTTTTCAATACCTCGTGCCATAGGTGGAGTCAAACCTGCTTGGTGCTCAAACTTGTTATGATCAGACATGGAGTTGGATTTTATTGGAACGGATCCCGGAAGGGATTCTCAATAGTTTATAATAGTTAAACCAATGGCTCGTAGAACCTCTTTAATACTTGCCAAACTAGTCCCTCTACTTGTGGGTTCATTCAATCTACTGGGAATTATTATTAGAAAGTGTTCTCTACGTAAGGAAAACATATCTCAGATAGGTGGTATTAGAGCTTTAAGCTCTAATTTTTGGCTCCTCTTAATAGCTGGTTTGGCAGGTGGGCACTCGCTGGATTGCTGTCCTATCAACTCCAAAAATTTCTTTGGTTTGACGATTTATTCCTTTCGTTCAAGTGCAAAATACCAACGACGCATTTACTCTTCAATACCTCATGGAAAATTCATATCATTGCCTGGCTGGCCCTCGACAACTAGTGATCTTCAATGGTACCTCAGATACAAAACTCGTATCCGTAGAATGTAAGATATATCATATACCGTTTGGAGCTCACCACTCTATTTCATTGATATAAATATGTTGAAAGTGGCTTCTTCATTGTTCAACCTGAAATTTATCTGAACTTTTTCCATAAAAACAAATACACGCTCGGATGCAAGGAATGACCTCCCTAAAATAATAGGAACCTCAAAATTGACCTTACAGTCAATAATCACAAAGTCAGCTGGAAATATTTAAAATGGACTCACTTAAACAAGCACAGTCTGGAGTACCACCAATGGCCTCTTTACCGTTTTATAGGCCATCAGTAAAGTAACGCTATTCGTGGGTAAGGTTTTTGGGTCAACCAGCGCCCTTTAACGTCGTATAAATGGAAAGAGGATGAATTATGGCTTTGGCACATGATCACATAGTTGCTTTAGCAAAGTGTTAGTGTACAACCTGATTGTACATGTAATTAAGTTGTGAATGAAAGTTCCAGGGATCTTCCTTATTCCGCACAAGAGATCTTTGTAGCCAATATCACACAATGTCAATTTGTCATCATCGTCAAAAGCCACCGTCTCTCTCTTCTTTGTTACCATATCCTTCATAAACTTAGCATAACCAGGCATTTGTTCCAAAACTTCTATCAAAGGGACATTGATGGAAAGATGTTTCAACATAGTGATAAATCATCAGTATTTACCATCATCATTCTTCTTCACTAATCTCTGTAGGAATGGTGGTAGAGGTTTAGGAACGGGGACCACTTTCTGGGATACCTCTTCTTCTTTCACCATTTTGTCCACCAACTATCAAACTAGAATCTAGACTTGGTCTTTCTTTTAAATTCATTCTCTACTACGACGACATAAGGATCATGGTCTACTGACCCACTCGAAGTAGTGGATTGGTCTTGCATGCCATCATTTTTAAAGATTTGGGATTAGGTGTTGCTAGGGAAGAAGTCCCAGGTTGGCGTGGGTTTACCATAGTGGACAATTGAGCCATTTGTAAATCATCTTTTTTTTGTCCACCTTCTGACTAATATTATCTTGGTCACCTCTCATCTTCTTGACATTATAATCACTAGCATTAAACATCCTCATTATCTTCTGTAACATAACCTCAACTCACGCCATACTACCTCTATCTTCCTCGTTAGCAACTTCCCAATTTTGTCGAAGAATATAGGGCCCACTCTGATCATTCCTGTTACCATAGTTATTTCGGTTAAAGTTATGGGTTATTTGTAGCTTGCACTGCAAAGATGTTTCTCCTAGACTCTTACTTTAGACTCCCAAAGCGTTTATTGTTCGAAGTTTTCTCTCTAAACTTCGTGCGTTCTCTGCATATTTGGACTCTTCATAGGAACCACTCACAATAGTATCATGCACTACTTTATTGTTATCATGTTGACCTCTATAGAAGTACTTTTTCAATTAATCATCATCAATGCAGTGGTTTGGGACAACTCTTAGGAACACAATAAATCTGTTCCCAAAGCTACTCACACACTCTCTAGGTAGTGCCACAAAGTTGTTCACCTTATCCTTGTGGTTGAGATACTTGGACACTAGGTATTACTTTGCTAACAACACATCTCTCAACTAATCCCAAGTATAGATGGAGTTATAGGGTAGCTCAACAAACCGATTGCGACATCTCCTATCCGATACCATTCATATCCAATTCTAGCCTACCCACACAATTCATACACACATACCTCAGTTTCTATATGTGAGCATATGAGTCCTATGATGGTAGTCCTTCAAATAAAACGTTCGCGATGAGTATCTTCATGAAGCTATTTGTCACTACGAATGTGTGTCCATGAGGTAGAGGAGGTAGGACAAGAGGCACATCAGAATCAGTGATGTTCACATTGCCCTTATAGGAAATCTGAGGTTTCAATGGGTTGGGGTTGAAACGATTAAATCTCATGCCGTATCATGACATATCACAAGATTGGTTGTGTGCTGCAATCGGCCCCCAACCAATGGGAGGATGGACAAATTCCCCATCCCCCCATAGTGGTTGAAAATAATAGTTGCTTTTTCCATCCTTCTCAATGTGAGGTTAAGTTTGAAACCGAATGGAATGAGTGGTTCGCCTCGTCTTTGTGTACTTGACATACACTAAAAAATAGGACATGAAAGAAAAGCGAAAGAAAAATATAAAGTTAAATAGGGAAAATTCATGGACGAAATGTAATAATTAATTAACAAAGTTAACTAAAAGCCAAAAAAATTACCCGACAGCGATATGCTCACAATAACACTCCGTAAAGACATAAGCTATTGTATAAGTAGATAAACCCAAACAGTAAAGTTGTGGTCGATCCAACGAGGAAAAATGGTGGACTTAAACTTCAATTCAACAACCATCACGTCTATTGTTAAAGTTCTCTCCCAAAAAGCAAGTAGTAGTAATTAAAGGGGGGTGTTTATTGATGAAACAAGTTCTTAAACCAATTATTAAGTTAAACAAGAGCAAAAGTAAGAGATTGAGTTTTTATTAAGTTCTGTAAAAAAAAAAACTTAAACCGGATATAGGTGTTTCCCGATCTGTCATCCGCTGTATTTCGTGCAATAAACCAAATTATTCCTAGTGGTTTTGCATGTAAATGGTAAGTTAGATATCTAAATCCTTGGTCCCCATCTAAAGAATTTCACCCTGTACCTTGGTCAAGCTATGTGTGTATTTTACTTTACTAACCCTTCCATTACCGCATATTAGGACAATTCATAATGCCTGTAGGCTTAGTTATTACTTCAACACAAATCGACACTAGCCTATTAGAGTAAAAACCAATGAAGTTTTTTTTTTCCCACTAAATTTATTGTGATATTTTTTCTATTAAAACTATCTCAATGTCCGGGCAAGTTCTACGGTTGCTATTCGTTAAAAAAGGCTTTCTAGGCGAAGACTTATTCAAATACAAACCTTTTGAGAATTTATTAGTGCTAGGTTACTTTTAATTACCCATAGGTTCCCAAAACACCTTGTATCGGATGTCGTTACCCATGGCAAGCAAGATCACCATTCATTGATTTAAGAAGAATTCATGCTACTTAACAATACAGAAACAAAAGGCGGAATTTCAACTTGGAAAGTGGACAAAAAAATTTCTTCAACACGAAATCTGGAAAAGAAAAAATTGCTAAAAAGTTGCAACGATAGTCTCCAACATAAAATAGAACAAAACAAAGTATCCAACCTCAAATATTTCATTTTAATTCTCTATTATAGAAAACATAGTCCTAAAGAAAAAGGAATAAAAATAAGGAAAGTTTGTTTAGTTGACACGACTTCAATTGACGACCCTAATGAGAATGATGGTCTGTCGACTGCTTCCATCAGTCCTGACTTGGAATTATTTTTCTTAATCAAATCAAACATCTTATTCTGAATATGACTCAAAGAAGAGAACCTATTATAGTTACGCGGTCCCACTCACCTAGGTTCATCGCGCTCCCTTCGTCGCTCCAACTCAGAATCGGTGAAAAAGTTAGTACATGAAAATTTCTTGAACAAATGACGGTTCAGCAGTACAATTTTTGATCAATCAACGGACCATCATTTTCTCTCGTTGTTCCACCCTTCTTCAAATATCCCTGATCTTTTATGTTAAAGGCCAAAAATTGTCATCGATTGTCACCACCTACGAAACCACGGAGGATTTGAAACGATGGCCGTTATTGCCATTCGTAGGTCGTATTCACTTTTTCAGCAGCCTTCTGCAATTTCAAAAATTGATTATTTTCCTGCAAAATAAATATAATTTTTTTTTAAAAAAACTACAAAAAGTCTTTAGACTCACACAACTCTTAAACAAAATGCATTGAAAATACTTTATGACCACTGGATCATTAATGAGAACCACGAGTCTCGTCCATTAGAATAACGATGTTCATTCAATATCCCCCACACCATAAATGGTGTTGTTCTACTTTTCTAAGGAAGATCCCGGTGTCACATAGGTTAGATTAGGTGGAGGGACTAGGTAAAAAGTTGATGACATGTTTATGATAAGGTAGATAATAATTCATACTCATGCCTTTCATCTAACAAAATCCATTCGGTGCATAGCCTACATACCCATAGAATAGTTAATTACCTTAACATATTTACATATAGAAGGGGGTTCCATTGGCCTACCGACTCTGAATACATTCATTAACACATGAAATAATAACTTGAACCTACCGATTCAAGTTAAATTTATTAATAACTCGTTTAATCCTATCTGGGAACAGGGTTTTTTTGCCATTTGAGACTTACCTTAAGTCAAGGCTTCATATTTTAAACCTTCAGGAAAAGGGTGGACAGTAGGGCTAGCCAACATCAAGGTCAATACTCTCATTAATGGAAGGTGTCGTAAGACTACCATTTTCCCCCAAAGGGTTCAATTGATAATTCATGTATGGAAAGGGTTGACCCTAGACAACCAACCAACAAGGATTCAACAATCACACAACAATATAAACCAGTTATACAAAGAAAATGGATGTTGGTTTGGACCATACCAATTCGAGATATTCAAGATATTGGAAGAATCCTCATATTTATCATAAAATATTAGCAAGGAAAGAATCAAAGGAGAAAATAGCTTTTCAATTAATAACCAAATGATATTCAAAAACAACTGTTCAGAGTAGTTTCATTGAATCTTATTCATAGTATAAAAAAATTCCATGTGGGTTCATGGGGATAAACCTTCAATTTCTCACACTATGCCCTCAAGGCCATGGTCACAATGTACATAATAAGCAAACACCTCCACCTTTCAGTGGATCAACATCAAGTTCACGATTCTAATTCGACAAGTAATTGCTCTTAACTTTCCTTCATGTCTAAACATCTCAAATACCAATAACCAAAAAATTCATTATAAAAAGGCATAAGTAATGACATATTACAATGATCTAAAGACATGTTAAAGAAGTTCTATTACATGCATTCTTTATCAACTAACCCAATTCATAAAGACATAAATTAGAATAGAGAGAAATCATGGGTTCTGATAACGCTCAAAACTTACTTCTCAAATAAAAAGTTAAGCGCGTACACTATTCAAGTAAAAGAATGCAATTAATGAGGGTGGGATCGTTCCTCGAGGAAATAGTCAGACTTAACTTTATTCATTTTATTACTATATTTATTCAATTATTTCCTGTTAGAAACAAAAGACAATTAAAGGGGGGAAAAAGGGGGGATTTTTATGTCTAAATTAATTGAAAAAAATAATTAACTAGGATTAAAAGTAAGTAAACCAAACTAACATGATTCCAAATTGTGGAGTTAATAATTATATAAAAGTAACTAGGTTTTAAGGGTCACCAGAGGTTCCTAAAACTTGATTAATTTTAACTATAACTATTCATGCTAGATCTTGCAGGCGAAGTGATAAGTGATTGTATTCTTAAAAATCCTGTCTGGACATTTAGAAAAATTTCAGACTCCGCACCTTGGTTCCAGTAGTGTGTTGAATCACTAACCTACCTTTTAACCGCAGACTAAGCATTGTATGCAATATCTTGACTAAGTTTATTACCTCGGACCCATCAACACTAGCCTATTAGATAGTATACATAAATCTATGTTGATAATTCTTTTCATTGTATCTACCAGCGTGGTCCGTCAAGTAGCTTAGGCAAGTTTAAAGTTGACATACGTTAAAAATATTTAAACGAAAAAGAATTATTCAATTTCATGTAAGAGAAAATATTCTAGAATGTTATTTAGTTAGATTTACCTTATTAATTCATCCCATGGTTCCCGCAACCCTAGTTATGGAGTTTAGTTCCCAAGTCATAATCACGATATTCAGATATGTAATATAAAATTTCATGCGCTTACTTTAATGAGAAAAAAGAAAAAAATTAATCCGAAAGTTTCCAGCTTGATTAATAACAAACGCCCAACCAAACAATCAATTCCAGAAAAATGATCAATTACTGAAAATTAATTGCCTTCAATACTTGATCAAGAGAAACTAAAGATTCCCAAAAAAGTCTAAAACAATCAAAAGCTAATAATATCAAAGAGGTCTACAACAAAGAGTCTAAACCTAAAAAGAGTACTAACCCCAAAAAAAATGAGCTCTTGAAAAGATTTATAAAAAAACTAAAAAAACCTAATAAAAGAAGGACTCTAATTACTAAAAATCTGTCAAAACTCGGATGGGTCGAAGGACCTCGTGACGGACCGTCATGGTCTCCGTCGTCCCATACTTCACAAATTCTTCTGCTGCTCTCTTCATTATCCTTGATGAACATGTATGATGGACCATTCCAAGGACGATGGTCCGTCGAGGGTCTCCATTCCATAATACAGCGTCACTACGATGACACCTACAGACCGTCACAAGCTCTACGAACCGTCATAAGCTCCGTTGGTGGTCTCTTCTGCATTTCTTGCTCAAAAACTTTTGCGTTCATCTTAGACAGATTTCCTGCAAAATAAAAGAGAGAAAAACTTACATAAAAATTTCAATACAAAAAGGCTTTTGGCGGACACATCAACTCTACACTTAAGAAAAAAAAGCATTAAAAAAAATACCGTGAAATTGTGAGGGCAATGACGGTAAATTCCACACACCCTCAACTTAAATTGTGTTGTCCTTCAAGCGACGCACTATGACTACTATAAAAATTTTGTACAATAGTATCCACATTTTAGCTTTCGCCATAATGTGGGCATCAATCCCGAATTCAGTCGCATTCATGTTTAAGCATGTTATCACCTATTAGACTTGAAACAATGTGGAATCATACCTGCTACAGACTCACCACCGCACTGACACCTATCCTCTTCAATATCTCACCGAGGGGGCTAAATTTCTGGTATTGCCCAACTAGTGTCCTCCACTTCAAAAAACACAACATCCTTATTTTTGACACAATGATTAAGTTTGCGGATAGGCTTACATGTTTCACACTCACCGCTTAGAACCAACTCACAATTTGATTATAATATGCCCTAAGCTGCCTTTATTTCATGCTTTAAGTTCGCCATACAACTTTAGTGATCCCACGATAGTGACTTTAGTAGCTTTGTTGTATAAATAGGCTAAGGTCATGTGTAGGGTATATTTGTATACTTTAGTGACTTTTTTCCCTCTGACATATCAGTTTTAAATATTACCTCTTTAATCAGTTTTCGAACAATTCTCTATTCTTTCACCTTGCCTATTCCCTTCTTTCTTCATTTGTGTAAGGACTCTCTTATTTGATTGCTGTATTATTATATTTTTCTGTATTTATGAACTTCTTCTTCTTAACTTGGTGTTGAGTCACTTTACTTTTGTCTTCTCTACTCTATTTGTTCGTTTCAACGCCAATTTCCGGAGCCATTCCTCATTAATAGCACCTTACTCATGGCTTTGCCATGAGTCAACACACAATACCCAAAGTTGGGTAAGGGCCACAAAACGTTGTTACTGCATTAGCCACCTTCAATTATGATTTTGGCATAGCTGAGGTCGCACATGTCCAAGGAGGGGGACCAGGGGCCAACACATTATTCCAGAGAAAAAAAACAGTGTTGGGTAGAAAAAGAAAGGACGATTTAAAGCTCAAATCATTTGGATCTCAAAAATGGGGATTTGTTTCATAAGTTTTGTATTTAGGCTAAAAATGACATATATTGAACAAGGACAAAGGCCCACAATGATCCTTTCCGAAGATGTCTATTACCCTCTTAACTGGTTTAGCAGGACTAGATAGGCAATTTTTAGCTTCAGACAAATAGTGGGAATACTTAGACAATTTTCCCACACTCACTGACAATTTATTACTTACCAGATTATCATTTTCTTTGACCCCCCCCCCAAACCTAGTTCGATAGTCGTCACTAGGCGTAAGGCCGGGGTGTATCTCTATGTAATTCTTAGAGCCACAACATTTATGAATTACTATGCCAGCCATGCATCCTTTTCATTACATCAGGATATCTTTTTGTTTTAGCCATATGGTTCAGAGTCAATATTATGTACACACGATCTAGACATGCAGGTTCAACAATAAAAAAAATAATCAGTCTTTGGCGGAAAAAGAACACAGGCAGAAAACTAAAAAAGCGGTGGATCGTGGTGAATTGGATACTCAGACTCACCTAGCACAACTGTTCCATTTACCCCACCCCCAACCCAAAAAGATCTTGCAATTTCCCCCCCACTGCATAAAATAAATGAAATACCAGAGTGGTAGGTGAAGCAAACCTTAGGCGCAAAGCTGCCGGGCGATCCGCAAGCTGGTGTTAGGTCCGGTTCCGAAACCCATACCTATGTAGTCTGGACACCCTTAGTAGTGTCCCTCAACAGCACAACACAATACAGTCAGTGCCTCCCGCTTGCTCACATACTCTGGAGCTAGATGTAGATGCCCCCAAGCAGCTGACTCTAAAGCCCTTATCCGGCGCGCATCTTCATAAGCGCAAGCGAGGCTCTCCTCGAGCCTCCAATATCAATTGGTACTCCTAATTCCGGCACCACACCGATCTAAACAGCACCTACCTCCTTAGGACCCTATGCTTCTTGGAATTCTCTCGAGAGGGAGGTGGGTTCCCGCGACAATCTCAGAAGTGGCACCCAATAAGGCAGCCATCACTGTGTCCTCAGCAAGTCTGTAGAAGGGGACTCATACTCAGGCACCCTAGCCTCTAGGATCATATCAATACCCGCTCGAAGACTCTCAACCGCGTCCTAAAGGGTCTAGACGTCCACCAGAGGGGATGGTCAGTCTAGCACCCGCAACTTAAAAGTGTCTAAGTGCTGATGAACCTCATCGATCTTCCGTTCTGTGTGTTGTACCATTCTATGCTCCAAGCGCTTCTCCGCCTCAACAATAGACCTCTGCATCGAAGGTTGTATATGATGCAGAAGTGTAGCCATATGAAACTCTTGTTTTTGGACCTTAGCAAGCGAGACAAGAGCGGGGGAAAGGGGATGACGAGAGGGCAGCTTAGGGGAAGTGTTACTTATCTCGGGATAGAATAGACGGTGGTGGGCGGTGTGTTAGTGTTAAAAGGAGTTTCGTAAAGTAGCCTGAAGTAGGCGTTTCGGAGCATGTGCTACGTATTAGTCAACAATTATTACCAAAGTGCGAGGGGAAACTCTACACGGGGCCCTCTTGCGTTTGGCCTCAAACCTCATGGTCAATCATCCAATGAATGAGCGGGAAGATATCATGGCCCAGCGGATTCGTGGAATCAATGTTTCTAGAGGGCACCACAGCGGGACCTGCATAAGGAAAAAATTTATGAACGATAAAGGGTAAGTAGTTGTGAACTTGAAATCACATCTACGGTGCTGAATGACGCCATATTGTTGTAGAAGCCAACGCGCAAAGTCCAGCTAAAAAACGCCCGACTAGTGATCGCCGCTACAGAACTGCGGCCCGGATCTCATGTGACTATATTATCAGCAGCCGTTGGGGGAAAGGCAGTGGCAGAAAAGGAATAATGCCGCGAAAGCCACCATGAAAATCAAACAATAGAACTCATTCGTGTGTAAGCGAATAAGCTTAGCCTTCATGAGAGGCTCCCTTTTCAGCCCGTTGGAGTTCAATCAGCAACCCTCTCGAAAATAAAACTAAACAAGATGCAAGGCCAGTCCACACAATAAAGACAGAAAGCTAGTCACTGTGTGGTTACCTCTCAGCGAGGGCTACATACAACAAAGAAAGTAAAAAGAAGATGGCCCACACTTTAAAACAATTTCCAGGCTAGTAGAACGAAACTTGGCGGTGGTCGGGTCCATATTGGCATCAAAGATCATCCCGTACCTGGTAAGCGATACCCGGCGGAGGGGAACGGATAGGCTGGGCAGGGAAGAGAGTGTAAAGGATGTCGACCTTATGCCGCCGTTACTCGAAGTGCAGTGGGTCTGTGCGGGGGCAAGCCCCCTATCTCATCGGTGTCAAGGTAGCCATGTAAGAGGCGCTAAACACACTCTTCAGAACCAACTCCTCACGTGTTCGTTTGTTAGCGGCCTAAAGAACTTAACTGTCCACATAGTCGGTGCTGGTTGAAAAGATTGTGGATCTCTGGCATGGTGGGGTGACTTCTCCGTAAGGAGGAACACACTCCAGTGGTACGGGTCTGTGTCATCAACAACACCTCCGTTATCATTTTAGAAACTGGGCTCTAAAGACACTTGGTTATTGCACGTGGACACCCACTGGTTGTGGCATGGGTCGGCAATCGGGGTAATGAAGTGGATTGAATCACATCGGTTGATTTCAGGATGGGAACCGGGATGGTAGCCTCATGACGAGGCAGAAGTGTGAGCTATGGCTGGTGCAGGGGTGAGGGACTCTGGCGGAACCCGGAGGCTCCTCCGAGCAACGAAACTCCGAAGGAACCAGACGCTCTTTCTTCAGTGTAAGCTGACCCAGAAGGTGGGCGTGCAGTCAGAGTTGCGCTCTTCAACAGACGAGGAGTGCTGGGCAAGGACTACGCCCGGATACCACCTTTTTGGGCGTAAGCTCTGGTTGCACGTTGCAACTCGTGATGGTGGCGACATACTTTGATGCCATTTTGGTAAACTCGATCTTGTTTGGTTCTATTAGAGATTTAGTATCTGTAAAGAATCAATATTATACTAAAGTAGCAAAAAAAGACAAGAAAAATGACACAAACTAAATGATAAGAGAAAAAGTGAAATTATGAATTGTAATGAAATTCTCCGTGTATCTATAGCGCAAGGCGACGGGTTAGATGAAGGCAGCGCAAAATAGCTGAAACACCGCACGACGGATGCCGGCGGATCACGGAAGGCTGAGACAAAAACGAGCAGGTACTACGTCTCGTCGTAGTGACTTAGACGGACCATCATATGGCGGTTCCGGCATGTATACCTTAACGCACGATGTTTATGATGGAGACCCCTGAAGGAAAGGTGCTTATGACAGTTATGATGGCTAAGAAGGACGGTCCGTGTGGGGGGAACTTGGAAGGGAAAAGGTATGGAGACCCTAGGAGAGGTGTACTTGACGGTCATGACGGTGGTTAAAGACAGGACGTCGGATATATGACGGTCCGTGTAGAAGTCCGTCAGAGGACACTAAGAAAAAAATGGAGAACTTAGGGCAAGGGTCGCTAAGGAAGAGCGGGGAACACAGACATAGGGACGGGATTGCACGACGAGCTGACAGGAGCGGGGCACGCGTTCACGCGCCGACAAGGAGTGCAGTTGACATGGTCCGTCGTGGTATTTTTCCGCAGAGGAACTTAAGAGAAAATGTCTAGGAGACTTAGGACAACTCGCGGGATAGATCCGATAGGGATTACTAACCAGGAACGGTTGAGCATGAGGGACCATCGCAGGTGGGCATGGAATGCACCGGGAATACGAGGGCAGATCGTCTTAAAGAGGAGATCCGGTCAGAGGGAGCGGAAGCCACTTAGAAAGAAGTGGGGAAGTGACACTAAGGACGAAATCAAGCGTAGCGTCTCCTAGACAAAACCAGAACGACGGTATGTATGCAGTGTACTTTGGTGGACACTTAGAGAAACGAACAGTTTGGGGTGTTGGAACAACCCTATGACGGTTTGTCGTGGGTACAATTGTCCGTCATCGGGGTCTCATTCTGTCATTCAGGGACAGAACCGAGGATGCCACAATCATCCTCTGTGACTCAAATGGAATACTTATTGTTAACCAACATGTTTCTAACCCGAAAACCTAGCAAACCAGCAATGCTAAAGAACCTATTTCTTGAGTTTGAACAAGATAATTAGAGGATTCTCAACCTAGGTCAGACAAAATTGGATCAAAGAATGAAGACCCACCAAAAAGAAATAGGCTAATACAAATAAAAAAAATAAAAATGCAATGTAAATGGGTAGAGATTAGAGACAACATACCTGAGAATAGGAGAGAAAAGACCGAAAAAAAAGCAAGTGAGGCACTTAGTTATCAAGAACAGAACCACAACAGCAGAATTGACCCGTTAGAAAGGAGAGATATTCGAATTGGGGATTTGGGGAAGTGATCTAGTTGATAGAGAAGAGATGGGTAGGAAGTTGGAGTTTGAAGGGGGGATATGGAGAAAGAAAGAGGGAAAAAATATTGTTGAAATGAAGGGGGTGGTTTTTAAAATGTTGAAAAATTTTAAAATCCCCAACAGGTCAGATTGGGTTGCTGGTTTAGACACAATGAACCCCGATGATGGTTGCATCGCAAATGCGGATAGCCTCATGGGTTCCGTCGCGTGTGCCCTAATTTTAAAAATAAATGACAGGCTTACCTCCACGACGGATTTATGCGATGGTCAGTCGCGATGCATGACGGACAATGTCCGCGTCGGATATATCCGTCGAAGTGATGTTGCAGGGTGCTTTTCTGCAGAAATTTGACCTGGTGATGTGCTAACCTGCCAAATTTAAAACCCATTAGGCAGAAATAATTCTACATAACTAGAAACTATAAGTGTAAGTTGGAGTTGGAGCTCCCAAACCAACGCCTGAAGAAAGTTTAAGTGTGCCGCCGAAACTCGAGGACCGATACACCATAGAAGGAAAAACATAAGAACGCATCAGCATTATTAATCAAGAAATGTGTATGCCATAGCAGTACCTTCAGGTCAGGATCAACATGCCCAAATAGAGTTTTAATCAGTGTACTTCACCTTAAAACGCACACCTCCTTATGGTGCTAACCTCAACTGCCCTCCATAGGGAAATAGTTGGGTAATAAGTAGAGAGCCAGTCCATTTGTCTTGAGCTTGCCGGAAACAAAAGCAACCTAGAATGTAAAAAGCAACAAATCTTCCAACCACTACTATCTCTGTTTTTCAATTTAGGGCATGGTGCTTCTTCTTTTTCTTTGTAGGACATAGCAGATACGATTGGAGCTCACCACTCTGCCTATGGACCTACAAATGTACAGGTCACTTTTTCATTGTTTCAAATAACCAAATTACATCTGCATTTTCCATATAAATAAGGCTCTACCCGTAGCGGAGGAATGGAACCTCCCTCACAAGGAATAATAGGAACCAAATCGTCTTCACAATTTCAAGATTAAAAAAATCTGCAGGAAATATAACGACTGAAGTTTTTTAGCATTTTATCGTGCTGTATCCCTTTAGGCCTTTTTACTATTCTATCGGCCATCAGTAGCCGCATCGGTAGTGGGTTTAGACCCCACCCAAACCGAACTTCTTGTAATTGAGTGAGGGGATGAGGATTTATTCTTGCCCCAGGATCACAAATGCTTTCACAAATGTAATGACCCGATGTTACAAGGAATAGTGAATGCACTCCGGATCTTCTTTGTTTTGTATGGAGAATCCTGTTGTAGACAATAGACTGCAATGCTTGCATTCATGACATTCCTCGAAAAGTAGTGACCGTTCTTTTCTTTTAACCAGATCGTTCATTAAATGTAAAACGGGTATTTTTCTAGAGCTTCTACCAAAGGGACATTGATAGAAAGCTGCTTCAACATTGTTATAAAACGCCGATATTTACCATCCTCGGTCTTTTTAACTAATCTTTGAGGAAAGGGGGGGGGTGATGGTCTAGGCATGGGAGTTACCTTTGTAGGTACTTCAGCATCTCTTCCCATGTTATCTTCTACTTCACCACTAACCTCTACCACTTTATCATTATCTTTTATCACCTTTTCCTCATTAGATGGCATAGGTGGGTCAATGGTTTTCTTACCATCCCGAGTAGTGATTGCCATACAGTGTCCATCATTTTTCAGATTTTTGACAGTGTTGCTAGGAAGAGTGCCCGGTTGCCGTGTGTTAACAGTAGCAGATAATTTGGCCATTTGGAACTCAACCTACTTAATTGCTATTGCATGTGTATCGACTTTCTGCTCAATACCCGCTAAATCACTCCTTAACTCTTTAATGTTATCATCACTAGCATCAGACCTCCTCATCATTTTGTGCAACATATCCTTAACTCGCGCCATACTATCTCCACCATACCTAGGAGTAACTTCACGATTTTGAGGAGGGACATAGGGCCCATTCCTATCATTTTCTTTACATAGTTACCCCTGTTGAAGTTGTTGTCACGATTGTAGTTTCCATCTCAGACATAATGACCCTCACTGTTTTAGTTACCATATATCCGACCTTGGTTTCCATGACCTTGGCGCCAACTCTCCTGATTTGAGACTTGGGCACTCGATCGAAAAACCCCGGTCTGCTCATTTACCGCATAGGAATTCTCCTCATAGTAACATTCATCATTTGGTGGTGGTGGTTTAGACAAGTAGTTAACTGCATTTATCTTTTCTACACCCCAACTGACATGTTTTAATACCAACCCAAGCTAAGTTCTCATCTGAGCCATTTTTTCACGAATCTCATTTATGGCTGGGTTGTGAGTGGATTGCACTGCGAAGGTATTTCTCCCAGTATCTGACTTCCTAGTACTCCAAGCTCTATTATTCTGGGAGATTTTCTCTAACTTTTTTCAATCTCGGCATAAGGAAACTCCCCATAAGAACCACCCGCTATATTATCCAATACCACCTTATTATTACCATCCTGTCCTCGATAGAAGTATTCCTTCAGTGACTCATCATCTATGCGGTGATTGGGGACACTTTTCAAAGAAAAGGTGAATATTTCCCAAGAACTGACTCTCCTTGTAGTTCCAAAAAGTTGTTCACTCTGTCTTTGTGGTTTAATTTCTTGGAGACTGGGTTGTAACGTGCTAAGAAAACGTCTGTTAGTTGGTTCCAAGTGAAAATTGAGTTATAAGGGAGTTCAGTGAACCAAATAGTAGCCTCTCCCGTCAGTGAGAGAGGAAATACTCTTACACCTATTACATCCAAATCCAAATCTGGCCTCCCTACACAACTTTTATTCACTGCCCTTACCTTAGCTATATGGGCATGTGGGTCCTCAGAAAGTATCCCTGAAAACAAACCTCTAGCAGTGATCATTTGCATCAGACTATTAGTTATCACAAAGGTGTGGCCTTGTGGTAAAGGGGGCAAGACAAGTGGCCCATCTGATCTGCAATATTATCATAACCTCTGTAGAAATCTTGAGGGCGTGGAGCGGGATTTTGTCCCCTTTGTTGATTTTCACCCGGATTATCGGGTAATAACTGACCATGAACATCAACAGGAGCTGGGATGTTCTGGTTTGGATCATAATCGTTAATACCCAAGTTTCATTCATATTGCATAGTATATGCTCTAATTCGTGATCATAGGGAAACAAGAGTTCTCTTCCTCTCCGTGTATTTGGCATACAAGGAATATAGTTCTGCAAGAATCAAAAACAATAGAAAAGTAAAATCAAGAAAATATCCACTAAACTTTAGTAATAAGTTCAAGTTAATCTAAAATCTACTTTCCTTGGCAGCGGCGCCAAAATTTGATAACGCTCAAACTTACTTCTCAAATAAGAAGTAAAATGGCCGTATCAAGTAAAGAACCCAACTAATGAGGTTGGGATCGTTCCCACGAGGAAAATAGTTAACACTTAACTTTATTCTATTATTACTATTATTTAGTCAATTATTTCCTTAGAAAACAAAAGACAGTAAAGGGGGGATTATAATTTCTAATTAATGATTTAATTAACTAAATTAAAGTAAACAACTAACAGATTCAAAGCTTATAGTTTAATCAATTAATAACTTGATAGTTTCACTCCGCACCTTGGTCCGGTTATGTGTGTTGATATACTAACCCTTACCTTTACCTCATACTAAGCATTGTATTCGATATTTGACTAAGTTATTACCTCGTACCAATTAACACTAACTTATTAGATAGTATACACTAAATCTATGTTGATAATTCTTTTCCTATTATCTACCTCCTTGGCCCGTCAAGTAGCATTAAGGCGTGTTCTAACTTTGGCCATCCGTTAAAAAGATTTCCAAACGAAAGAATTATCAATACATGCAAGAAACTAATCTAGAATAGTTATTTTAGTTAGATTTTACCTCATTATTCACCCATGGTTCCCACAATCCTAGTTATGGAGTTTAGTTACCATAGTCGTAATCACGATATTCATATATGTAATATAAGAATTCATGCACTTACTTTATAGAGAAAGAATAAAATCCAGAAGTTTAATTTAACAATCAATTACAGAAAAAGTGTATCAATTATTGAAATTAATCCTTCAATACTTGAACAAGAGAACTAAAGATTCTCCAAAAGTCTAACAATCAAAAAGTCTAACAATAAAAAAGTCTAATATCAAAGAGTCTACTAACAAATAATCTAATCTAAAAGAGTCTAACCCCAAAAATGTGGTTTTTCGAACTATTTATAAAAAAGCAAAAAACCTAATAAAAGAAGGACTCTAATTACTGAAAATCTGTCAAAACATTACTGGGTTGACGAACCTCGTGATGGAGCATCGTGGTTATGATGGGTCGTCAAGGCATCCACCGTCCCATACTTTACAAATTCTTCTGCTTCTCTCTTTATTACCCCCGATGAACAAGTATGACGTACCATTCCAAGCACGACGGTCCATCGAGGGTCTCTGTTCCATAATACTTCAACTTCTTGGAATTTGGGTACTGGGACTACTCTCTGATCATCACAATGAACCAGCAGGATAGATCGTCGTGGCTATGACGGTACGTTATGGACTTCCGTAATCCCACACTTGGGTCAGACTTCCCCATCATTCTTCATCAGCTTCCCTATGATGCAACTTACAGACTTCACAAGCTCGACGGACCGTCATAAGCCCCGTAGGTGGTCTCTTCTGCATTTCTCGCTCAAAAACATCCGCGTTCGTCTTTGGACAAATTTCCTACAAATAAAGAGAAACTTACATACAAATAAATACAAAAAGGCTTTTGCACACACTAAACTTAAGGAAAAAGCATTAAAAAATATCGTGAAACCACGGTATATCAGGTTCATAGAGTACTTTCATCTTAAATCATCAATTTAATACTAACATAATCATAATATGCCAGTAGAAACCTTTTTGAAAACATTTGGTGAAAGAAACCATGAGATCGAGTGAAACCCTAGTTTTCCATAAAATGGAAAGCTTTGTGAAACTTATATTGAAGTTGACTCTATGGTGAAAGACAAATCTTGATGAAGGATTACCATAACTTTATTAATATTCCTAAACAAATTCGAACAAGAAAGCACCTAGAATCCAAACCCTAGCTCCCACTTCATCTTTTTCCTTAAGGTAGAGAGAAATACATAGAGAAAAAAGACTTTGGGGTTTTGATTTGGGTTTTTGAAAATAGGGAGTAAAAGAAGTTTTTTAAAACCATAAACTATGTTATATATGATATAAACCATTTAAAATTAACCCTACATAGTAATACCTTCAAACTAATTTACTTATAACCCCCCTAAATGAGACATCCCCGTTAGGAACCATGGCCAACTCTACAAATTATGAAGAGGGACCACGACGCATGGTGATGCCCATGGTCCTGTGGGAAGTGAGATACTTTGCCTTCCCAATCCCAAAAATGCAAAGGCATCATCACGGCCAACGCTACATTATGTAGTAAAGACCATTGACTGTGGTGTGGTCGTGAAGTTTAGAGAAATAGCTTGGCAAACGAGCCTTGGCTCACATGCAACAAACTGGCCTTCATGGTCACTTGTATAGACCATAATCAAGGTTACTACGGTGAAGGTATCCTTGAAGCCTTGGGAAAGTATTTAGCCAAGGTTGGAAGCCTTGGCCTTTGGCTTAGGCCTTCCCTTCCTAGTATAATCAGAAGCCTTAGTACCCTTTACCAACATTACACAACAAGAACCCTTGTTACAAACTTAACACAAGGTTGTTAGGATCTAGTTTCACTAATTTACTTTAAGGTTCGTTATATTGCCAATCACGACGGTATGGGTCGTGAAACTTTTTTTATCAAAATAAGTATAGTAGTATTGCAAAAGGTATGAAGACATCCATACTTTTCTTCGAGAGGCTATATAATTTTAGGAAAAACTCACTTCTTTCTACTCCTTTATGTTATGACATGAATCCAATTCATATCCATGATATAAATTGGTAATCTATTATCCGAACTAGAGAAATGAAAGTGTAACACTATCACTAGCAAGAAAGGATGTGCATAGACTACCGACAGTTGAATAGGTTAACCATTCAAAACAAGTATCTATTGTCTCATACAAATAATCTTTTGAACACTTGCAGGGTGCATCTGTTTTCTCTAATATTAATCTAATGTTTGGTTATCATTAATAAATTATTAGGATTTAGGATATGCCAAAAATGACAAATAGGACCTGTTATAGGCACTATGTGTTTCTAGTTATGTGGTTTTTGTTGACAAATGCGCCTGCAACTTCTGTAATTTTGATGAATGGTGTGGTGAAACCATTTATTCATCCGTTTTGTTATGGTATTTATTGAAGTCATTTTGTGTAATTTTTAAAAGTGAGAAAAAGTATGCCGACCATCCTCATACTATTGTGGGTGTTCTTGGGAAGCAAAAGTGTTAATTTTTGTTAATGTAGGTTGTCTTGTTAGGGCATGTAGTTTCAGGGGAAGGGTTAATGGTAGATCCCCAAAAGCTTGAAGTAGTCAAGAATCGGGTATGACCTTGTTGTGTGACTAAAATGTTTAGCTACTATCGTCGCTTGTGAAGGGATTAAGGTCAGATTTGCAGGCTCGAGTTTATAGTTGATATCAATCAAGGATTTTTGGTAAGGGACGGCTAGATAATAACACCATTACTTTGGAAAATGCATTTAGTATTGTTTTCATAACATGTATGGCTTGTTTAGCGAATGATGAAATTAAGTTATTGCCAATTGAGGTTAGAATCTATACTGTGATTTCCTTGATTGATTGTATATCAAAGACATAAATGATACAACTACTACAATAGCAACAATTCTTACTTTGTTAAGTTGTAAGTATTATAATTTTGGAGAACCTGGGCATATGAGGAGGAAATTAGAAAGGTCGTGGAGGCCATAGAAATTGTAGTGCATGTATAGGAGCAGTGCAACCAGGCCAGGAGGTTGCCCGTTGAGATGACAAGACTCAATTTTATGCCTTTTCGGGAAAGACCAAGGTTGAGGTGTCAGATGCAGTGCTCATGTGTACTATTATTCATTGTGACTAGATGATTACTCTTTGTTCAAATCCAATTTCTATTTGTACATATGTGTCCTTTTTGTATATATTGAGATTTGATGCGGATTGTAATGTGCTTGATACCCCATCCATGTTTCCACCCAAGTTGTAGAGACTGTCATAGTCACCCATGTGTATCGTGGTTGTCTTGTGTGTTAGTAGATTTTCAGGTTTGGGTTTATTTGTTATTCTAGATATGAAAGACTTGATATAATCTTCGGCAAGAATTGGTTGTACTCATATTATACCGGGCTTAATTTTAATTCTAAGCTGGTAACTCTGAGAGATCCCAGGTAGGGAAAAGTTAAAGTTTGAAGGGGTGTACAAGCCTTGTCCAACTAAGATCATACCTTTCTTGCGGGCTAGGAATTTTGTGGGGTAGGGTTTTTGGATAATTAAGGTAATATTTAGGATATTTAGTTCGAGAATAACTCTATCGAGTCTACTCTTGTGGTATTTGAATTTAGAAAAGTGTTTCCTATTGATTAGACTGGTATACCTCTGGGTGGAGATATAGATTCCACATTGACATGGAACCTAGCACTTGCCCCATCCCCATTGCTCCTTCTCACATGGCTCTGGTATAACTGAGAGATTAAGGCTCATATATAGAAACTTCTTGATAAAGGTTTTGTCCATCGTAGTGCTTCCCCATGGGGTGCACATATTTGGTTTCTTTAGAAGAAAAATTGTAGTATAAGGACTAGTGATATTATTTTAAGCCACAAAGAAGTGGATTTATACCGGAATGACAAAATTATAGATAAATTAAGTCCCATTGAGTATACAAGGGAGAAGGAAATTAAAGATCCTAGTAAGAAAGTGCATATAATTTTGATTAGTCCTTTGAATTCGATGGGTACACTGGAGTTTGAGCTATCAGGTCAATGAGAAGGTGCACTTCGTAGTAATATCCAGGGCTAACTGAGCATAATGGTAATAAGGGTTCGTGATGGATTGTGATGGATTACAATGATATAATAAGATTGTCGGCTATGTAAATTTTTAATAGTAATTATGACTTATGAGTATCAAAGGTCGTGATTTTCTAATATTTGGTGAATAATGTGGTTGTATGAAAACTTTTAAGAGATGGTGGGATACCACTTGAATAGAGGTTACAGACACTAGATCTTTTATTGTGGCTATGGTAGTAGTGTCATGGATCCATAATATTGGATAAAAGCTATTGAAAAAAATATGAGAAAAGAGATTAAAGACACTAGCTCGAGTGTGATGATAAGTGCTTTATTTTGTTTTTGAGTTTACTAATTAGTACGATCGAATTGTTAGTAAAAGATATTGTATGATAAATGGAAATGTGATCAATGATAATGAAGTTCCATGAATTCATACAAATCTTCAAGGTATAAATTAATGTATAAGCTAATGTTGATAGATAAGGGGATTGTGTTATACGATTGAATTTACAATTAAAAATTTTCATTGTAAGTATACATTTACGGTGATATATTTTTTCAAGATATGAACTTGTAAGGTGAAAAATGATCATTTGTACAGGTATTGAACCTATAGAAGGTTGTACACTTTTTTTGAGTCATAAATTTTATCACATTTGATTATGAAAGTATCTTAGAAAGGTTTTTGTTTGAAATTGTTGGTTTAGAGTACGATAAATGGTCGGAGTCTTCATGATTCTTGTTAGTATTGAGAGTGTGGACTTCGATGGATATGATGAGAAGAGTATTTGGATTCAACTGTATGGAAATGACTGGTATCGAATCTTCAGAGTAAAATCTTCGGTGTTATTCAATACTTTATTTCGTAAATTCTTGTGTGATTTCATATTGATTATGATTATGAGTATGATTCCCTAGCTATGGTCACATGTGTTTTCACTTTTTGGGTGGATCCCTAGTGGCGGATCACGCGTATTGATCCTTTTATAGTGTTTTCCTTGACTGGGATAATAGGGAATATTTGGTTATTTTATAGGACGTATGATGTGTCTTCTTGGAGTTGTTAAAGTATTAGTGGTTCGACATGGACCACCTTGATTATGAGAATTCTTATATAAGCTACCTTCTATAATCATGGTTATTTAATACTCTATCTTCATTCTCAGTCTCGACGGTCACGTATTGATGGTTGTGTGGTGAATGTGGGATCATTGAGGTCAGGTCTAATATTCTTAGGGGTTAGGTACTCTACAATCCTAAGTGTAAATAGAATTCAATAGGTCTTGTTTCGTGCTTGTCATGTGAAACATATCTTCGACGAGTATCTGATGTATGAAGAACAAATTCTTATAAATTAGAGTCATGGAAATTTATATTGTGCAATGGAGATGTTGATAAGGAATTCTATTGTTTTCATATTATAAGTGTCTTGGTTGGTTAACGTTGACTTCTAATTGTAGCAAGGATTAATTTAGAATTTTATTATACTTATATGATAAAGTATTTGTGCTGATGATTGTGTCGAGGTCCTTGATAACATGTTGCAGACATGGGCACGATCAACTTTGGTGGTTGTTGGAAATCACCTTTGTTGCTAGTTAAGTCTATAAAAAACAATAACTATCCCTCGAGTATTGAGATGACTTCATTGAGGCATTGTACGGGAGGATGTGTAGGTATCCAATTGGTTGGTCTGGGCCGAAAGTTACATCATAAAGAGATACTCGGTTTTATTAAACCAAGACCTTTAGAATGAGGAAAAACAGTTGTGATTGATGATCGTAATGTAAGGAAGCTAAGGAACCATGAGATAAGGTCTATGAAAGTTATATGGGAGTATCATTTTGTTGAGGAAACAACTAAGGAAATCGAGAATGACCTGCAAGATAAGTATCCCCCAATATTCGAAAATTCAAATACTACTCTACCCTTGCTTTAGCCAATCTTTCCTAGTTTTTCACTCGGATATAAGAGATGGGTAAATTGTTATCTATTATAAGATCCTGATTCTGTTGTTATGGAAAAGTCAATGGGTTAAAAAAAACTTTTTGCAGTAACTTGGAATTTCCTAACTTAGTCAAAATTTTGACGATATCGGAGTCAGTGAGGTCTAGGAAAATCTTTTAATGAATGAGACCGATTAAGAATTTGATAATGTGAGTGGATATCTAAGACGTTAAGGAACTTGTACGACTTCATAGAATCATATTTGGGTAAGTAGAACTCCCAAAACTAATCTTATCATGAACGGGTATTTTATGAGTGTCATGGATTAAAGGTGTGTTGTAAAATAGAATTTTGAAGCAATTAATTTAACTCACTATCTCAGTTCGATTGTCACACCCTAGGGGTATACCCTAGAAGTAACATGGGGTTCTTTACCCCAAGGGGCCCTTAACATAATCATAGCATAAGATAATGGAAAAGTATGGAAACATTAAAAACATTAACAATCAAAGTCATTTTATAAAAAGCAAGCGGAAATCTTTCTTTACTTTGTCTGAAACCAACCACACTTAAGAAGAAAAAACTTTTCCCTGTGACGCGTGGACAACACAAAACATTCTATCTCAAACTTTTCTAGAACAATCAAAGGTGACCCCGCGATGCGCAGTGTTCTACCATATTTGATCAAGTCATTTTTAGGTCAAATTTAAATAATTAAAATGTCAATTGACTACAAGGGTCTTTTGGATAATTTTTAAATTACTTATTAATGGTTATTGAGTAATTTTAAGACCTTAAACACACCAATCAAAGAAAAAAAGAAACTTCAAACGCAAAAAAATTCAGCTCAATTTACGTCGTCTCCAAAAAAAACTCCATTGATGAAACTGGGAAGCTCCAAAGAGCAGACTGATTTTCCAAGTTTTTTCTCCATCAATTTCGTGGGATTTGACGACACACATTTCAAATGGTTTCCAAAAATGATCAAAAACCTGAAATCTTCTATTTCAACTTCTAGCCATAGGTTCGTGCATAAAATGTTTTGAATCACTGATTTATGATTGAATTGATATTAGTTTGATGGTTTTCTATAAAAAGTCTAGAACCCTTGGAAAATCCTGAAATCCTTATTGTTTCTTTATAATGGGTGATTATAATTTCTGAAATTGTATTGGAATCTTGTGTAATTTAGTTTTGCCTATTGACTTATTTTAGAAGCATGTTAGAAATTGTATGTAGTGCTTTCTAAATTTATAAAGTTCATATTGTAATTATATTGATCATAGTACAATTGGATATGAATGAAATCTATCAGACTAATGGTAAGAGCCTTTTATGATTGTGTGAATGGAATAATTGACTTTGATAGTGTGGTTGGATGAAAATGGTGGTATGTTGACCTAACTTTAGATTATTGTTATTATAGCGGTTTCAATTAGAGTGTGGTATGGTCACATATGGTCGGGGTTGGGCTATGTTCTAACTTTGATTTGAAGACTGTGGCCTCGTCGGTCCATTACTTTATGAATTGTGAAACAATGTGGCTTGTTGTAGCATTAATTTATAATTATGATATTATCATATTATAAACATGTATATTGATTATTGTGAAGGTCTATAGGAATGATGTTGTATATGGAACTCCAAACATGAATCTTATTATGGAACTATGTGATCATGATCGCGTTATAGTATGTATTCCTGTGAGTCTATTGATGATTAAGTGTGAATCTTCTAGTGACAATTATGAACATTCATGATGAGTCGTGATTATCTATAGGAGGGGTAGGGTGAATATGTACTTAGTGACCCTATATGTACTTGAATGATAATTGTACATGTGATAAGATGTAAGATGTGTTGTCTTGTTAGTAGACCTATGTTCTTCATGATACTGAAGAATATGGGAATTTTGACTCGACTTAGTAGGCTAAAGAAACTTTGCATGGAATGTGTATGTATGCTTTTGAAAATGATCTGAACCATAGTTAATAGTGTCCGTTATGTAGAAATTTAACCTAGATAGAATGATATGAGTCCTTGAAGTTGATAAGTTGTAAAGGTATCGTCCTGTGTGACTGATAGACATCGTAGTAGGTTGGCTCGAACGACAGCAATCATCCTTGGAACGTTGATGAGGCTATCCTATTTGACCATAAAGTGGCTGTTCAGCCCAAGTGGAACCCCTTTGTAAGGGTTAAATATTGATTTTGTTATGCATTATATGGTATATATGTAACCCTTCATAGCAACATGATTTAATTTACTCTTTGAAACAAAGGCTAGCCCCGAGAGAGGACGAAGGGAGAATGCTTGGGGAGTGAATGTTATTGATATGAGATAGTATTTACAACAGAAACCCTTGATATACTTAACAATTGCCTACATGGGAGTGTCCTAGTTCTACCCCTTGGCAGTGGAACACCCTTTATTGGAAGTAGGGTGAATAGAATTTCGACTCCTAGCTAGTAGCGTGTCATTATTGTCTATTCTATCATGTGGGGATAGTCTAGTGTTCGAAAAAAGTAATTACAATGTGTAGGTAGTTGAATGGCGACGCTATGTAGAACATTGATGAGTTAGGCTTTGAAGATTTAGTATGTAGGTCCCTAGGTCTTCTCGCAGATCAGTAGGTGAAGTCCTTTATTGTTGAAGATCTCTTAAATTGGTGTAATGAATCAGAATGAAGTTAAGTTAATGGTATGTTAATGAAAAGGTATTTATCTTAGTAGCTTTAAGGATGTTATTAGGCTTGAAGAGGGATATGGTACTCTATTCTTGTCTAAAAACTTAGGGGAGTCTTAGAGTAACTCTAGGTAGAGAGCCTAATGATGAAAAGTGAATAATATTATGTAGGTAATCTTAAGGGCACTGAGGTTTGTGTGAACTGGTTTATGGGTGGACGACATTCATAACTTAGTTCAAGTGGACCTTAGAAGAAACTTTGGTTAGCGAAAGTCTATGCTTATGATTTGGAGTGAGTTGCAAGTGATCTCTATGGCTCCTTGATTGCGTGATAGTGACTATAGTGCTTATGTTAACCGTAACGGACTCTTGTTATTGATTTATGAAGTTGTTCTACAAAAGAGCATGTTTTATAACACCGTTTAGCATTTATTTTAGTGTATGTCACCATACTTAGGGCATTTTATGTACTAATTCCATCTCGTTATCTACTATATAAAGAAGTAGGTGGCAGTTGAGAGGATTCATGAAGTAAATTGGGATGCAAATTCCTTCTGGAAAGTTAGGGTGGGTTATTTTCCTTAGTAGATTGAGTGAGTTACATCACTATGTTTAGTTTTTTTTTTGTTAAAAGCTATTGTAATCGACTTCGATATTTCTATTTTTTTGATTGGATGGGCCGTGGACAAAGATATTCGTGTGTCAATGATGGCGACTTTTGGACCTAGCCTTTCCTTGTTTTGCTCTATGTAAGATATTTGGAGGCATTACTATTTCTTGTGATAAATTTTAATTTCGCACTACTTTTCATACATTTTGCAATGAATGATGTCAAAGGGCTTGTACAAGAACTCCGGCAGGTCAAGTACACCGTGCCACGATTTTAGTATAACATTTATTCTAGGGTATAATTTCGGGTTGTGACAGTAATCAATTTCCAACTGGGGACGAATTACGGGTAAGTCATTGGGAAAGTCTTCCAAAAAATCCTTCAATGCAGTAACCAACACTAATGGAGTAGAATCAGACTCAAGATTCTTGACTCTCACAACATTATAGATAGATCTCTTAGAATCGACTTAAAATCTTCATGACATGAAAATATTCAACTTTTTGGAGCTAAGTTTCTCCCATTCAGTTCTAAAACGGATTGATTAGGAAATTGAAACTTTTCTACCCGAGTTTTATAATCAATGAAAGTAAAACATGCATGTTGCCTATCCATCCCCAAAATTACGTTAAAGTCCAACATGTCAAAATCAACTAAATCAACCAATGTGACTCTATTGGGCAATGAAATGGGACAACCCCTATAAACTCTTTTTTACAACTATGGAATCACCCACCGGGGTAGAAATAAAAAATAGTTCATCTAATACATTTGGAAGTATATATAGTTTCATAGACACTAAAGTAGTTACAAAACACAAAGTGGCACCGGAAGACAACAATGCATAAACACTTATCGCAAATACTTGCAACATACCGGTAACAACATTTGGAGAGATCTCTTGATCACCTCTGGAATGGAGAGCATAAAAGTGATTCCTCTTAAGAACATCGGGATTCGGAGCACTTGCTTGTTCTTGAGCATTCACCCTCTATTGAGCTTCAACATAGGGCAGTCCCTCTTCATGTGGCCACTCTTACAAAAATTATAGCAATTACCCGTCCCAACTAGGTACTTGCCTTCATGTTTTCTACTACACTATGCACAAATAGGCTTCTCAACATAAGAACAACAACCTTTTATCTCTTGAGACTTGGGGGCACACACTTTACCTTCGTTGACCCTTGGAGGGCTAGGATGACCTATGTTGGAAAAACTATTCTAGAACCTTGGCATATCTTGTACCTCGTCTCTAGCCTTGGGGAATTTCCATCTTCGGCCCTTGTCCTCTTCAATTCCCTACAAACTTTCTTAAGCTTTTGTTCTTTAAATTGTTCAACGTGAACCATGAGCCGAGAGATGTCCATGCTCGGAATAAACATAGAATATCTACATTCATTAACCATAATTTTTAATAACCCCATTAAAAAATTGTTCATCTGAGCCATAGAATCCTCCACCATAGTAGGAGCACGTTTTGATAGTTGAATGAACTTGAGGTTGTACTCCTTCAAATTCATACCCCCTTGATGAAGGTTGATGAATTATTGTATTTTCCTCTCCCTTAATTCCAAGGTGAAGAACCTATCAAGGAAAGTCGTTTGGAATGAAGTCCAACTAACCAGACCTTCTCTACCGGGTCTCTCATCCTTACATTGTTCATACAAAACTTGAGCCACATAGTTGAGTTGGTAGCTGGCCAGTTCCGTCTTTTCTTGAGAAGATACACCCATATAGAACCTTAAATATTTTATCAATGAACTCTTGCGGGTCTTCCTCCACTTTGGAGCCAATGTAAGTAGGGGGATTATTCCTCGTTAAATTCCTAATACTAGAAGCAGTAGTGCTAGCATAGGAGTTCATTTGTACCCTTGTAGCCCTAACAACTTGAGTGGCTAACACTTATGTCAAGATATGAACAGCCGCTCTTATCTCAACATTAGACATAACCCCTTCTTCAATATGAACTTGAGGGTTTTGAGGAGTTTGAGGGGCAACCGCCTCATTCACATTCTCCTCATCGGCCCTTCTACCATTGTTCTTTCTTGTATTCATCGCCTATAAGAACAAGAAAAGGATATGAAGAAAGGACAAGATGGAGTTAAAACTCTTAGGCACGACTAATGAATGTCAAAAGAGTTAAAGTTCCTAAGTATCTTGAAACATATTATTCATAAATGTGGAGCGCTTGACACCCATGAACAAGACTCTACTTGACGTAGTATTTTTTGAAATCAATACTACATTATTCTCAACCTTATGCTGATACAAAGTTTGTTACGACTGGAGAGCACCCCCTAGTCGTAACTGGCGTCTATGTCCCTACAGAGGACTTAGACAAACCCTTAGTACTCGTCATAGCATGTAAAATAGAATTCAAATGCAGAAAAAATATAAGTTTTACTCTGGAAGTTCCACTTTGCTTCATACATGAAAATAGAGTCTAATTTCGTCAATTCATACCATCTAAACATAAGAACATAGAAATTGAGGACTTAGCCCTTACACCAATAATGAGACTAGAATTAGAAAATACAATAATTTATTCAAGCTTAAGCAAAGAATAAAGTTAGATCATAAGGGTTTTGTCCTCGGACATGAGGACTCACTAACTTGGAGAAGCAAGTTCCAAGTATCCTTGAAATGGGACCTTGATTCCTCAATAGATTGAACCTACATTGTTTTGGAAAAAGAGAAGAAATTATTGGTTAGTATACGTACTAAGTATGACTTCTATGCATAAAAATAATAAATGTATATATAGAAAAACATTTTAGTCAAAACATGCTTTTTAAAAAGTGAAGGTACAGAGTACATATAAAGTAAGCCATCATGATCCAAACCCGCAACATGAGGATCATCCCAACAGTGTACACAAGCAATGAAAAAATTGTTGCAATGTAAGCAGAATCCCCTAATCCTGTCCAAAGAGAAAGTATAACTTTAAGCAACCAACGTTATACATACATGATAAGTCTTTTATGTTATCAGAAATTGTGATATGTCACGATAGGTGTAGACAAGCTGACGGAATCACAGAAGCACAAAAAAGAAAATACGAAATAGCCAAAAAATACTTTAAAAATAAAAAAAAAAAGATAAAAATAAAAGAACATCCGTTAAGATCCCACAACTGCACTGTGTTAGAGAAGTCCCATACCCTCCCTCACACTTTATAGAAAAAACCTCACGAAAATAATTAGTGAGAGTGAACACGTTTCCTTTATTCATATATTTTTACATTAGGGAAAAAGGTTGCATTAATCGACATTATACTCTGTGAGCTACATGGAATTTAGTGTTCTACACTCACACCGAAAAGAGAAGGATAACACTTGTTTATGGTGTAACCGTTCGTACATAGATAACTAGGTAGATCCACTAAGCTACAGTCCTATGTGGGCACATAGTTAAAGGTCAAGGAGATTTTTACTCGAAACCCTTACTTGGTAAATTTGGGGCTTCCATCTCTTGACACAACACATATCATAGGGAGTACAGACTTGCTAAACGTGAGGAAACCCATGTGGGGAGCCGGACATACTAAACGTGAGACCCCCATCTCATTTACATGTGCTATCGGTGCTAAGCATCTAATATCTTTAGTAATCATCTTTATTCATCACATAAGTTCATATTAGCCTTTACTAGACCCTTATGTAAACATCTCATCATAATAACTCATACCTGCTGACAAGTGAAAACAATCCTTTCACTTCAAAAACACTAGCAAGTGTGTAAACCTTTCAGTTAATCAATGTATTATAATCATGAGAACTACCTTTCCATCATTTAACCATTATACCATAACATACAGTAATACTTCATAGTTGATAAAAGTGTATAGGATTAAGTATGAGGGGACCTTTTCATCAACACCATAACAACACATTAGCTGAAACATCATTACTATCTAACTAATTCATCTTTCATAATTGAGTTCAAGGAAGAACCAACATTTATACCTTCTTGACATTTATAGGACTTCGTACTTATATCGCCCAAGAATGCATAACCAATACATAAAATAAGGTAATTCATGAAGCCATAAAATAACTAATATCAACATAGATAATTGACATATTCATCATGTTCAACAATTCACAATACCAATTCAAGGTTTTCATGAAATTGGGGAAGAAAATGCGGAATCCAAGGGAATCTTAAGTGAATAAAAACAATTTACCCTCATTATATACTTAATTAATATTCAATTAACATAATTCATCACAGTTGATTTAGAATTTTGTTATTCAGGGAAGACCCATGTGTAAAGAAAAAAAAACCCAGTTTCGGGGAAGTTTGGAAACACCTTTTAATGGACCTCTTAGGGAAAGGAATCCCAAGAGTGAAAGAATTCATACCTTAAACAAGATTTTTGCAACTAATTTGAGTAGAAAAATTGGGGAAATAGTCTTCTTCTCCAAGCTTCTATGCTCTTCAATGGAGGTTGAATAAAGAAAATTCCAGGTAGAATTGTGAGTGTTTTGGGGTTTTTGAATTTAATAGTGGGAAGACTTGTTTTATGTATTAAAATAACTTAATATACCTAAAATAAATTAATTATACCGACCCTCCATTTAAATGTCCAATTCTGGAATTTACCAAACCACCATTTGCTTGACCATGTCTTTCACCGGTGTGCAGGCACCACTAGATGCCCATGATCGACGGTCCGTCAATCAATGAACGGACCGTCTTGTCACTCCATAATCTTTATCATAAAGTCCTCAAATGGATCCAAGTCTCCATAATTCTTCGATTGGACTCAAGAAATCCATAAATAGGGAGTGAATACATTAACGGAGTGTCGTTTGCACTCGTCAAGTGCATTCTATTTTTGATAGTTTTTCGGTCAAATGTTTGGGTCCTTCTCGGATGGCCCCCTTTAGGGGTGTTGTCCAAATTGGGTTGTCGTACCGGACTGTTTGGACCCTAAAAAAAACATGCACTTTAAGGTTACTTAAGGAATTTTACAAGTTTTATCTTCCATATGACACTCCCAAACTTTCACGAGACCTAAGGAATTCTACCTGTTCAATTTCACTAGTTTCCGGATGGCATGGTTGTCCCATGACGTTTAGGATCTAATACTTCTAAATCATTTTTATTACATTAGTCTAGGTCGGGAAACATTATTCAATAAGTAATGTTCTTGTCTACGTCACTTAATTTTTGTGGTGTTATAATGTTGATCAATTCGTCTCATGAAACCTATAGGAAAATCATACTCAATGCACAACAACATGAGGAAAATATTCATATCATTCATTTCCTTCAAAATTTAATCTTTTTGATGAACATTCATCTATATGGATATCATGGAAACACATAATACATATATGACTCAAAAATCATAGAACAAACCAAGAGAAAATTACATTAAATAACTGTAGGAGTAAGAGGAAAAAAATGATCATATCAGGCCATTTTATTGTCCTCGGCCTCCTAAGTATAATCCTCATCTAAGTGGTTCCTACACAAAATTTTTATGGAAGATACTTTCTCATTCTCAATTTCATGACTTGTCGATTCAAAATCTTGATAGAATATTTTTCATATGAGGGACTCTCATCAACTCCCAAACACTCTAAGGGAACTATGGATGTCGGATCACCAACACACTTTTTCAACATAGATACATGGAAAATGGGATGCACCGATGCAGAATCATTTGGAAAAATATAACTCCTAAGCAACCTTAGCAACACACCTCAAAATCTTATATGGGACTATGCTTCCCTTTATTAACAAACCGCATTACACTCTTCATGGGTGAAATTTTCACGTAAACTCAACCACTAACATCAAAATCAAGATCCCTTCTTCTCACATTGGCATATGACTTTTTCCGACTATAAGACATTTTCAACCTCTCTTATAAGTCAAACTTTCTCAATGGCCTCGTGTACCAACTCGAGAACTATCAAAGCAACTTCACCCACCACAAACTAACCTATGTGATTTCTACACTTGGTACCCTCCGCCTGCCCATCGATTTCAGGGTGATAGGTCATACTAAGCTTAACTTAGTGATAAGACCCTCTTGGAAAGATTTTTAAAACATATAAGTAAATTGGGTTTCAGTATCACACCTCGAGTCACCCCTGAGATGTTGACCCGGTACCTAGAAAAAACCAAGCGATCCAAAGCTAACCTTGATGGCATGATCATGAGTATACTAGAGATAATAAACAGGTGTGGAAGCTAAATCATAATTAAAATAAAAAAATGGGGAACACTCATATACTACCACTGAGATATATGAAAATTGATCAGGTTAATACAAAGAAGATGTTAACTCAATATTAAGCTGAAACTAACTATGCATGAAAATAGCCTCTAACTGACTAGAAATGTTCGGACCTGTCCCATCTAAGTCTAGAAAAACTGAAACTAAAGGACTAAAAATACTTAAATAAAATCGTGACTAAAGTTCTTGGAGAATAAGGATTCACCATTCTACTCAACCTGAAATTGGGAATCAATATAAGTGCGATATGGAAATTTATAACTTGAACCTACATAACAATTAGATATAGCGCACGTATGTGTCAGTACTTGTAAGGTACTAAGCATGAAGGATAGAGTAAAGTTGAAATAATGCATAACTTAACAAAGTAGTAAAGAAATGATATAATCTTAACATGATATAGATTCTTAATGCTTAGATAACTAAATGCAGTGACAAATTTATAACATGCTTAAATTGAATACTGGATAAACTGATAATGGTCAATACAATGGAATTTGAGTGAACTGTGAGAGATACTTATAACCAATAATAAAACCACGTGAGATAAATGTGGATTTGATGGATACGCCCCATCGAGAAGACCAAATAGACCCTGCCAAAGGTATAAAGGCATGCTGGCGTGATCACTAAGTTGATGCGCACAGAGGGGACTTAAAACCTACTTGACTAGTAGTTCTAGTACTATTTCGGTATGATGAACCCTAGTTCGATTCGGTATTATTCTACTCCCAATGAATTAAGTACTTAACTTATTATGACTGAGTTTTCATAAATACTGGATAGCTTAATTGAACATGCAAAGTAAGAATAGAAAAATTAATATGGTAATGATGCATTAATAATTGAGCCATGTATAATTGAAAAACTGAAATACTTGACCTAACATCTGTAATTCAAGAACAAAAGATATACATAGCTAGGGTTAATAAATTTATCTAATAAATTGAGTAATAACATGGTAATCTTATTTGGAACTTGTTAATAAATAATTCATGATGATCTGGTTTAATTCTAGAAATCCTAGGTCTATTTATAATAAGGTAATCAAGAAACCGACTTAATTCTAGGGACCCAATGGGCGAAATAAACCCACTAATGAAATCCTATATACCTATTGACGAGTTCAAGTGAGAAATCTTTCGATTTCGGGGCTGGAATAGATGGAAAGTTTCAACATTATTAAACTAGGGTTCTTGACCTTTTCCTTTTGCTCTTTTTGCTTCTAATTTTTTTTTGTTGTTTGTATGTTTAATGTTATATTTAACTTGGGTAAATTCTAGTTATGTTTCTAGGTTTAAACTTAATAAAACCTCATGATTTAGGGTCTAAACGACATAGCTTTAGGGGATAAACAAACAAGGAAAATATCAAATGACCCCTGACTTAAAAGTTGTCGACACCATTGACATATTCGATTGATGAACCGTCAGTTCACTGATGGTCCGTACTGGTCGACCATCATGTCTGACTGAGAACGATAAGTCAACTACTGAATTGACGGAGTGGACTAATAGACCATTAGTCAACTGAAGATCTGTACTGGTCTATCATCATTGCAACTGAGAACAAGGAGTTAACTAGTCTATGCACGGAGTCGTCTGACATACCATAAGTCAATTGATGGTCCGTACTGTCCTACTATCGTTCGTGATTAAGAATTAGGAGTTTTATGGACCATCGATGGAGTCCACTGACTGACCATAAGTTGATTGACGGTCCGTAGTTGGCTGCATCGCTGGCACCTATAACTTCCTAAAGTCTTAATTTTTGGTCTATTTTTGATACAGAGTGTGACGTTATCTCCCCTTTGCAACCATTCGTCCTCAAATGAAGACTAAACTAGCCGAAATAGAGGGAGAGGCTGTAATCCCTACGACTAAACACTTAGAACTAAATTTCTGACTACATTGAGTTCCAAGAACATGCAAATATGCTTAAAATGTAAGTAAAAATTGAGGGAACATGATTCTAATACTGCATTTATGCATAATTGACTGTAAAACTGAAGAGGAACTATTACCTCAAGATGGAGTGGACTCAGAAGGAAAGAGGTAAAGATACTTGGATTTCATGGTTGCTTATGCTTGAAAGTAGTTGTCTCTACAGACTACCTCCTTAACAAAACCTTGACTGAAGGGACTTCTTTGTTTCTCAACCTTCTAACCTAATGGTCAGGATCTCAACTGATATATCCTCATAAGAAAGACTATATTTCACAGCAACACTATTTATTGGCACCATGGAGGCTAGTTAACCCACAAACTTCATCAAAAGTGAGATGTGGAAGATCGAACACACTGCTACTAGTTCTAATAGCAATTATAAATTATATGCCACTTTGCCAACACTTTTCAAGATGTTATAAGGGCCTTCATATCTGAGACTGATCTTGCCAAACTTTATCACCCCCTTCATAGATGACACTTTGAAGAAAACCCACTCATCAATTTGAAATTCTAAAACCTTTTTCTTAAATCAGCATACGATTTCTTATAACTTTGGATTGTCTTAAGTCTATCTATAATGAGTTGCACTTTTTCCATAGCATAAACGACTAAATAATGTTCTTAAGAGAAGCTTCATATACTTCAAATCAACCAAAAAGAGATCTACATCTATCCCCACACAATGCCTCAGAAGGAACTATCTGAATGTTGGAATGGTAGCTATTGTTATAGGCAAACTCAATAAGAGGAAGGTGATCATTCCAACTACCACTGAATTCGATCACACAAGCTCTTAATATATCCTCTAGGGTCTTAATTGTACGCTCTTCATGTTCATCCGTCTGCGGATGAAATGTTGTGGTAAGGTTAACTTGAGTACCAAGACCCTTCTGAAATGACTTCAAGATAAGAGAGGTAAGCCGAGGACTTCTATCAGAGATGATAGACAAAAGAACCCCATACAACCTCACAGTTTCACTAATCTAAAGCTTGGTATAGTCTTCTGATGAATTTGTAGTCTTGAGTGCCAAAAAGCGACAAAACTTAGTTATGCTACAACCTATCATCCAAATAGAATCATTTTGTATTGCATTGAAGGGGTAAAAACTAGATGATGAAATAATATTATAAACTTCGCCCTTGCAACTTGAATGTTAGTCTGTAGGTCATTCCTCCTAGTGTCTGATGTCTACTTGACTTGCCTGGAATTGGGCACTTCAAAACAAAAATTTGTATATCCCTCTTATATGCCATTCACTAATAGACTTCTTGTAGATTCGTATATCTTAGTGACACCTGATTGTAAAGAATATATGGAATTATTGTTTTTTGTAAGAATATGTTGTCTCAACTCACCCATGTTGTGAACAAATAATCTACTTTGGTAACGAAATACACTCTTCCCCCCTTGGGGTTTTACCTCCACTCTTTGATTATAGACTGCACCCTTAAGTTAAAGAAAGATTGGATCACACTCTTGATTTTCCTTAACCTCCAATACCAAAGAAGATTCTTCCCCCTTCTGAACTATTACACCACTATTTGATATGCTCATAAGTAGAACTCCCGAGCGAGCAAGCCTGTGAACATCTTTCACTAGTTCCTTCATTTCTTCCTTAACCTAGGCTACACTACCCAAAGATAATCTAGTAAGAGTATCTGCTACTTCATTCACCTTACCATGATGGTACATGTAATGACACAAAATACACCCTAATCATTACTGGCATCGTCGTCCTCTATGAGGACAAAGACAAGCCCTTAGTATTCGTCATAGAACATCACAGGTAAGAAAATATGGAAAAAATTAAAACGTTTTGTTTATATAAAAAGGAGGTTTACATAGACTTCTACATAAGAATCAAACATAGGTTTCTCGAATTAACAACATACAATACTTAGGAATTTAGTCTAATACTTTGTCGCATATTAAACAATCTAAAGAATGAATCGCAATAGTTTAAGCATAGCCTTTAGTCTATTAGAATATGCCATCTAGGCTACAATGAAAGTCTCAACATCAGAATGGATAATTGTTTCAAAGCATATTCAAAACTAATAAGGCTTGATGAGTGGCTTTATCCTAAGAATGTCCATCGATGTGTAACACCCTAAAAATGTACTTAAGATAAGAAATTCTTTAATGTGTAAGAATGCGTAAGATACGACCAGGGTTCACATGGATTTGATTGCGAGTTACGAAACAGTCCTCGAAACCAGTTATTACAGTTGAAGACCAACTAAATTTGGAGGTATTTGAGCTTGTAAAGGTTGGGTCCAACCATGTAGGGCAGTCTCGAATACGAAGATACTTTGAAGACTTTTTACCTGATGTTAAAAGGAAAAATTCTTAGGTTTGGAGGTTTAGGGTGTTTAAAATTGGTTCTTTTCCCAGGCTAAGGGTAGTATATTTAATTCCCTAAAATATACATAAATTATTTAATTAATAAAGGTTTAGGGGTATTTTGGGAGTCCGAGAGCGTCCAAAATGGATTCTTGAAGTGAGTCTTTCTCCACCCGGCGTTCGGACCTAGGTGAAAGCAATGAAATTAAAAGTAATTTTTTTATTTAGGAGATTGAATTAATGAAATTAAATTTAATAAGTATGTATTTCCATTATATGATTTTTAAAATTAAATAAAAAACCAGATTTTATTAAATAAACAAAACCTTTATTGGATGAGTCCTAAATCTAGCCTCTAAGCTCCGTACACTCCACTCTCTCACCATTTTATCTCTCCACTCTCACGCTCAATTTCTATTTTATTCTCACGGTTTTTCCCTACCAAACTAGTATATAAAAGCATTAAAAATAAACCAAGCTCTTTACCCTTGATGAACTCATTTGACGAAATTACAAGAAAACAACAGTTAATGGCACACTAGGGCTAAGGAGGTTGTCATGAAGTGGAGTTGCTATGAGGAGGCTTAGCGTGTTGGTGGGTGAAGTTTTGGGGGAAGAAATGCATATTTAATGTCAAAAATGTATGGTCTCTTACCTCTTGTCCCCTTTCAGTAGAGACCCCAAAGTCAGACAATTTATTCCAAAAACTAGGATTGTTGTTTCCATTGAATGTCACTGTCACTAGCTCCATTAGATCATAGGTTGGTTGTGTTGCTGGTAGAAAACTAGGGAGGAAACGTGTTTTTTGTAATGATTATGTATGTTTGGAATTATGTGTTTAAATTGATGTTTCTAAAATGTAATTGAGTGTGTAGTGTGTGTTGTTGTGGCTAGTCTTTCATGGTTTAGGACTTGAAATGGCATCGACTTAGTTCTTTATATTTCATCCGACACAATTGATGTAAAGTGATGTTAATATGAGTTAAAATGTGATGATTGAGGGATAATCCTGGTCTAAATGAAGCCATTGAAAACACCACAGAAAACGTTGTAAATGCCACTCGAAATTCAAATAAGAACTAAGGTGAACTTGATGAAAGGATGCTGAAAATTAAAAAGAAAAATTTCAAAGCTTTCTATTGATGGAAATTTCGATCGGCAAAGAGGGTTCAAAGTTTTGAAAAAAAAATTGAATTAAAACAAAGTGAGATCCAGGGAGTATTGAACCCGGTGACCTCACCATGTTAAAAACCATGAGAATAAAGAATTAAAAAAAAATGTGGTGACGGGGATTCGAACCATGGTATAGTCTGGAAAATGTAACTTAAAAGAAAAAAAATAAGACATGAGAGGAGTGGGATTCGAACCCACCACCTCTCAATCAGATTTAAGGAGGAGAATAAAAGAAAAATAAAGGGGGAGGCGTGTGGGAATCGAACCCACAATCTCTTAGGCAGATTAAGGAGGAGAATAAAAGAAAACTAAAGGGGGAGGCCTGTGGGAATCAAATCCACGACATCTTAGGCAGATTAAGGAGGTGAATAAAAGAAAAACTAAACGGGGAGGCTTGTGGGTATCGAACCAACGACCTCTCACGCAGATTTAAGGAGGATAATAAAAGAAAAATAAAGGGGGAGGCATGTGGAAATCAATCCCACGACCTCTTAGGTAGATTTAAGGAGGAGAATAAAAGAAAAATAACGAAAGGATTTGGGGGTTTGATCCCACAACCTCATAGTCAACTCGAAATAGACAAGGAGATATAGATTTAAAAAAAGGGTTATGGGCGTTTGATCCCACAACCCCTCGCCCAAGAAAGATAATTTTTAAAGTATAGAACTAAAAAGGAAATGGTGATGTTGGGGCTCGCTCTAGGGGTCCAATGCACGTGGGACTGGAATTAAATAAAAAGAAAAATGTGACGTGTGACCAAGGGATTATTTAAACTAGTTCCCATGGTCAAATTCTGGATTGATACAGAAAGTCCATACGTGAATTAAGATTTCAGAATCATGCCTCCCCTACTATAGATCGAAATCGATCTCTTAGCATACATACAAGATGATAGGTCTTGTACTACATAATCTTAGGAAGTTTGAACATTAAAGAACAATTGAAAGACGACTCCTGGTTGTTATGTATAGACCCATACGTCTGCATCCGTGTACAACAATAAGGGCACCTAAGCTGTCTGTCTGCCCTGATGTTCACCCTCGCCGTGTTAGGTTCAGAGGTTAAAACACACTAAATGGCAAGTGCATTGGCCAATATGACAAAACATGAAATGATGAAATCAACAATGAAATGATTAAATGACAAGAAATGATTAATGAATAATGAAATGGTGAAACCCAAGAAGGGTTAAGTAAGAGTGTGAAAAAAACCACTTTAACAGGCCAAGTGCATTGGCATATGAAGAATGAACATTCAGTAAAATGGGGGTGAGTTAATATGAGAGCCAATGCGCTAATGTTAATGCTGTGGTGACAGCATTGATATGAGGCCGAATGTAAATACAAAGGAAATCTCAAATGAGTCAAAGAAATTGTTCGAAAAAGTATTACCTGATGAGAGTCGTAATAAAATTAATGAGAGTCAGTAATCTATGAAACACTTTAATGAAAGTATTGAGGATTAACACATTTAATACTAATGATGAGAGCAGAAAACATCTATTGATCTTATGATGTCCTCATATAGAGCTGCTTCCGTGACGTATTAGTTGAAGTAATGGAACAATTACTGAGCACCGAAGCACTAGTAGAGCGGTGTTGCCTTCTTTCAGAAAAGTCGGGAGGTTCACGTAACTCTAATGAGATGAGACGGTCAGCATGCTGGTATGGTGTCATTAATCTCCTAGGAATCGAACCCTCATCCTACCAAGATAGGATCTAGAGAGAGTTCAATTCCCATGTATGCTAGTAGTTTTGGGTCACTTTGGCCGGTGATGGATTCCACCTCTTTTAGGTGTAAGGTTTCATGACACTAGATTTCTGATGCTCACATATCTAGGTCGGGCTAAAGTTAAAGTTCCAAGGACTGAATGAGGCAGCCTTAATTGAATGCGCATAAATGAAAAGAATGATACCAAAGGTGTTTGTTAGGATAGGATATCAAGAGGTGAGTTAGATCAAGTAATAACAATTAGGTCATTCTTGGTCATTGACACACACGAACCTTATGAAAGTTTTAAATTTTTAAAATAAATCCTAGGTTTTAGATAGTGTTTACACTTTCCCGACGATGAAAATTCAAATAACGAACGTATGAATGAACAAAGAAAGATCTGTGTTTGCTAAAGAAGACCCCTAGTTGAGGTCCCATATGTTGCCCTATTTTTCGGGAAGTCTGATGTCAATCCATGTTTCGAGGTCTCATTGGCATACAAATTGAATGATATGAGCAACTGTATGTGTTATATGAATATGAATGTGCTAGGTACGCCTGTTGTGATGTTGTGATGCAAAATGTTAAGTAGATGAGCCTGTTTCTCTCATGGCATAACTTCCTAATACAAATTTTGAACGTCATAAACTTTCCTAATTACAAAATTGGGAAGTGAATTCACCATCCTAATCTCAATTTGGAAGTCCGCTGACTTGAACATGCTATTCATTGTTGCTAGGAAAGTCTATTCTTACTCATGCATTTCCTTAGAGTGTCTTGAATATACCCAGCCATGTACAAGGTGTACTAAACTATACAGTCTATTAACTTTTAGTGCAAAGCCACAGGGGTGTGACGTGCTGGATATACAGGATCAACGCTTGCAGTTATCTGGAAGTCGAGCATTCATTCGGACTTGGTAGGACCTCGTGCTTTAGACGATGCTTGCCCATTATATATAGATTAGTTGTAGGATTAAGCTAGTGGAGTAAGTTCACTAGATTTCTTTACCGTTTTTGTTCAGAATTATATGGTGCCATTTGGCAAGTACATCTTGATGTTAAATAAACTTTTCTTCATTGATGATCTTATGTTAGATGGATTGGTGAAACAAGTACGTATGTAGTAGAAGTTTAAGTGGATGTTAGAAATAAATTTTTTTGAATTTTCTGCTAAATTTAACCTAGATGAAGTAAATTCATGTAAGTAGGCTCCCCTTTTTTTGATGGGGGCGCGATTATGCGAGGGGGTCAACGACACCGTCTGTCTGGGGTCTGGACTTTGATCGTGACACATAAGACTCACCAATTGACATTAGGAAAGAGGCAACTACTTCTTCTTCAATGAACACAAATCTGCTCAATGGAACGAACCTCAAGGTTTTGGAGAAAGGGAGAAAAGAGGGATAGTACCAACCCACATTGTATACGATGGGATCCAATGCCATGAAATCTCACTGAATGAGTAAAGGAAAAATTTGTCAATCATGTTTTTTAAAATTTACTCTCAACATGAATTATATCAAAAGCATAATAAGTCAATTCACCCTTAATATAAGCCAAATGTAGATACCCAAAACAAAATACTTGTTCAATTGCAACAAAGATAGGGACCCCGTTAATGCTATCCCAAGGCTAAATATCACATTAATCAACCAACTTCATACTTACAACATATTCTCATAATTCATCAGAACATGATTAATACATTAATACTATTATAGCTTATCTACGTAATCATAATCATAGTTGTAATCATATAAAGGACACTACTAGAACCATCCCTTAGGACCCCACATGTGTAATGAGTAAGGGAAGTCCCATACCTTCCCTTACCATATGTAGAAGCCGTCAAGACAACCCAATAAAGAGTTAACATACTTAACTTATTCATTTACTTTAACATTATGGAAAGAAATGTAGTAACCAAAATGAGACCATGTTAGCTACATGGAATCTAGTGTCCTACTCCTACACCAAAAAGAGATGGTTATCACTTGCCTAAGGTGTAACCATTCGTACATAGCTAATTAGGTTGATCCACTAATCTAGTGTCCTATGTGGATACATAGTTAAGGGTCAAGGATATTGTTGTTATAAATCTAGAATTACTAACGTGGAGGTTTCCATCTAATGAGATAACACATAACTAGGGAATTCAAACTATGTAACGTGAGGAAACCCATGTGGGAGATTGGACATATTAACATGAGACCTCCATCTCATTTACATGCCTTTTCTATGGTAAGACACTATTCCCTTAGTAATCATCATATAACATCATATAAGTTTACATTAATCTCTTCTATATATTTAAGTAAACATCTTATTATAATAGCTCATAGGTAATCACAAGTGAGAACTATCCTTTCACTTTAGACACCATATTATAATTATGAAAAACTACATTCAATCATATAATGATCATATAATAACATAATTACATATTTCATAGCCAATTCATATATCTAGGGTAAGGTATGAGGGGTCCTTGTCACCAACAACACAACAACACAATTAGCTATTGCATTATTATCACATAAGTAGATTTCACCTTGCATAATTGAGATTAAATGAGAATAAAGATCATACCTCATTGCCCTTTATGGTAATTCATACTTCAATACCTAAGAACTCACAACCAAAACATATGAAATAGTGCAATTTATTAAGTATTAAAATAACTAAAATCAAAGTAAACAAGGGACATGTTCATGACCCTCAATAGATCACCTTAGTCAATCCAAGAAATGTGGGATTTGGTGGAAAGACATGGGTCAAGGGAAAAATCGTAGGAATTCATGAATTTATAATCAATTCATACTTAAAAAACATTAATTCATCATAATTCATCACACTTAACTCACAATTTCATTTTAGAAAGAAGAACCATGTGAGGAGAAAGACCCTTGTTTTGGGGGATCTAGAAATCATCTTTTGAAGGACCTCTTGGGGAAAATATTTCAAAGAGTGAAAACCCCCATAACTTATAGACGAGAAATACACAAAATTTATTTGAAAAACTTTAAGTCTTGATCTTCTTCTTGGAGCTCTATTGGTCATGAATGGAGTTTTAGAGGAAGAGAGAATTTGGGAGAGAGATTTTTTATTTAAATTAGTGGGACTTGATTTTTGTGTTGTAATGGAAATAAAACTGACCCTAATAGATTATATAGTCAGCCATTAAATTACTCAAAGACCCCTCACTTAAATGGGTTAATTTCTTAATACAAAACACCCAAAATTTGACTTTTACGATATCTAGGAAGTAGGTGCGCGTTGCGACGCTAATTCCCCAATTTTTTTTGAATTTTAAGATGAGGAAGTAGGGTCCGTGTCATCCCAACGTCATGAGGACATCTCTAGATTCCCACGTGATGGCTGTGCGACGCGCAACAGCCACCAGAACCTGCCTGCTTGCAAGTTGCCTTGGCAGCTTGCTTGCCCAACATCAGGTCCTCACAAAGGACCCTTCCGGTTGTCCTTGGGTTGTCATTATTGTACGTTTTGATCCTACATACTACATTATACCTATTCAAAGTCTTTTTAAAAGTGTTGGACTTCATATGTCCCTCCGAAAACTTCACCAAACCCAGGGACATCAACTATTTGAATTTCGCTAGTTTCCGGACGTTAAGACTTCTCTTTAATCATATGGATCCAATATTTCTCAAAAACAATTCTTATAACTATTTAGGTCTAAAATCATTATTACTCAACATATTAGGCCATATTATATTTCATGGATTTCTGGGGTGTTACAATATCCCATGTTAGGAATATTCTTCCCCGAATGACACCTTAAACCTTCTATTGGGAAAAAGCAAAAGCACTCAAGACTAACAGCCAACCACAACCAAAATAATAGTGAGTCACAGCTAATAAGAGGATATTTAATCTCCCTTCAACATAAAAACGTATCATACACAAATAGGAACTTAAGACAAATATACCATAACAAAAGCTCAATCTTTTGTATAGCTTAAGGAGGTACTACCTTCTCCATTTCAATATATGCTCAAAATGAACATTAAAAGTTGACATGATGATTTTTTTTATCAAAACCACATCAACCATGATCATTATAATCTTGCATGAGTAATTATAGAACACAACATACTTAAGAGAAAACCAACATAATAAATATTTTTCATGGAAAGAGAAGAACTAAACTTAAGAATGATGTTCTACTATTATATGCACAGATATTTAGAAAAACATGATAAGATCAATATTATACATAATAGACATATGAGGAACTACTAACCTCAACCATTACAAGGAGTAACGAATGAGGATAGAGGGATTTCATTACGGCCTCGACCTCTATGTAGCTCCCTCAACAAGGTAGTTCGTCCATAGAACTTTTACGGAGCCAACCTCCTTATTCCTCAATTTCTTAACTTGATGATCCAAAACCTCAACCTGGACCTCTTCATAGGATAGTTACTCCTTTACCCTTCAACCTTCTATAGGGAATAATGGAAATCGGATCGCCTACACACTTCTTAAGCATAGAAACATGGAACACGGGATGAATCATGGACAACTTATTTGGCAACCTCAACTCATACGAAACACTCACAACTCTCTTCGAAATTTCATACGGACCCACATAACGAGGACTAAGCTTCCCCTTTTTTCCGAACCTCCATCACCCTGTCATGGGGAAATTTTAAATACACCCACTTCATCCTTGCTCGAATTAAGGTTATCTTTCTATGTTGGCATAGACTTTTGCGGACTAAAAGTCATTTTAAACTCACCTTTATGAGTCAAACTTTCTTTGTGGCTTCATACACTAACTCAATACCAAGAATAGCAAACTCACCCACTTCAAACCATCCAATCGGGGACCGTCACTTTCTTCCATAAAGTGCTTCAAAAGGTGTCATACTGATACTTGCATAGTAGCTATTGTTGTAGGAGAACTCGATTACTGGTAGGTGATCATCCTAATTGACCTTTAAAACAATCATACAATCCCTCAACATATCATTTAGATTTTAAATAGTGCACTCCGCTTGTCCATCCGTTTGAGGGTTGAAAGTGGTGCTAAGATTAATTCGCATACCAAGTCCAATCTTGCGAAGATATCCAAAAATTGAGGTGAATGAGGTTCTTCCTATCCGCAAAATAATGGACAAAGGACCCATGCAAACTTCCCGATTTGCCTTAACATAACAGTTAGCATATTGACTCCTCGAGAAGAAACCTTTACAGGAAGGTAGTGGGATGGACTTGCGTCAATGATACGCTCAAACTTACTTCTCAAATAGAAAGTAAGCGGTCTTATCGAGTAAAAGGAACCAACTAAGGGGTGGGATCGTTTCCCAAGAGGAAAGGAGGAAAATAGTTAAGAATTACTTCAACTATTATTACTATTATTTAGATACTTATTCCTTAGAAAACAAAAGACAATAAAAAGGGGGTTTTGGATTTCCAAATCACTAAAGATAACTAAACTAAATTAAAGTATCCAACTAACAGATTCAAATGTTGAAGTTAATCAATAATCAAGTACGAGGGTTTTAATGTTCCCACATGTTCCTAACTTGATAATTCTACCTATAACAATTTCTTCCTAGTATCTTGCATGGCAAAAGTGATAAGTTAAGTATTCTAAATCCTTGGTCCGGCGCATCTAGAACATTTCCAATGCCTCACCTTGGTCCGGCTAAGTGTGTTGCTATACTAACCCTTACCTTTACTCATGTTAAGCCTTATATTCGATCTTTGACTAAGTTATACCTCGTACCATAAATAATAGCGGGCCCCTTATTATATAGTATACAATAAACTATGTGGATATTCTTTTCCTATTATCTACCTCCTTAAGTCATCAAGTAGCATTATGGCGAGTTCGAACGTTTTGCTCCACTTTTAAAAAGACTCTAAATAAAGAATTATCAATATATGCAAGACACTATTTTAAGAATGTTATTTTAGTTAGATTTGCCCTTATATTCACATGGTTCCCACAAAAAAAAACCCCTATTATGGAGTTAGTTACCAATAGTGATGTTACAAATTTCATCTATGTAATATAAGAATTCCTGCACTTACTCATGAGAAAGAAATAAAATCAGAAAGTTTACTTGATCAATCAACAAACGCACCAACAATCAATTCCAGAAAAAGTGGATTAATTACTAAAATTAATCGAAGACTAAAATTTTCCAAAATTATAACAATCACAAAGTCTACTAACAATGAGTCTAACATAAGAGAATCTAACTACATGAGAGTCTAACCATATGAGAGTCTAACTATAAGAGTGTGTAACTATGAGAGAGTCTAACCCCCAAAACAAGTTTTTTCGAACTATTTATAAAAAATAAAAACCTAATAAAAGAAGGACACTAATTTCTGAAAATACGTCAAAACGCGGCTGGATTGACGGACCTCGTGACGGGCCATCGTAATCACGACTAGCCTTAATGGCCTCCGTCATCCTATACATTACATATCCTTCTGTTGCTTTCTTTAGAACCCTCGATGAACAGGTATGACGGACCGTTCCAAGCACGACGGTTCATTGAGGGTCTCCGTTCCATAACACTTAGACTTCTTGGAATTTGGGTACTGGGACTACTCTCTCATCATCACGATGAACCAGCAGGACGGACCGTCGTGGCTATGATGGTGTGTCATGAATTCCGTAATCCCACACATGGTAAGACTTCCCCATCTTCCTTCAGTAGTTTCACTACGATGCCACCTACGGACCGTCACAAGCTCCGTAGGCTCTAACTTTTCTGCATTTCTTGCTCAAAATCTTCTGCGTTCATCTTTAGACAGATTTCCTACAAATAAAGAGAAACATACATAAAATTCAATACAAAAATGCTTTTGGACACATTAAACTAAGGAAAAACATTAAAAATACCATGAAACCACGGTATATTCAAACACCCTCAACTTAAATCGTTGTTTGTCCTCAAGCGACGCACTATTGACTCACTACAAAATCTGTTGTACAATAGCATCATGTTTAGCTTTGTTTACCCAGTCGGCACCCTCTCAATTAATAGAAAAGTGCACGGTCAATCTACACCTTTGATGGTCTCTATCAGCGAGGGCTCACGGAAAGATGTCCATCTTTTCAATTTTCACCGGTAGTTACGGACCAGAGGACTCGGTTGTGTAGCCCACGCACACCGTGTGACAGCGTCCCGATGTTTTAGGACAGTCAAAATGCATCCTCGATGGTATAGTATTAACTGACGAGTGTGTGTCAGGCACGGGAGATATATCAACACTGAATTGTGCCGCCGTACCAGGACCCCTATTTTTTTCTGCGTAATACGTAAGGTGTACTCTGCCTGTGTGTGTGGCCTGGTGGTCCTCCTCTCGCGCGAGCGCCGCCGTATGTTATATTGGTTGTGAGTTCTGGAACGAGGAGTAGAGATGACGCTGTTATAGAGGACATAGAAGTATCTCTGTCGTGCACACAATTGGCTTTGTGCCATATACCTGACCGACACAATTGACGTATGTGTACGAGCACGAAGTCCCCAAGTCGGGCATTGTTCTGGGTACATGTAATGGAGAGGTTGTTTGACCGGTACTTACCCTCTTGGATCATGGTCCCATACTTCTCCCCCCTTGGGGACAATTCTAACACACGCTTTATGTGCCGACCCCCTCTCGCCTCTCTAGGGTAAGGGTGTGACCCTGTTCTGTATCATTTTCTGACCACTCACTTTTTCTTCATTCAGAATTTATCTTTGGTGTCTTCCGAATTAAACTTTGGTACTTAACCCCCCCTTGCCTATTGTGCGCACTCGTCCCTCACACACTTAAACCAGCCTGTCGGTGCGGTCGGCGTAGTACAACGCGCCCCCCCGGTGTGAGCCATCACACGCCACCCCCGTTGGTGCAGTCCGGGAGTCTGAATTAGATTACTTGTCGAGCCCCTCCCCCCCTCACATTTTTACAGGCATAATGTGCCCAGCCGGTGGCCCCGCCCCGCCCGTTGCCCAGGCGAATTCCAGCGGACACACCCCGTGAGGCCTTTGCTCCAAACATGAAATTCACCAAGGACTCTAGACGCTCCTTCTTCAGGTGTATCTTCCCTAGAAGGTGTGCAGCCCGCAGCGTGCGGTCTCATCAGACTAGGAGCCGTGACTAAGCCAGACTCCATCTTTTTGGGCGTAGAGCTTGGTTTTTTTAGAATGGCAGCGTCGTGCTGGAGTTTGGTTAGTGCCTCGGGGGCACGTATCGGGGTAATGCTCATCATCAGAGCCTATGACCCAGCGCAGGAGAAGGGGGGGGGGCAACGATTTGAATGAACCACGTGCCCGCGTAAACTGGATCTTGTTTTGTGCCTAAGAGGATTCTGCACATGTAAATAATCAATATTAGTCCGAGAAGGAGCAAAACAAAGACGAGCAAAAATTAAACAAAATAAATATAATAGCTAAGATGTAATGACTTTCCTGCAGTAATAGTTAAACACGACGGACCAGGTGACAGCTCATCATGAATACGACGGACCTTCATGGAGTCCGTCATGTGTTACTTCAACTATGTTGATGTGGAGACCCTTGGAGAAAAGTCTCTGACAAGTATGATGGATAAGAAGGACGGACCGTCGTGACAACGACAGACTATCGTCGATGTCCGTCGTGGAGACCCTTAGCAGAGGGGTATCTGACCGATACGATAGTTGTGTAGGATAGACCGTCGAGGGTATGACGGTCCATCGTAGATGTTTGTCAGAGGACACTTAGAAAAAGTTGGAAACCCTTAGGATAAGGGTCTGTGACAACCATGAATGTTGTGCGGGACGGACCGTCAGGGTAACGACGACCCATAGTAGAGGTCCGTCAGAGGACACTTAGAAAAAGTATGAAGACCCTCCGGAGAGGGGTCTCTGACCGATACGACGGTTTTATAGGACAGAACGTCAAGGGTACTCACGATGGTCCGTCATGGACTCCGTCATCCTATACTTTGCACATCCTTATACTTCTTTCTTCATTACCCTCGATGAACAGGCATGACAGACTGTTCCAAAATAACGGTCAATCGAGGGTATCCGTTTTATTATACTAAGACTTCTTGGAATTTGGGTTCTGGACTACTGTCTGATCATCACGACGAACCAGCACGATGGAGGGAGAGGGGTAACTCCTCGAATCCCCCCCCCACAATCTCCTCGACCCTCGAATCTTTTATAACCGGTCCTTTATGAAAACTCCATTTCATCCTAGACGTGGTAAGACGTACCATCTTCTTCAGCAGCTGCACTATGATGTACCATAAGGACCGTCACCGCTTGATGGAACGTCACAAGCTCCGTATGTGGTAACTTTCTACATTTCTTTCTCAAAAACTTCCGCATTCATTTGTAGAAAGATTTCTGCAATAAAGAAAATACATAAAAAATCAATACAAAAAGTCTGAAGGAAAAAATATTAAAAATACCCATGAAAGCACGGTGGGAAATCATAAATCAAACTAGACCCATAATGATGGCCGTGTTGTCGGAAGGGGGACAAGTTAAGCCTACCACGAAGTTCCATGTTGAAACTTACCACTCCAAGTGGAAATTCAATATTTGGGTAAAAACCTCCCGACCTTCATTCTCGGCTTTGACTTGTTTGAAAATTCGAGTATTAGAAAAATATGTTTATCCTCTTTCATCACGTCCACCAATATGTTAGCAAATAATTAACATATTGGTGGCCGAAGGTGAATTGGAATATCGAGACATGAGCTTTCCATGGCTTTCTCCCTTAAACCATCGACATCTGGCACACAAACCTTTCATTGGTACCAAGTATCATAACTCCCTGGGAAAAACAGATTCATTAGGCTTCGAAAGACCGACTCCTTCAACTCTATTCAAAGGTGCATCAAGAGTTGCTTAGATTTCATATCCACCAACTAAAGGACGGACTGCACGAGTTGTGAAAAAACCATTAAAACCACCTTTGAATAATCTTCTAATGGGGACACAACCATGACAAAACACTTGAACATCCTTCATTTGAATTCTTTTCTAATCCACCACTGAGCCACACTACCCATGACCACTGACTCAAAAATATACGCCACCATAATATGGTAAAGGACACTCATACCATAGTATTTAGGATATCTGACTATCTTCTTTTATTAAATTTCAAGTCTTTTGGGAGTTGGAACACAGATTCTAGACCTCTTTTATGATAGGTGAACACGTCGACAATTCTTTCCATGTGGCTTCAGTTTTCTAGAGGCATACGCTAAGACTTTTCCATGTTGCATGAGCACACATCCTATACCCACTCAACAGGCATCAGAATAAACCACAAACCCATTGCTACCCTCAAATAAGGTCAATACAGGAGCGGAGGTGAGTCTATCTTTCAATAATCCGAATATTTAGGGAAAATACCATGGCTGCAAGCTCAATGTTGTGCGTTCGATAATATTTCAGTGTCTTGCGGTGTTCTAGAGGATACGCTTAAAGACTTCCTGTTGCATGAGCACACATCCTCGACCCATCAACAGGCAGTCAGAAATAAACCACAAACACGGTACCTAAATAAGTCAATACAGGAGCGAAGGTGAGTCTATCTTTCAATAATTGGAATCTCTTCTCACAATATTCCGACCATTTGAACTTGAACTTCTTTAGGGTTAAGGACATTAATGGAGATGCGACAGATGAAAATCTGTCAAAAACCTCCTATAGTAACTGGCCAATCCTAGAAAACTCAGAATATCAGTAGGACTCACAGGTCTAGGCTAACTTTTGACCACATCTGTTTTCCTCATATCAACCTCGACCCCTTTACTATAGACAATGTGACAAAGGAAAGCTATCGATCTCAACCGAAATTCATATTTAATGTATTTTGCAAAAAGTTGGTTATCTTTGAGAACTTGCAAAACTATTCTCAAATGATCCATATGATCATCCTCACTCCTTGAGTATATAAAATATAACCAATAAACACAATCATAAACAAATCAAGATACTTTCTAAAACCTCGATTCATGAGGTCCATGAAAGCCTCTAGAGCATTAGTTAGGCCAAGTGACATTACTAGGAATTCAAAATGACCATATCTTGTTCGGAATGACATTTTTGGAACATCAACTTCTCTCACTCTAAGTTTTTATTAACCTGACCGCAAGTCGATTTTTGAAAAGTTACTCTCTCTTTGTAGTTGATCAAACAAGTTCTTAATCCTAGGAAGCTGGTACTTATTCTTTATAATGACTTTGTTTAACTAACAAGTATCGATGCACATTCTCAATGAATCGTCCTTCTTATTTATAAACACTACCGGAGAACCCCATGGCGATATGCTTTGTTGAATAAATCCCTTATATACTAATCATTAAGTTCAGACTTTAGCTACTTCAATCAGTCGGGGTCATCCGAGAAGGAGGGATTGAAATGGTTGCGTATCCGTCAATAGGTCTATGATGAAATCAATCTCCCGTTTTGGAGGAATTTTTTGAAGATCATAGGAAAAGACCTCCAAAAATTCCCTCAGTACGGGTACCGACTCTATTGGGGAGAACTCGGATTCAATATTCCTAACTCACACTATGTGGTAAAGACAACCCTTTGCAATAAACTTGCAAGCTTTTAGACATGAATGATCTTACCCCTATGATTTGAGGTCCCTCCTTTCAACTCAAAAATAGGTTCAGTTGGAATTTTGAAATTTGACTACCCTTGTCCTACAATCAATAGACGCAAAGCAAGCATGCAACCAATCCATTAAAAATATGACATTAAAATCTAGAATATCAAGTTCTATCAAGTCTTCCAATGTTACTCTATTGGTCAAGGAAACAAGAAAAACTTCATAGAATCTATCAACCACCACGGAAGCACTCACCAGGGTAGAAACCAAAAAAAGTTCATCTAATATGTCGTGTAGTATATCAAACTCATGGCTACAAGAGGGGTCACAAATGACAACGTACCTCCCCGATCCAACAAAGTATATACATGAAAGGAAAATAAGTTTAACATACTGGTGATCACATCCGGTAAACTATCTTGATCTCTTCGGGTTAGGAGAGCATAAATGCGAATCTTCTTGGGAGATCTGTATTTGGGGCACTTGCTTGATATTAAGAATTTTACCGTCCTTGAGACTTCATCATAGGGAAATATCTCTTCATGTGACCACTCTTTCCACAACCATACCAATTACCTTTTCCAACAAGGCATTTACCAGTATGTCTCTTATCACATTTTGCAAAAAAAAAAGTTCTCAACATAAGATCTTCCACCTTTCCCCTCTTAGGTCTTGGGAGTAGGCACCTTACTCTTGTTGACCCTTGGGGAATTAGGTCCATGATTGTAAAACCTCCTTTTGAACCTTGGTTTGTCTTGTACCTCAAACTTAGCCTTTGAATAATTCCCATCTTCAATTCTTACCTTCTTCAACTCCACCAACTTTCTTAAGATTTTGCTCCTCCATTTGTTCGGCATGAGTCATGAGGCGAGTGATTTCCATGCTAGTTATCAACATAGCCTACCTACACTTATTAACTACAAGATAGGATATCACCCTAGAAATTTATTCATCTTAGCTCTAGAATCGGCAACCATAGTCGGAGCATACTTGGATAGTTTAGTGAACTTTATGCTATACTCCTTCACTCTCATACCCCCTTGACGAAAGTTGTTGACTTCTTGACTTTTTCCAATCTCTTAATTCCAAGGGAAAGAACCTATCAAGGAAAGTCATTTTGAAAGATCCCCAAGTAATCCAGTCTTCTATAACCAGCCTTGCATCTTTCCATTGCTCATACAAAACTTGAGCTACCTCTTTGAGTTAGTAGGCGGCTAGTTCCACCTTTTCTTGAAAAGAAATACACATAGCATCAACAACTTTTAACACTTGATCAATGAACCCTTGTGGGTATTCCTCCAACTTAGAACAAAAGAAAGTAGAGGGGTTCATCTTCGTGAAATCCCTAATCCTTGAAGCGGTGGTGTTAGTATTGGGGTTCACTTGCACCCTTGCATCCATAACAACTTGGGTAGTCAACACCTGAGTAAAGCTACGAATGGCCGACCTTATCTTAACATTAGACATAACCGCCTTCTTCAATAGGACTTGAGGGTTTTTTGAGGGATCTTAGGGGGGTACTACCGTCATTCAATTCTCTCGTTTCGTCCCTTCAAGCGTTGTCCTGCCGTGTAATCATTTAATATAAGCACAATAAACATAGAATAGGAAGGCTACATATAGCTAGGACTCTTAGGCATACACAAGGAAATTAACAAAAGAGTATCTTACTGAGGCATCCATAGTATCTCATGTCATAAGTAATGGCAGCTTGCACAATTAGACAAAAACCCTACATAATGTGGTTTATTGAGACATCAATCCTAGGATTTTACTTTAACCTATGCTCTGACAACCAAGTTTGTCAGGTCCCAAAGTAACACCCTAGTCTTACCGCCCAGCGGCGGCGTCCAGTTACGCGACTTAACATAAGCCCCTTAGCTTCGACATATGCCCATCATTGGTAGATAAAAATACGAGTAAACTTTAAAACTTTTTTTTATTAACTGCTAAGGAGGTTTCATAGACCTCATACATAGAAAGGCATAATAATATGCTTTCATAAAAAACATACAAATATAAGAATTTCGTCATAATACGTTGTCTCACACTCACATTAAACCCATCTAGAAATGCATTCCACCGATAGTTTGGCATAGCCCTGTTATTACAATATGACTAGGGCCTACAATGAAATCTCAAGATGAGAATGGAGTATTGTCTCAACATACAGAAAATATAAGGCTTGATGAGTGTCTTTATCATCAGAACCATAAGGACTTCACACAAACACCAATTGACTTAGTTTACGCCAACTCTTCTTCAATGACTCACAAAAATCGCGTCATGGCCCTAACTAAAAATGTTTTAGGTGGAAAAGGGCGAAAATATGTCTAGTGACATAACGCCATGTACTAAGATATAGCTCCTATGCATGAAATTATCATGCATGAGAAAAGGAAATTTAAGTCAAAATCATGTGTTTTTTCAATTGAACTCATCATGCATATATCAAAAGCAAATAAAGTCATTCAACATACTGTAAACGCAAACCGGTAGATCACCTAAACAAGACTTTTCATCCAAAGATAGACCCCATAATGCTATCCGAGGCTAATATCACATTAGCAACCCACTTCATACTTCAACATATTCTCATAGACTTCATTTAAAATATTAATACCATCTGTAATACGACTATAGGTTATCTACCTAAGAATGACTCATAGTTGTCATCCATAAAACGGACACTATGCGAACTTACAGATAGGACCCCATTCAATGAGTAAGGGAAGTCCCATAGCCTTCCCTTACCATATGTTAGAGTCCTTCAGCCGACCCTATTTAGAGTTAACATACTTAACTTATCATATACTTTTAATATGGAAAGAAGAGTAGTACTCGCGACTTGACCATGTTAGCTTTGGTTACAACATGGCCGCTAGTGTCCTACTCCCACACTGAAAAGAAATGGTTCAGCTTGTCCTATGTTTACCATTCGTTCATAGCTAATTCGGTTGATCCACTAAGCTAGTTGTCCTATGACGGGAACCAAGACTTAATGTTAAGAGATTGTCCGTACATAATCCTGAATTCCTAAAAATGGAGTTTCCAACTCATGATATACCACATAACTATGGATCTACACTTACTAAGGTGAGTAAAAAACCCATGTCCGGAGATTCGACTTACTAGACGGGAGACCTCCATCTCATTTACAACTCCTTTCAGTGCTAAGCAACCTCTTACTTTAGCATCATCATATAACTCATACAATTGAAGTAGTGTCTTTTGGAACCTTTAAGTAAACTCTTAGCATATATCTCATAAGCTATCCCAGTTAACACTACATCCTTTCACTTTACCTCAACACTATTATGAATAAGATATGCATTCGCATCGTGTAATGTCAAATCATAACATAATTACATATTTCCATATACATTCATATATTGGGTTGGATAAGGGATCCTTGTCCACACATCACACCATAGCATTAACGATACCATCAATATCCATAAGTAGATTTTCACCTTCCATATTTGACCTCTAATGATAATGGAAGATCATACCTCATTGCCCCTTCATAGCATTTTATGTTTTCAATATACAAGAATTAAAACTAACATATGAATATGGAAATTCATGAAAATTAATATAAATAAAATCAATGTAAAGAAGGGATATGTTAGTCACCCTCAACAATTCACCTAAATCAATCCTAGCAATTAATAATTTGGGGGAAAGACATGGGTCAAGGGAAAAATCATAGGAATTCATCAATTGACCATAAATTAAAACTTAAACAACACTAATTCATCATAAAATTTCACAGTTAACTCACAATTTCGTTTTAGAAAGTAGACCCATGTGAGGAGAAAAACCCTTGTTTTGGGGGATCTAGAAATCATTTTTGATTGGCACCCGCTTTGGTAAAGGATTCCCAGATATGAAAGAAACCACATTATACATTATAAATACCAACAACGATATATTTGGAGTTTTAATACAATGTAAGGCTTGATCTTACATGCTTTGAGGCTCTATTGTTCTTAATGTATTTTTGGGGAAGAGGCATGGGAAGAGATACATTTAGTTCACTTGTGGGACTTATTTTTGTGGTGGAAGGGACCTAAACTTCACTCTAATAATTAGAAGTCACCCATATTTAATTTCCAAAATCCCCTCCTTAATGTGTTATTTCTAAGTCATAACACTCAAAATACTACTTTTACGATATGTGGGGAGATAGGTGTGTGTTGGCGAGTTACGTCCCCCCTCAATTTATTTTCAAAATTTTTAGACTGGGGCCAGTAGGTATCCGCTCAGATCCCGTAATCGAGACCCAACTTCCAGATTCACAGGTGCGTCGATGGGTGCCGCCATGCGCGCAACCACCAGTCAATTTGGTCGCCGCAAGCTGCCTCTTCGGCACCTTTCATCATCTCGCCCACATTCAGTTCTTCCAAGACACTCCGGTGTGTCCTTGGGGTGTCGTGACTTGAATCTAGGTTCTGACACCTTCCACTATTTCTACACTATTTCCACAAATTGTTTTTGTACAAGTTTGCGAACTTTAGACCTACAAAACCTCACCGAAACATCGGGAATCTGGTCAACTAAGTTGCATTTATGTCTATGTTTGTGGACGTAAGTCTTCTTCTCCTTAATCTATGCGCTCCACAGTATTCCTCAAACAAGTTTCTTATCATATTTTACATGTGTAAAGAGATTATTAATTCAACATATTATTCCCTCTATAGGTCATTCCCCCTCGGATTTCTAGTTGTAAGTATGCAAACTTATCATCATAATCCTTAAGGAACTGAAGCTATGTCCATCAACCGGAAGTTTCATCTCTTTCTCGATGTGAAGACATCTTGAAGGATCTTAGGTTTTTAGTGAAAACATCGTACATGAAAACCATACATTAGGTTTGTCTTCCCTAGCCAAAGATTGTCAGTGGCAAAACCCCTGCTTCAGCTTGAGGTCTGGTCTAGTTGGATAATTCCTCTCATAATCACCACTTAAGTTTGTCTAAAGCAAATTATAACCGTATCATCGTGCATCCACAGTCAACACAAAACCTAGCCAACTCTCTGATTGCATACAATAGCATATAACCATATAAAACCTCTGGTAGAGTGTAAGACAGAGTTGTCAGTCAATAAGTTTTCAATCGCTCTGCTAAGCTCTTTTCTTTAAAATAATCTGATTAAAACATTATCCTTTTTTGATCATATAAAACGCCACTCGAGTAATTAATGTATGTAGAGACTAATGGATAAAATCCTCAGTGACCTCCTATTTAACCTGCTAGAACCTAAGACCTGATATCTTGTAACAGAGTGTAGGTGTGGTTTATTGTTTTCACCTTGTTTCATTTCTTCTGCAAATCCACTCGGATCCCTTCCTAGATAAAATTGTACAAAAAGAAAGAACGATACAACCAGAACTCGTATTGCTACACTTAGCAATACTTGGAGATCTTAAGAGCCCAACAAATAACACTTCACAAATCACTCTCGCATATTCTTCATCTCCTAGAGTAAATGAGATATCTTAACGTACAAGACGATAATGATAACCAAGTATATTTGAACACTCTATTAATCAAAACCGATAAAGTCGCAGGAACATTGATTAGTGGTAACGATTCAACACCAATTCGACTGATGACCAGACCAAGTTCTGAAGATTGTGGGCTTTTGAATGTCAACTACCGTCTCGGACACGTAGTTTGAGGATAATTTCGATCATCACACTCGAGGTCTTCTTTGAAGGAATGACAATTCACCCCTGAAGGTAGTCAAAAACAATCATCAAGCCTAGGAGTGGGGATCATTAAGTATTGGAATGTGAACTTGTTCAATTGTCCTATAGTCATGCCATATTTTAGAGAGAACACATATTTCTACTTTACCGAAGTACACAGTTGGAAACCCCCGACAAACACTAGGATTTCTTCGATGAAAGTCCTTATCTAGAAGGTCTTTTCAACACTCTTTTCTTCTTTATCTCAAGTCAATTTTATTATGGAAGGAGGAATATAATGTTTGGGCTAATCCGGGAAGGAGATCTCTTCAAAAGTCATTTCCCTTTTTGAGGAACTCCGAAGATCTAATGGAAACTTCCGTGATTACCGTGATACAGCTCAAGAGTTGGGGTTTTCAACAGTAGATCCCGCTAACCCAAACTAGATATCGCATATCCCCTTAGATATCATATTTTTTGGTCGTTAGTAGACATGAATCGACCTGTAAGCGTTATGCTAATACACTTCCATTTTTAAATTGGTTCATTTGGACAACTGAAGACAACAAGCCGCCTTTTAAAGACACATCTAAGTCTAACCAATTATAGAACTCACACGAATATTTTTGACAGGTACACGTTCTAAGAGACTGTGTGAGAGAGCACTTTTTGCTTACTCGTCTAGCTATAATTGGGTCATCAACTGGAGTAGGTTTCTGAGTCGACGTTTTTTGGACTAACAACTAAATTGATTCTGCCATGGTAGGACTGGTTTATGCAGTGAGAGTCGCCCCTAGATCTAACAATGCATAAAACTCAAGGTCAAAGGCTCGTAACCTTGAGTTTTATGTATTTTGAATTTGAGGAAATGCATTGACATTACATGCAAAAAAAAGGAGAAAAAGGTTGTAAAGAACGAAGAAATGTAGACTTGTGATTACCTAGGCCACTTGGCGGATAATCGACAGGTGTAAATATCACCTTTTGTTCAAGTGTGTTAAAGGCCTCTAAGGAGCGGATTAAATTCAGCTGATAAAGAGCATTCGGGGCACCTACCCCCCCGAGAAGTTGTACGCCAAGGATTTACTGATATCCGCCAAATGATCTAAAACACTAAGATTCTTGGACAAAGCACCAATACCGATAATCCGGTTTTGAAAGGCATTTGCCGTATTTCGCCAACAGATGTTTTGCAACTATTACATGTGAGTTATCGGCATGCACTCTTTAATCTTTGAAACCTATAATCTTTGCCTTTTAAGGTCTTAGTTGGATTTTCTCCGAGACGAGAACGAAAAATTAGACAATTTTAACGACAGGTTTTAGCAACTTCTAAACTCTATTGTTTCCTCATAATTCTTGCGAGGGTTTAGAAAACTTGACTCATTCAAAGGTGTTCAGCTCCAACCTATCTGCGTCGTCTTCTTCTTCTTTCTTTTTCTCCTTTCTCTCTTCTTCTTCTTTCTTCCTTTTCTTTCTCTTTCGTTTCTCTTTCTTCCTTCTCTTCCTTGCTTCTTTCGGCTATTTCATCTTTCTTTTCTTTCTGCGTCTTCTTCTTCTTTCGTCTTTCTTTCTTATTGCTCTTCGTCTGTCGTCTCTTCTTCTTTCTTCGTTCTCTTTCTTCCTTCGCTCCTCATGTCTTCTCTGCTTCTTTTCTCCTTCTCTTCTTACTTCTACTTTTCTCTTCTTTCTTCTTCTTCATCTCTTCGCGCGCTTCTTCTTCTAGTCTCTCTCTTCTTCTTGTTCTTCTCTCTCTTTCCTTTTCTTTCTTCCTCTTTTCTTTCTTTTCTCTCTACTCCTATTCTTCTTACTTCTTTCTTCTTTTTCCGTCTTCTTCTGCTTCTTTCTTCTGCTTCTCTTCTATCTTCTTCTCTTCTTCTCTTTTTTTCCCACCTTCTTTCTTCTTATTCGATCATTCTATTCTGTCTATTCTCTCTCTTCTTTCTTTCTTTTTCTTCTTTATCTGTCTTTCTTCTTTCTTTTTCTTTGCTTACGGCGTCTTCTTCTTCTTCTTTCTTCTCTTCTTCTTGCTTCTTCTTCTTTCTTCTCTCCCTGGGGGCCCTTCTTCTTCTTCTTTCTTCTTTCTTCATCTTCCTCTTCTTATTGCTTTCTTTCTTCTTCCTTCTTCTTCTTTTTTTTTCTTCTTCTGTCTTTCTTCTTCTGCGCTTCTTTCTCGTCTTCTTTCTTTCTTCTTCTTCTTCTCTCGTCTTCTTCTTTCTTTCTTTGTTCTTCTTACGCTTCTTTTTCTTCTACTTCTTCTTCGTCTTCTGCTTGTCTTCGTCTTATCTCGTTTCAGATTCTGTTCTGTTCTTGTGTAGACTTCCTATTCTTATCCTTTACTCGTCTTCTTCCTATTCTTTCCCTCGCTTTTCTTCTTCTTCTTCTTCTTGGCTTCTACTTCTCTCTTTCTCCAATCGTTCCTCCTCTCTTACTATCTGTCACCTCTCCTGCTCTCCTCTTCTTACCTTCGTCTTTTTCTCTCTCTTACTTTGCTTATTCTATCCTCCCTTCTTCTTCTTCTCCCTCTAGGCTTCTGTCCCCATCCCTCCCTCTCAACCCCTAATCTTTCCCCTCTCTCCGTTTTTTCCCCATCCTTGTTTCTTATTCTTCTCATTGAGCGTTTTCTCCTTCGTCTCTGCCTGCGCTTTTTCGCTCTTAGATGCATTACACCTTCTCTTAGTTATCTTCTACCCACTTTACTTTCTTGTCTCTATCCTTCTCTTCTCCCTTCCTTCCTCTTTTCCTTCTCCACCCGCCCCCATGTCCCTGTTTCCTGCATTACCGAGTTGCTCTTCCTCATCTCCTGTTCTCCTCTCTTTCCTGCCCTGCCGCATGACCACCACATTGAATCTATCTTGACTATTTACCGTTTTTCCCCGCAGTCGTCCACTCCACTATGCGGTTGTGGCATTCTTTCTTTGTCTCGCTGTTCTCTATCTTCGTCGCTTATTATCTTCTCTTTGTTCATCCTTTGCTAGAGACGATACATTATTGAAGATAATTCGGGGATCACTTTGTGAGGAATGAGTTTAACCTGATGATTTTAGGGGGCTGGTACATTTTCTACTTATATATGCTGGCACCACTAAACCACCATTCACCCTTATCAACCCCGCTCGTCCTTAAACCCCTCTAATTGAAGTTCACTAGACTTTAACCGTCGAAAAAAGTTCTAACTTAAAACTAAAGCTCCAAAAGTGTCACATGAAGAGATCCCCATCCCGCGACTTGTGGATGGGCCTTCGACGCGGTCCCATCCTTTGGCCTTGTGAATTGCAACTGAAGCTAAAATTACAATCTTGATGCAGTCCTTGACCTAAGACACAAAATCATGGGTTTTTGGTCAAACCATCGTCTTTAATGGCACTAATTGTTCTAAATTTATGCACATTTTGGGGGATACTTTAGGGTACCCCTCAAGGAACCCTTCGGTTGTCCATGGGGGGTGGGGTGGGTCATACAAATGTTTTACCCCTATAACCCCTATTCTTAGTACGTGATTCACTCATTGTCACATCCAGGTTTGCCCCCTAGACATAACAGGCGTACTCGTCATCTCCTGAGGACTAAGATTGCCTCTTATCTCACATCATTTCATTCCTGGCTCAACACAATGCGGAAAATTAACAACTATTTACGGGGAAGACCATTTTTCACAAGACGGATCTTACTTGGAGGGTTAACATAGACCTCATTACACAGACATATTTTGTTATCGAGTATACCGAGACCCGTCTCATCCGAGGTTACATGGCCTTCTGATTTTAATTGCATATATATATAATATATAAATAGGTAGATAGATATGATTAAACATCTTAACCTTGATGCAAATCTCGTACCATATAAGGATATCGCAATTTGGGCAGACACCTACATTATGTAATACTCCACCATAGTCTTATACACAAACGCACTCAAAAATGAAAATATAAATGAGACATAGAGTCTAGAAACAAAGAAACTGCCATAAGCTAGATATTGGCAATCATCCTCGAAAAGTCCGGAAGGGACCTAAACGCCTTGAAGAGACAGAGAAATATCCCCTGTCTTCTTCAAAGTTGTCCACAAAATTCGCCTTTAATGACCACCCTAAAATGTTTGGGGGAAAAGGAAGATTACCTGGGGTTTAGTACGGCCACTTGTAGTATAATGAAGACAATCATATAGAGCTTTGCAAAACAATTCTCAAACAGGTAACATTTTTTTAAAAGGAAGCTATTTCATTCAACCATTTGAAAGTCTTGTGCATATCAAGAAAGTTATACCAAAATACCAAACATGTTTTCTACTTGAGGACAGTATATCTATCAACAATTACTGAACACAGTACTCTCCACACACACACCCTATCACTCTAAGTGATAACTCAAAGCATGAAACGAATTAATTATATCTAATAAGCAATCAAACTACTCATTACTCATAAGTCAAGTCAACATGCATGACCCCTCAAAGACTCCATAACCTTACTCAATCAAGTCGTCCCCAATTAAGAAATAAACCACATGTCCAATTTTAGTACCATTATCCCAATACACCTGTTTTCATTATTGGATAATGGCTCATCATATCATACCAACTTATTTGTAAAGCAATCACATTTTCGAATCATATACATCATTATCATAACAATCATATAACCTTCCTAAAGATTCTCACAACCGGCCACTAGTGCAAGGTGTATGTAGAGTCCCATACTAACCCTCTACCTAGTCTAAGTCCAAACATTTCATGTCCTGCTGCAGTTAGTTGAATACTTCATTCATTGCTTCATTTGTTTAGGGAACCCACTTCTCTGTAACCCGACATCAGACCACAGATCTTAGTGTGGGATCCGATGTTTGTAAACCTGACAACCGTGTATGCTTGTCGTTTCCACCAAGTAAAACTCGAAACCATAAACTTAGCCTTACTAGTGGATCTACTAGCTAGATCTTCATATGGGGGCAAACATAGTTTTCAGACTAAGATATAGTTATTCCCTCACTTCATGAACTTCTTGTTAATTGGGGCATCCTCTCATGGTAATCCCTTGTGAGAGTAGTCCTATTTAGAAGTCACCTCCTCATGTAGAACGTAGTAGGTTGAATCTTCTATTTCGGAAGTCATCACCTCCGTCATGTCAAGTTCAGCCATCCGTGCTAGAAAGTTAAGTTCCTTTATTCATGTCCCGTTAATTTTTTATTATCCAATCATAAACCTAATTTGTTAGCGTCATCGAGTGTAATCCATTGTATAATCAATCAGCATCAAATTCATAACTCAATAAAGTTAATGCTTATAGTTCTTTTCACTAACAATTCAATATTAATGAGGTTAACACATTACATTTCACTTCATCATAAGAACATTTGATACTCACACACCATCCTTGTAACTTTACACTCTCAATCACCTACAACCATATCACAGACATTTCCAAGTTCAACATCATACCACCCTATCAATCCTAAATATGCATAATCCAACACAACATAATGACTAGTAACTATACCCACAAGCTGAAGTAAGGAAACAAAGGATTACAAGACCTACGAAAGCTCCATATCATAAATTCATCATCAATTGTCTTATTACCTAAACCCTTTTTGTCACCCATTTAGGTCAAAACCTTAACATACTTCATGACCACAAGTAACAAGGGCTAGATAGTCACTACCGCCATAATTCAATACTAATAAAGCTTTAGACAGATACTTAGTTCAAATCTCATAACCACTCACGATCACTTCTCACAGACACGAAGTATGATAGCTATATGCATCCTAGATTCTTGTCCATGATTAGTGGTAACCCCATAATCTAATTTGGATTTTAACCAAAAATCAGTCAATCGAACAATCACAACCTAATCCGTATCAACCCTAGGGTTTTACGCTTCTGATCATAGTTTATAAACTTCCACAAACAATCACAAATTATCCTATAATCAATTTAAACTACATGTTCCCAGATTTAGATAATCCTAAATATATCATCAAAGACTCAGTTCATAACATTAATCTCGTACTTAATGAACCCACTTGAATAACTCCCACTTTAGAATCTTTGTGAAGGACCCTTCGAGGAAGGAAGTCCTCAAGGTGAATTAGCTTCCATTCTAAATGTTTGATGAAGATTGCTTGTGAAGGTACGTTCCCCTTTAAAGTCCCAACACCTCCCCCTACCATTGGTGTGCACGTGTCGTAATAGAGCATAGTAACAAGACGACAGAAAGAAGAGTGTTATTTTGTGAGCTTTTTTTTAGACTAATGAGGGTTGGGGCTTTATTATCTGGGGTTCATTAACCTTATATTAGATTCTTTTAAATCCCTAACTTAACCACCTAAACACCCTTTCACTAAAATAATGAAACCAACAGAAAAATTCAAGGAAGTTCCACGGCCCATCGACGAACCATCACCGAGAGAGTCGTTGGTAAACACCGACCGAGGCCGCCCCTCCTTAGCTCGCACAAATCGTCGTGAGTTTCAAAGATTGTGCATCTGTGAGCCTCAAAAAATTTTGCTGAGTGTGGGATGACGGTTTGGAATCGACACCACATCGATCCATACACGAGCCATCTTCTACCTTTCGTGCTTGCACACTACCTAGGTAGTGTTGCCTCCTAGGTGCTAGGGTCCTCTTCCGAGGCCCTTTTTGGGGTCCCTGGGGGAGCCGTACCCCGTACCCGTACGTTTTGACTACAAAAATCAGCCTTGAACCATATTTATACACTATCACCCTAATTCATGAATTTCCGACTTCCTAATCTTGTCAAATATGCCTTAGTAGGCCACGCTAGTACATCTAGAACTAGTTTCCAAACGTCATGGATGGTCTTGGACGTGTTTTGGGTTCCTAACGCCTAAAGCCTATATTCATTAAGATTGGTATAAAAGCAATTTAGGCCCAATGAAACCTCTAGTTAAAGCTTTTACAGGCCTATCCTTTGTTTTTTGAAATGTTACATTATCCTCCCTATAGGAACATTCGTCCCCGAATGACACAAAATTCTTTTGGAAGGAATAGACTAAAGATTAGTAGCCCAACCAACAAGAATACATAACAACATAATTCATATCATTTCAACAAGGCAGTTTGAAGATATTAATTACCACACATGAGGTTCAACATTACATCATGAGGAATATCCTTCTTAGAACAACAATATGACCTCAAAATATTTTACATGAGCAAATTATGTTAATTTTTAGTCCAACAACATGCTATATATCATTTTATTAAAGTGTTACCATATCAAAATGCACAACTAACTCAAATAAACCAAGAGGCAAAAATTTAAAGTTTTGGGAACCAACTAACTGTAATGCAACCCAAAAATGCACATTTTTGCAATAGTTCACCAAAAATGATCAAACTTCAATATCTAGTCATATTTATAATATTAAAAATAAAGTCTAACCTTAATTATAAAAAAATTTGAGGGTAACGGTACATAATGTCGGCCTCCACCTCCCATGTTTGACGCTTAACTAGGTCATTCTTCCATAACACCTTTACGGAAACCACCTCTTTATTCCTTAAATTCTTGAATCTCCTATCAAATAATTAAACTGGAACTTCCTTTTAAGAGAGGTTATCCTTGACACCAAGACCCTCAATAGGAAGGATAGACTCAGGATCACCAATACACTTTTTAAGAATTGAAACCTGGACACCCAGGGATACCGAAGCACATTCACTAGGAATTTTTCAATTCTAGGCAACCTTTACCAACTCTTTTGCAATACTCCATAGGGAACCAAATACAGGCAATCAACTTCCCTTTCCTGCAATATCTACCACCCCTCCCCCCGTCATAGGACATTCTCAAATACACTTTATGAACCTTCTTCAAAACTACAGATCCCTTTCTCTCTCCTATGATCGACATCATAATTCGTGCCGACTATCGGCCTATTTGAACCGTTACTTAAGATTAGAACTTTCTCTAACGTCTTTAATCAAATCGGGACCAAGAAGTGAAGGATCCCCCACTTCAACTGCATCAAATAGAAATCTACACTTTCACTACCCTAGAAGGCTTCAAAGGATCCATGGAGAATAATGACTGAAAGCTATTATTATAGCACAGACTTCACGAAAACAAAATGCTTTCTCCAATTCCCTTGAAATCAATAGTACATGCCCCTATTCATTATACCTCAGGGTTTGAATAGTATGTTTTTTCTCATTGACACATTCATCTTAGGGATGAAATGGTACTCAGGTTCACCTTAGTACCCAACCCTTTTTTCGATACCTAACAAAACCTAAGTGAATAATGCATCCCGACTGATATGACGGATACACCGTTAAACGTATACCCATGGGCGACACAAACTCTCATCGTTGAAGATCTTAACATAAATCTTCCGGCGAATAAGTCAGAATTTGAAAGTGATAACCCGCCGAGACAAGATCTGCTTTGGTCAACACCTATTCCAGCACAACTCATATAGCGGCCTATTGCCTTCGATTTTGGGAAACTCACTTCCTGCCACACTTTTGACATGTTAAGCTTTTACCGCTTGCGAAATTGTGGGTTCTTAACCGACGACAACTCCGCATGCTGCTTATCTCTTCATACATTCCCACCATATATTCCCTTAGGTCCATGGAACATTTTGTTTCACATACCCGTATGCATGGAGTAGTGGACCCGACTTTGGCTTCCTCACGATCTTCCCTCACCCACTCTACATCAGGAACACCAACTCTCCCTTAACTTTACCCTTAACACAGTTCCATTCTCCACCTACAGAATGACCATTTAATTTCGGAGAACAATATTCCAACTCCATTAATTTGTTCGATCAAGTTTGTTTGCTTTTTTCTGACTTCACCTCAACAACTAACGATTAACTCGATGAGTTATTGTGGACCATGAATCCCCCATCCAGAATCTTCAACCCTCACATCCCCAACCTAGCTGAACCTATGAACCGCTCTCACACAGTTTCTTGGCTCCTCTAAAGGTGTGACACCACGCCTCACTAGGCATAACGACTAGAGCATCTGCAACCACATTGGCCTTGATCGTGTGTATAAGGACATTCATGATCATAATCTTTCAACAACTATCACCACATCCTTTGTTTAAGAGATTCAACTCCTTTTGGTAAAACACATATTCGTGAGACTTCCCTGTGGGTTTGGTGAAGACATCAACAATGAACACGCCCATACAAGATCATGCCGTCCATATTTTTAAAAAGCATACACCATGTCTACTACCTGAAGGGTCATGAGGGCTAGTTTCCTCTCATTCACCTTAATTGTCTAGCACATAGGCTATCACCTTCACATGTGGGAACCCAGCGAAGGGGTTCTAAGCCACACACATAACCCACACAGGATGCGTGACAAAATACACCACACTACCCCTTTGAACCCTCCAGTAGGTCCAAACACCGGAGCGGAAGTAGCCTATCTTTCATTTCAACATTGGAAGCTTTAACATGCTTCCGCTCCATTTCACAATTCCTAAACCTGTGTTCAAAAGTATTCAAGGAGGCCGCAATGGACACCAAACCCTCCATCTCACCAGCAGGAACCTCACGATAATAACACGCTAAACCCCAATAAACTATCTACTCGTTGGGTGAAGTCAATGGTCTAGGCTAATTTTTCTATTTTTCACCCTGCCCCTCCTTTTTTCCTTGGGTAGACCTCAACTCCTTTACTAGAGATGATCTACTAATAATTCCACTGACATCACCAAAACTCATTACTTTCTAGCTGTTGAGACAATGATGTTCCTTCAGGTTGCAATACTAACCTCACAATGACCCTATGATCACTCCTCATTCTTCGATATAACCAAATATCATCACTGAAGACATGAAATAAATCTAGGTAACTATTCATTAGGTCCATAAACCCCGTCGTGAGGCATTGTGATCCGAAGACTTACCACCACCCCCACCACGAACTCATAGTTCCCTTATTTTGTTTGAACAGTTGCTTTGTTGTATTCCTCGACTCCTCACCCCCTCTCATCCTAAGTTGGTTATACCCCGCATCCTCAGTAACAAATTTTTGACAATAGCCTGGCCCTCCTTGGACGTGGTCAGCAAAACAGTAATCAACTGAGGGAGATGGTTACCTTATTTTATTGTGACCTTCTTGGCTCTCGCGGGCCAGTAGTGAATCACACCTTCTCAAGTACCCTACGTCCTTTTCCAAACCACTCGGAGCACCCTACGCAAATACTAGGCCTTATAAATTCCCGTTGCAAGCACATCCTTGAGTTGAAGCGTATCAACTCCTTCAACTCCCACCCAGGTATAGGACCTTTAGCGCATCGATAAGGCGGAATTGAAATGGGATTCATTTTCCGTTAGCAAATGTGATACCAAATTATTTCCCATTATGGAAGACTACCGGAAGGTCATTAGTGAAAAACCTCTGGAATTAACTCACTATGGGACCGTCGAACTTAATTGAGAGTAATACTTGGGCTCTCATCACATGGACTCTTTCTATGTGACATAGACACCCTTCTTGAGATCATTTTCATGTTTTGAGACCAGATATGACACTACCTTCTGAATCAACTTCCCCCCCCCCTTCCACTCCAGCAATCATGTTCATACCACTCGGAAGTTATACCTCACTACTTTTGTACCCTCAATCAACTAGAGGCAAAACTGGCATGACAACCACTCCATACCCCATATAACTGTCAAAATCCAAGCACCTCAGTTCTACTAGATCCCATGAGAAACCTCTATTAGGTCAACATTATAGGGACAATTCTCTATACACAACACCCATTTTTCAAAACTTACTCCACCACATCGGTGTAAACTCTAAAAAGGTTCAATGCAAATACCCTGGTAAAATGTCAATAATCATTTTAGATACAAGAGTGCAATATGACATAGCTAGAACCCATATCAATTAGAAGAATACTCATGCACATATTAAATTCTTTGCAACTACAGGTCCCCACACGACACGATCGAGAGAAGTCTTTTGCTCACCCCCCTAGAGCCAGAGCATAAACATTTCCTTCTGGGCACCACTGAAACCTGCTTTCTGAGCTTAAGGCACCCTTCTCTTGGACCCCGTTCAACTTTGAAAATCTTTTCGTCTTGTTTTTCCACTATTGTTCCAAACCTAGAAATTTCCTCCTGTTCCCTACAGCACTCAACCAACATTGCCCCTTTCCACACTTGGCACATGTGGGCTTGTCATTTGGGGAGTTCCCACTCCTTCCCTTTTGGTCTATAGGCTTAGGCACCTTATCATCACAATCCTTAGGAAATGTGGGTAGAATTTTATTAGAGAACCTTTTTCATGAAGCTACGCTTCTGTTGGATCTCAAGCCTATTTTTTGAAACACCACCCTCATGTGATCATTCCCTTTTAGCATCTCTATTCTTTCTCTTAGCCCATGTCTCCTCAACCCTTCTGGAATTAACCATAAGAAGGGAAATGTTCATGTTGTCATGTAGCATAGCCGAATAACACTTCTCTTGTAACTCCTTCGACCCCCTGCAAAATGGCTTTTTGATCCTAGAGATCGAAAACACAAAGAAGGACATATTTTTACGAATTTAATTAATTCCAAGGAGTTTATGAACACTCGTTCCTCCTGTGCGGAATGTTAATGACTCCCACCACTTATTTTCCTCCTCATTTCCCTAGGAAAGACCAATCTAGAAGCCTTCTTAAATAGCTGCCAAGTCAATGTACCCCAACCCCATAATATCCTATTATCCCTACCATTTCACAACCATGCTTGAGCCCACGTACTTGAGTTGGTAGGTGGACAACTCGACGTTTACTTAACGATAACCCATACAAAGTATCTTAGAGACTTTATCGATGAATTCTTTGCTGTATTCATCACATTTTAGACCCGTAGAAGGGTAGGGGGTTCATTTTTGAGTGAAGTCCCCATAGACGGAAAGGCACAGTAGTGACTTGTTGATGAGGACGTGATACAACTCAAAACCCGGTTGTGCATTGGTTGGGCCGTCATAGTAAAGCGTTGGCCTTTGAACACGGTGGCTTTAAGCCCAATTTGATAACGGAAGCCTTATTTCTTCCCGGCAATCAGGGCAATGATTTACTTACAATGAGTTTGTTTCCAGATTATAGCATCTTCTTCTTCAAGTGGAGGAACTTGTGCACCATGTGGAGATCTCCTGCATTGGCAATTTCCTCTTCAATCCTTTGTGCTTCATTCTCCTCTTGAGTGTTCATTCTTCCATAAGCACAACATTAGTATTCGATTCAACTGCACCTAAGTATACTCTAATTACACGATTGAGGAATTTCAAGAACGAAAGTGATTCCAAGGCATCCCATAGTTTCTTCTATATTCGTAAGTTATTTCACATCCGGGTTTTACCCCCCTAAACTATAACCCTGGCATCATCACTCCTCTATAACGTACTAAACTACCTCTTATCTCAATGTCATTATATTTCATAGGTGTAAATTATCAAAAATTCACTGTCACTTACTCTACTTGGGGTTTACATATTTTTGTATATACACATATAGAGTCAGCATCGCGTATACAAGACCCTTCGTAGCGGAAGTTAATCCCTTTCGACTTTTTTATTTCACATACATATATATGATATGACAGATAGTCCGGCAACAGTTTTTTGACACTCATCTCATCAATGATGATAGAAATTTTGGGCATAGCGCCTACACTCACATGTAAGAAGCCACATACAGTCTTATAAAAGTCTTACTCCAAAGGGAAAGGGAATGAACATAAAGGTCTTAGAAAAACAATCAACTTCATACACTATTTGGCACCCCTCAGAAAAGTGAGTACATAACCCCTTTGATTATAGAGAATTCCAATCCTTTTAAGTCAACTCAAATGAGCCTTTTCAACGATCTAAACCTACCTGTTTGGGAAGAAAGTGAAGAAATGGGGTTAGTGACTCGACATGTACTAACTATGGGATCATTATGCACATATAAGAACCAAAACACGCTAAAAGGGGGACTTTAGAGCCAAACATGCAATTTTACCCTTTTTAAATAAAGTCTCAGCACAACCAAACCAGTCAAGACCAGTCAACTAACACATGCTTACTAGACTCAACAGAATATATTATACCACATGCTTGAACCAATATCTACTAACAAAACCCTCTCATCAAGAATACATCCGCGAATGATAAGAGTTAACCATATAATCATTCGCACAATACAACTAGTCATGAATCCTCATCAGTTCACAAGGTGCAAGACCAAGCAAATCCAGTCACTACACATCAGGTATTCTCAACAGACCATACACCATGCAAAGAAAACAACTTCAAATCATATAACCCTTGAGGCTACATAACATCAATCTTTCGTAATACAAACATACACCCAATCTAGCAATTAGTCAGATGACAATCACCACATGATATAATATCATATATTTGTTCAATCAACACATGTTATTTCATACCATAGATATATAAATTCCAAAGCTATCCATCAAGGCACCTAGTAAAAGGGCATAATTTAGAGTCCCATATACCCCTACCCTAGGCTACGGTTAAACCCTCAGTCATCTTAGCCTTTATATTCATAACTTTTATTTCCATTGAAGGGAACCTTGTCCTACCCGACATGATCTACAAGTCTAATGTGGACAGTGGTGTTGGTAAAACCTTACAACCTTACACCGATGGAATGTGGTTCTATCGGCCAACGTAAAACCAAACTAACGTAAGCTTTCCTGGTTTATTTACTTAGCTGTTCTTCCTATGGCGGCAACATAGTTAAAGAACTAAGAGATATTATATTCCCTCTTCATACCACTTGGAAATTGGGTCTCCTCTCATGGGAATATATTGTATGAGTATTCCTCTTTGGGAAGTCAACATCTCATGTAAAACAATATGGTGAATCTTCCTCTTAGGGAAGTCATCACCTCTTATTGTCAAGTTTACTCGATGCTAAGCTATGTCCCTTTATTTAAATATTTTTAAGACTTTACTTATCAATCATATCTTAGTTTAGGTCATAGGGTCTATCCTTTGTATCATCATCATCATCATCATAGCTCAATAATAATTGCATGAGTATTAACCTTTAATCATAATTCATATAAGTCAGGTTAGCACATTTGCATTTCATATCATAATAAGGTACATTGATAGTCATCACCATCCTTATAACACATACATCCTAATCAAACTAACAATATAGGAAAGACATTTCAACTCAACATCATACCACCCTATCAATCCTAAAACAAGGCATACTCAAAAATAACATCATTGCTTAACAACAACTAATCAAAATTGGAAACAAGAGAGAAGGAAAATAGTTTATTTTGTGAGTTGTGTTTAAATTAAGGAGGGTTGGGGTCTTTATATTGGGGAATAATCAACTTAATTAGATTCCCTTAAACCCCTATTTAATCACCTAACCACCTAACTAATTAAATGAAACTAACTTAAGTTGTGCATGAAACTCAACCCTCACAAACGAGACCCCAAACGACGGGCCGTATGTGAGTCGATGGTCATTGTGCCCTTTCGTGCTGCACAACCGTCATTGAGTCCAAAAACTGTGCCTCTGAGAGCGTCCATCATTTTTTCTAACTGTGGGACGATGGTTTGCATCGATGTTCCATCGATCCACATACGAGCCATCGTTGCCCTCTCGTGGTTGCACACTGCCTAGGTAGTGTTGCCTCCTACGTGCTAAGGTCCTTCTGGAGGGCCCTTGGTTGGTCCTTGGGGAACCATACCCAGACGTTTCGAACACAATTCACTTTTAATAAGTTCTACACTCTTCCACCTAATTTTGTGAATTTCCAACTCCTAAAAGCTAGTAAAATAGGCCAAGGCACGCTAGTACCCCCTAGAACTAGTTTCCAAAAGTCAAGGACGTTATCAGAAATTTCGGTTCCTGAACTTCCTAAATGACCTCTATTCTGTGGGGTAGATCTTGAAACAGTGTTGAGACACCATGTCATCTATGTTAAGCTTTAATACTCGTCTTGGATTTTCGAAGTGTTACAAGTTACTCAAGTGTAGTACACCCAATGGAAAGATAATAGGTCGGTTGAATCTGGTCCTATAGAATGGGAAGAGTTTAAGGAATCCTTTTTAGGATAATACTTTCCCGTGAGAAGAGGGAGGTTATGGTTGAGGAGTTTATAAACCTTAGTCAAGGTAACATTAGTGTTGAGGAGTATTCCTTGAAATTTACCCTATTGTCTAAGCAAACGCCATCTTTGGTGTCTAACTTTAGACAGTAGATGAGTAGATTCGTGACCGGTGTTTCCAACCTTGTGAAGGAAGAGTGTTTTATGGCAATGCTACATGGTGACATGACTTTTATATAGGCTTATGGTGTATGCTCAATCTATTAAAGAGTCTAAGCTTGGGAGGAGAGGTGGAGATGCTAAGAGGTGAAGAACTGATTGGCAAGGTCAACCTAGGTTTAAGAAGAGGTCCCCAAATAAGGATTTTGCTGATTCTCCTAAGGCCAACTATGAAGAGAGGCGGAGGTTGTCAAAGTGATAAACCTACTTGAACAAATTGTGGGAAGCAACATTTTATGAAGTGTCTATCTGGAATGAATGGGTGCTTTTGTTGTGGGTAGGATGATAACAATGTTAGAGATTTTCCTAGCATTGCTGCTAGAGGGAGAGAACTCAAGGAAGCTCTTAGTGAAGGTGTTGTTACTATTCCTACAAATCGTGGTTGTTTCTATCACCTCAAGCCAAAGCAAATCCGGATGGAGGTGCCGGTAAGTTATAGTGTTTAAGATGGGGAGAGTATGGTTAATAGTTGGGTTGATGAATCTTGCCTTTTCTCTTCTATTCAATTCAAGATAGAGAGTTAGAACTTCTAGTAACATTTTGCATGTGTTTAAGTGTCTAAGTGAAAATTAATTTCACTATTCTCCTTCCATTTTGCATATTGTCATAGAATTATGTTTATATGGTAAATTAACCTTAAATGATTTTTCCTTTTATATTGTTATGCCTCAATAGTGAATTGCTTAAATATTGTATGAGTGAACTTCTAAGCGTGCTTAACAGTGAAGTTTTTTAAATTGTTGCATTATTGTATTTCTGGAGAAATGGTCATAATCTGGTAAAAAATAATGTGATTGGCATGATAATATGTGGAAAAGAAATTTTCTCTTATGTAAAATGAAAATGTAGAGTCGTAATGCATGACAAAATTCTAGATGTTGAACCTCTTTTTTGATGTGTTTTAAGTCTCTTGATTATGTGACGTTGGTTTTCCTTCTAATTATGTGTATTATGTATGATATGGTATGGTTAAGAGGTTCTTGTCATGATCCTTTACTCTTGGAAGTGTTAAAAGTGTTTTGGTGTCATTTGAGGACAATGTTATCCAAGTGAGGGAGATTGTTAGAACCCTCAAAGAGTTTGGAAGTCAAACATCAAAGAATGTTGAAGAAGTTTGGAAACTAGTTATTGTGTGTGCCTATGTGCCTTGAAATGTTTTATGTCTTGTCTAGCGTGTAAATTAATAGATAAGACTCTAACACCGAGATGAAAAAATTTTAGGTTCTCAAAGTCCGGGTATGACTCCCCAAGGTCCACCCTACGGGTCCTCGCGGAGGACCCAAACCTTGGCAAGAAACTAGTAAAAGGTACGTCAGGACCGGGGAGCACCCCTTATACATAACCAGCCTCATCTTCCTCGGAGAGAACTAAGACTAGCTCTTAGTATTCCTCATTACATTTTATAGGTTTAAACTGCGGAAAATTAAAATTTTCATATATATATCTATATAGTGAGGATTACATAGACCTCTCGCATACTACATAGGGAGTCTACTTAAGCTTCTCACATAAGAAGCTTACATAAGCTCCTCATTTAGAAAATATAATTGATACATAGGAAGTACTATAATACTTAGTCTCATATTGAACCATCTAAAATGAGTACAGAAGTTGGACATAGCCAATACAAAGTCAATATATGATTATAGGCTTACATCAATATTCAAATGATAAAAAAATGAACAATGTTTTTATGATAGTAAGACTTCAAGGCTAGAGCACAGAGAAGGTAACATCCTCGAAGATGTGAACCTAGCAATTCTTGGAGAAAAAGCCCAAGTCTTCTTCAATCGGCCTCTTAGGAATTCAATGTCCGGAACCTACATATTGGTAGAAAACATAGATAAATGGGTTAGTACACCACTTGTACTAAGTATGGAAACATATGCACATGAAACATTGAAATCATGCTTAAAGGAACATTTGTTCAAAACCATGCCAATTTACTTAGAAAAGCATTTATGCACAATCAAGAGCACATATAAGACAATAAACACATATTCATCAAAAGATACCATATACAAAAAAAGACCAACATCATCAAGTAAAGTCTAGTGAACATGTGTAGTAGCATATTGGAGCATATAACCAAACAAATCCAACATAATGTTATGAATAAGGGTTTTGCATATGTTATAATGTTATGAACTCTTAATTTGTTATGAGGAAGGGCCTTGCGTATGTTATAATGTTATGAACTCTTATATTAGAGCATGTATAAAAGTTCATAACATTATAACATATGCAAGACCCTTAATTATATCAAATTACCAAGCTTACAAGTGCAATGATCAACTGAAGTCCTATAAATCCACACAACCAAGTAAACCCAGTTAAGGATCACAAGCAATTTCTACCTTGATATAACAAAGCATCATGAGTAGTCATCATCATATTCAACAATATAGACCAATAACATGTTCATAAGTGAGACTAACATCATATAGGATCATCAACATGTAAAGTCAGCATTTTCATACCATTATAGTCTTAAAAGCATAAGAACATCCTCTTAAGATTTCCCTCAATTCCAACTAGTGCAATGCATAAGTAGAGTCCCCCTCAAGTCATCTTAGTTAGATTTCACATTATTACATTTGTTTTACTTTTGGGAACAATTTCCTTAACCGACATAGATCACATGAGTTAAACGTGGAATCTGGTGTCATCAAATTCTACACCGAAAGAATGTGGTCTACTTGACAAGGTAGAACCAAAACATTAGCATAGCATTATACGTGGGTCCACTAGCTAGTCAACCTGTGGGAGCAACATAGTTCAAGAACTTGTAGACATACTTGAGACCCTCTTTATGAAAAATTGCATTGAAATCTCTATCTCATACGAACCTACCTTCCCATATTTGGAAGGGACACCTCTCATAACTAATTCACTTGGTGCTAGCTACAAGTTCCCGTTTTTTTAAAACGTCTTTAAGCCTCTCATTAATCATCATATCATTAGTATAGCGTTCATCTGAGACGGAACCCACTTGTATATCATAATCATTAGCCTCGTTTGAAATGCATGGGAACTTCTTCCAACCAACTCTATATGTGAGATAACACACATTATCATCATTATGTCATAGTAAGGCACATAACGTGATCAGAATCAACATTATATTATCATCCTTATACAAAATCTCACATCCATATCATCAAGAAATTCAATAACATCATCAACACCATCACCTAGCTAATATAATCATAATTAATACTTCAATTTAACACCATCATCAAGTACAACACATTATAATTGAAGTAATGATTCAAGATCATAAGTCTTGCCAATTTACCTTCACAAGCCTCCTTCCATGGTCTTACCATTGATCAACCATATTAATCCATTAATAGACTTAATAAAATTATATAATAGTAATCATCACAATAAATAAGTCAATTGCATCATCACTATTCAATTCAACATCAATTCATAACCTAGGATTAGGAAAATAGGATCAATTAATGATCTATTCTATAGAATTAGGTTTAACATCAAGAACTGTACTAATTCATGAATAATCAATCATATTATACTATATCAATCAAAATAACCCAAGAACAGTACAATTTGAAAGATCACTTTCGGATTAAGAATGAAACCTATGTGTTTCTCAACTTTTGGAAAGCAAATTTGAAGAACCCTTTGGGGAAAGGAGTCCGAATGTTGCATTGCTGTTAATGTGACTTTATGAAGGTGTTAATTTCATAAAATATTAATATTAGGCTTCCAATATGAATTAAAAATCTTTACCTAAAGTCATAAACCAAGATGTTTAAGAGAATGATACTATGTTAAGATGTGTCGAAACTGTATGTTGAGAGATGATTACGGTTTGTGTGCATAGCTACTGTAAATGTGACTTTTTATGATGTTGTGTTTGGTATTACATGATCATTTATGATGTTCAGATGTTTAAAAAGTTATGCCTAAAGTGAGTTATAAGGTTGTTAAAAGATCTCCATGACATAATAATTTGAGTGAGTTTGGTTTAAGCCAATTAAAAATGGCTAACAATTGTCCAAAACGGGATGGCAATTGAAATGGCTATAATATTATGTTAAATAATTAAAAGATTGGCTAATGACTAATATACAATCCAACCCAAGCAGAAAGAATGTAAAATTGGCCTATGCCAGCAAAGATGGTTATGAAAATCTATGCCCAAATGTTTAGGTCAATATTTTAAGTATAGGCAAATTTGACATAGAAGAGTATCAAAATTAGTATAGTCTTCTAAAGTAATTTCAAGATCACTATACAAAGGGTTTTCATCCATTGGGACCACTCCCAAATGCTCTAAAAAGAAATTACACTATGAAACATATGAACTCATGAAAGAAGTGCTCTCGTCCATAAACGATGAAATGAAAGGACACACTAAAGTAAAGAAGTAGCGTTAGTTATAACATAATTGAAGGGGTCTAAAATAGGTAACTGACCCAGGAAATGGGTATTATGAAGACGTGATACAAGTCTACTTACCACCTAAGCTACTATGTTTAAAAGAATACTTCACGAATGAAGTATTAGAATGTGTGTGACTAATACATTAACACCTAAGAATGAGATGTAAGGACAATTCACATTCATGCAATTTACGTAAGGGATGAGATGTAAGACAATTCACATGTTTCATCCATGTAAAGTAAGAATTATCATGAAGGGACATTCACAAGTCATAATTAATGTAAGGATGTTTGTAAGGACAATCAACTTTCAACCCAATATAAAGTAAGGATGACAAGTAATCAAAAGAGTCAACAAATCTCGATCCAGAAGCCAGCCTCCATAATGCTTTAGCCCAACCCTAGAAGCTAAAGACGACATAAACCTCCCGTCATGGGGGAGTACTTATGTTAATCTCTGATGCTACTAAACTGACGACCCCTATGCTAAAATGTATTGTGAAGTGAGCGCCATCTCAAATGACCTAAGTACATGTCCCCCAACACGTACTCACTTATGCGCGTGCCCGTTCCTGCCCCGCCCCGTCTTTATGCCACCAGCACAACTCTGTCCCTACAACAGCTATTGATAGTCGCTGCCCTGTGCACCAGCGGCTATTATTTGACACTGTATCTGTAGTCCGGGCAGTTGAGAGCACGGATATCCTGTTGGGCACTAGCGCACTTCTGTACATGTGCAGCCACCGATGTAGTAGCATCCCATCTTCGGCTGGCTAGATATGGCGTCCTGTTGAAGGTGACAATGGCCCATTTTGATTGACACCTCCAGATTTATGCGACCAGAGCAGTGCCAGGCTCGTCTAGTGACGGTAAGGTTTGTCCTAGGGGGCGGTGTCTATGCACACCCTTTGTAGTCTAGTCCGGTGTTTGCCCTTCCTGGACAATTTGACCCATCTCCGACTTGGCGACACATTCCATACACATTTTTACGTGCATGTATAGGGGTGGTGTGCCTCACTTTCCTAGTCTGAAGAGTGTGTTGGGACGCAAGGTAGTCCACGTGTTACATGATGTGTAGTCGCAGTTATATATTAACCATGGGACGTTGGAGTATCAAGTGACTTATCCTGTACGTTGCAATCATCCTAGCGGGAGACAATGGTATGGGTACGTATCTCTACCCACACTGCAGTACACCCTGTCTGCACCCGCATCATAGCGCCTTTCCTAACTAGACAGTTACACACACAGGCACACTTTGGAATCGCACAATAGTACCTAGTATATTTCAACCCCCCGTATACAGGATATAGATTAAATACCTTGTGCAACTCAGAGACACATGGGGCAACGACAGACGCCTACTCTTGGACACTTTCAAAAAAGTTATGCAGCATCCCGCAGGACACTTGCGCGATGTTGCCATCGCCACATCAACTCTGTCCCCACGGGATGCGACGCGGGTTGTCAGCGCCAGCAATGACCGAGGCAGCGCGTTCTGTGTTTATAGCTTACAGGGCCTGCCAGTTGTGGTCCCGAGCGATCCGCGGGCGCGCCCATTGTCCACCACGGGCGGGTCACGCTTCCCCTTCCTGCCGCACGCCCCTTCACCACTCCGACGCCCATCCGGCCGCGATCTGGCCTCCCCTTGAACGCTACGTACCGCGATCCGCCGTCGTACAGACCTAGCTGACCCACTGTGGACGCACTATCACCCTCTGTTGCCGCGCCCCCATACACATCAACCTATCACTCGTTCTCGGTGACTCTCTCGTCTGCAGCAACGTATCGTGCTCCTCGCAGTCCTCCTTGCTATTCTTTGCATATGCCCTGTGACTCATCACACATACACCTGTGCGGTCTTTCGTTCGCGCCCCATGCCGATCCCAGTGTCTAAGGAAAGATAGGTACTCACCTCAGTTTGTTATGTCTGCTTCTCACAACTTCGTTATCCCTGCGTCCCTCTGCCGCACAAAAGCCTGGTTCCACGGACGGCTGCGGCCTTTCGACCTAAGACGTAATTGCGGGTGTGTACCCCTCGACTCTGAATAATCCTGGTTAGTACCCGTCTGGCTTGAGTCTATGGCCGTAGCTCGCTATATCTGTAGAGGTGATCTCATAAGCGAGTTTCCCGAGCTTTTTTTCTTCTTTTCCCCACCGGATCCAGCATCATGAAGTACGTGGACAAGTGAAACAGACCGTATCGATGGACCACGGGGCATCTATAAACACAACGTTACATAATTTTCGTTTAATAATTGAATGTGTCATAAATGCTAAAACCTGGGACAGGCACCACGCGGGACCATAACACAGGTTTATACTCATTCCCAGTGTTTGTTAGTCCAGTCCTTCCTGAAAGTGATATACCTACAAAAAGTTACAACAAACCAGATTCTTTATACCCAGTATTTAATTATTCACAAAGATGACTATGTGCCCACTTCACAATTTTAGCCATCAAGGGAATTCACACCTGTTGGAAGCTTAAAGTACATCACAAGAGCTCATCAGCTCCAACTTAGCCGTATTGATCTCTCAAATGATCTTTACTGAGAAGCCTTGGTGAATGATATGTATGCAATATTTGATTCCTCCTAGTTGTGGACAATATGTGGATAGCACACAAATAATTCCCCTTCTCAAACATGTTCTATCAGGATAAGTGGATGTACTAAACATTCAATATGCTTTGTTCTCTTATGGTGGAATGGATTCTTTCCTACATAACTAACATCTCCTACGTATTGTCAAAAGTATAAGAGGAATAATTTGATGTTTATCGACCAAAATCATCCAAAGTATTGCCTGATCCAAACCATGTGAAAGAGCAGGATGGTGACAGGCAGCTATCATACCTTAGCTTCGACGTAGTGAAAGGAGCACGAAATTAGTTTCTTGGGTTCCCCAAGAAATGAGTGATGATTCAAAGGAATGAGATTCAAGAAGTAATTTTCCCGTACAACTTGATAACCAGCAAAGGTCAGAGTTAGCCACACAAACCAACTATGATACGAAACAAGTCTTCACCTGCCTGTGATAGAAGAGAACCAGGTCCCCTAGTTTTCTTCCAAAGTTAATCTAAAGAATACGTTTTGCGCGCTTCAAGTGTAAATCAAGAGTGACATGTTGAAACCGAGCACACATTCCAACACTTATAATTACAAGTAATCACAGTCTGCTTAGACTACGCAGTCAGAAAATATAGCAAGGATTCCAGGATAGCCCACCAATTACATTGTTTGATTCGAACAAGAGATCAGATCCTCTACTACAATCTTGGAATTTTTTCCCATAGGAGTATCAATAGGTTTTAGAGTCAAACTATTGAATCTTCATACAAGTAGATTGTAATAACTGGACTTCTCGGAACAAAGGAAAATTGGAAACTCGCATGTTTGCACGATTGACTTGATTGCACACGACCGACAAGGAACAAAGTGTCAGGCGTCGCCCATCATGCTCAATCAAATCCTACGCCCATTAATGATGAGAATTTCTTCAACTAGAATGTTTAAGGTGGCCTGTCCAAAAATTTCAAAGTTCGACAATAAAAACTTGAAGATAATATAAGCAATTTTCGTTATACTTTTTAATAAATAATAGAGGTAGTGTCATTTTTCATCTTTTGGATAAACAATTGCTTCAGCAGAAATTCGTGATCAAAACTCTTTCATACAGATTGCGGTCTAGGTAGCTTGCTTCAGCCCTTACAGAGTGTCTATTCAATTGAAAACATGGATTGGCTATAGTCACACCGCTGGCATATTGAACCATTCTAACAGTCAATACAAATGTCCCTGTGACTATAGCTATGTTTATTCTTTTACAAAAAGTCAATATACCATGACAGGCACATCAATATCCAATTGTAAAAAATGAACAATGTCTGTATGGCAGTACAACACTTCAAGGCAGAGTATAGAGAGCGGGTAACATCCGCGAAGATGAGCACCTACCAATACTTGAAGAAAAAAAAGATCCAAAGCTTCTTCAACGGCCGCCCAGGAACTCAATGGCCGGTAGAAGTTTTAGAAAACACATGGAGAATCGGTTTAGTACACCATTGTTTAAGTATGGAACATAGTATATGAAACATTGAATCATGTTAAAAGGGACAAGTCACAATCATGCTAATTTACTTGAAAAGATGTAGCACAATCAAGAGCACATCTGATACAATAACACATATTCATCAAGACAAGACTCATATATAAACAAGACCAACATCATCAAGTAAATCAAGTCTACATGTGTTTAGCATTATTAGAGAACATAAATGATACGCCTAAATTTCACCTCTCTAAAACAAGTTAGAAGTGGTAGTAATCAGTAGAGAACCCCAACTAGTAGATTGGGGCGATCCCACGAGGAAAATGGGTTTTGACTTACACTTACAAGTAAATATTACGTTATTAGTTTTTCAAAAAACAGTAATACAAGGGGGGGGAGTGAACCAAGTTTCTTTCAAACCTTCTAAGTTAAGAAGTAAACAAAATTAAAAATGAGTTTTATCAGTTGTGACTCAAACTAGGGTATATGTGTTACCCAGAGCTTCATAACAACGTAGTTCTAGCAATAGCAATTCTTCCCTAGTGTTTTGTATGTAAAGTGATAAGTTATGTATCTATTTGTGGTTCCCAGCATCTAGAGAAGTCACCCATACCTTGGTTCGTCTACAGTGTATTAGCTACAAATCATAAAACCTTTACTCTCATATTAGACATCATAATCATGGATAGCTTAGTTTTACTTCGCACAATCGGCTATCGTATTAGAGTATTCCACGAAATTTATGTTACTAATACTTTTCTTATTAATACCTCATTGGTCCGGCAAGTAGAAATAAGTCTAGTTCTAAGGCGTGCACTCGTTAAAAAGACTTCTAAATGAAAGAAATATCAATGCATGCAAGAACCTATTTGAGAATTGTGTATTTGCTAGGTCTACTTTGTTACTTACCCATGGCTCCCACAACATGGATTTAGTTACCCATGCAAGCAAGATCACAATTCATAAGTTTTAACGAATAAATCATGAAATTACTTCAACAATAAGAATAAACCCAGAAAATCAACTTGAAATTTCTAGATAAATCTTGAAACCAAATTTATAAATTGATTATTGCCAAAGTTTGCAAAAACTAATCTCCAAAAAAACTACAACAATACTAACAATGTTTAATCCCAAAAATGAGGTTTTAATCTCCTATTTATCAAAAACATTTTCCTAAACTAAAAGGAATTGAAATAATTTAAGCTTGCTCTGTTCACATGGCTTCAATCTATGGACCAGCTGATGGACCTACAATCAATCAACAGTTCGTAGACTCCTTCTGTCGTTTAGGACATAGAATAATTTTTCTCTCCTCATCTTGCACCCTCTCTGAATCAATTAACTGACCAACAGTATGGTCTGTTGATGCATCTTGTGTCCGTCGATGCCCTCTGTCGCCCCATCCTTATAATTTTTCAAACATACAGGACTAGAATTTTTTTTGATCAAAACAACGGTTGTGCAGTATGGTTCGTCGATCAATCGACGGATCGTTGTTTCCTTATTTGGTTCTACACTTAGTCAGATTTCTTCGAGTGGTCTCTAATGTCCTTAATTGCTCATCTACGATTCCCAACTATGGTCCATCAATGGAGCGACAGACCGTCGATGGACTCATAAGTCATGTTCTGCATTTTTTCATTAGTTGTTTCCTCACCTTGCCACCTGAACATCTTTCCTATAAAACAAACACAAAAGCATGTTAAAACTATTACAAAAAGTCATTAGGCCCACACAAATCTTAAGAAAAATTCATTGGAAGCACCATGAAACTACGGTACATCAACACCCTCAACTTAAATTTGTTGTTTTGTCCTCAAACATGCAATATGACTCAAAATAACACATGTACAAAATTATACTATTTTAACCTTTCGCAATCAGATGGTTATAAATCCCGACTTTTTCTTTATTTTAGTGCATGCTAAATCTTTCAGGTTCAACAATCTAACTCGTGCCGATCATGTCATGACACAAACTCACCATGCACTAACACTTCTACTCTTTTGCCTCTAACTAAGGAACCAACTTTCCGACACCGCAACTAGTGCCCCGCTTAAAAAGAGATCCTCATTTTTCACACAGTAATTTTATGTTTGGGTAAAAGAATCTTTGTTCAACACTCACGCTAAAACCAAGTTCAAACATAGATAGTACTCGTCGCCATAGGCTTGCCCTTATTTTTTTCTGCTTAGGCTCACCACACTAGACTCTAGGATCACGGTAAGACTTTCTTAGATTGTAACATAGGGACAGGGTCAGGTGTGGTCCATATGAGAATATTTCTACTACTATTTTGCCCTCCTTGACATTTCTGCTAAGCTTTCTACCTCTTTTAATTTCTTTTCTACCCTACCTATCTTCGCTTTTCATCTTTTCTTTGATCACCTTTTTGGGTATGAGTCTTATTTATTTTTTCAACTTTTTGTTATCCAAACTCTTTTCTTTATTTTCTTTTGATCTTCTATTCTTTTTTATTCAATAGTTAACTTCATTGAGTCACATCTTTCACTCACTTTCCCTTTTCTTTTCAATATTCGACTTTCTTCATACCCATTTTTGGGTTTTCACTCATACTAGCCACCCTCAACTCATGGCTTTTCCATGATTTGAGGTTTATAATACCCGAGGTCAGGTCAATGACAAGATGAGGTCATTTTCTGCATTAGCCACCCTCAACTTATTCTTTTGGCCTAATTCGAAGTTCACATGTCCAAGGAGAAACCTGGGCCAAAACATTAAACCTTGGGAAGGTGAGTTAGTGATAAAAAAAGTAGGTCTATTATAGGCTTAACAAATTTGAAACAAAAGGGATAAAGCTTTCTTTTGGTGAACTTCATTTTAGGCTAGATGTTTCCTAATTCAAACAAGGGCCTATGATCCTTTCCTAGTCTTTTAACATAGATTCACTTTGCAGGACTAACCGGGCAAGTTCTAGCTAGGTACAAACTGTTGAACACTCCAAACTGCTCAACTCTCTTGACATCTCATTGCATTACAGAATTTCTGATTTCCTAGTTTAGGTGTTAGTTGAGGGTTATGCAGCGGGTGCCTATCTATGTCATACTTAGAGAATAATTCAACTCATTTTCACCTATTCATGCAAGCACTTTCTAGGATGGGAAATCATTTAAATTCCACCATCATATTTCATCTTTCATGTTTTATTCTTTGTATAAATAACGACATGCCGGTTTACAAAAAATTAATTAGTCTCTTGAGGAAAAAGAACACAGGCAAGAAAACCCCAAGAGAAGACTATGAGTTGGGATACTCAAACTTCACCCTAACAATCACTTTCCATTCACCCCATCCACAACAAAAAGAGCATGTCATTGTTCCCAATGTATAAAAAAAACATACGTACATGGTGGTAGGTAAAGCAAACCTAAGGCGCATAGCACCAATAATCCTTCAACAAGTGGGCGGGTCCGATTTCCCGTAACCTGCAACAGCAGTAGTGGGGTCACCCTCACAGGTGACCACATCAATCTCCTCACCATCAGTGGTTCTTCTCTCACCGATCATAAGTATGGAACTAGACGCCCCAGCATAAATCTCTCGTGCCATAATTGTTGGGCCTCCTCATCCACCGTAGAAGTCCTCCTATCAGCATCAATGACCATCCTCTCTTTCTTACTCTCAGAAGCATCATCTCCTTCATCATTTGAGCGGCTAGAATAGTGCCTCTTGGCACGACCACGTGGTTTAGGTTGTGGCTCAACAAAAGCTTGAAAAAAAGACAAACACTGTGTTCTGTGCTAGCTTAATAGGCATACTCTTCGGCTCATTCTCTCTCATCTATAGAATGGCGTACATATTTACTCGCGAACTAGACACCGCATCTTGAAGACTAGTGAGTTCTATGGTAGGGGTTGGTCATGCTAGCACCCTCAGCTCAAAGGCGTCAAGGTGCTGGTGAACTGCCTGAACTCATTTCTTAGTCTGCTGGGCCACCCTCTTCTCTATTCGATCCTTAGCCTCAGAAATGGATTTCTGCATCCAAGGTTATATGTGGCTAAGCAGAGTGTCCATTTAAGCCTCTAATCTTTTAGACGTGCTGGGGGACCAGTAGTGCAGATGAGGGCTTTGACCGGGATTAGCCTTTTAGGCTAACTCCACAATGTCCGCTAAGTTCTCACTCAACAGATGCATCTCAACTCTAGGACCTCTTTGTGGTGCCTCTACTTTGGCCTCGTCCTTGATGAGACCTATATTAATAGTCAACACCGGACTACGGATTGTATCACTTTGCCAAATTGGCACTCCGCCATCCTTGCACAAGTGGAAGATTAGACACGAAAAGGGTTAAATAGTAGAGTTCTTCAAAGCCCTCTCGTGGATCATTGTGGTCAGCACCTTAGTAAAATCTATCTCCAACCTCGCCACCAAGGCTTCTACCAACACCGCCCTATCCCAAATAAGAACATTATCAGTATTTGTCGGTGATAGACGATTTTTGACTACCAACCAGAAAAACTTTTCCATGAATGTGAGGGTGGACTTGTTAATCAACCATTTGGGGTCTAACACCAAGTCGTCCCTCTCACCATTAGTCTCCAGATTTTAGGCTAGACATTTCTTCATGGTCTCTCTATGCTTGACGATCCTTTAAAATGCACCACTTTTTACAGTCTCCAACCAATAGTTGAATTCTGGAGTAATGGGGGCCCATTGTGTCTCAGTGGTGGGGACATATAGGGATCGACGGAGGGTGGCCTCTGAGATGTCACCCCTGCAGCCCAGACTAGTACAGAGGTGAAAGCGTCCTGTTTGGTTGATTTTTCCCGCCTATCGATAGAGCCTCTAAGAGTATCCATATAGGCAGCATAGAACTCCCTGACTAACTCATATATGTAGGTACTCAAAATCCATGCCATCTAGTCTAACTTGTGATGGTTAAACAATTTTTGCACCTCGGGTATCATGGGAAAGCTCCTCGTAAGAACTCAACACTCTATTGTCACCAACCGGGTCATCATTCCTTTCTCGTTCAATATATTGGTGTCCATGTATACCTGGACTTCCAATCGATGCAACACATATTGGGTTCCTCAACAACGGGTGCAGGCTCATTTGATCAAGGTACGGGTGTAGACTCTAAGCTATCAACCTTATTAGACGAGGATTGGTGGTTGTGGCTCTCCGACCAAGTGGATCCCTGGGAGGCAGAACCTGAGAAAGTGGCCACATTTGACCCAGATGATTCGGCCGACCCTAATTCAGAAGAAGATTTGGAGCCTGATGCTCCTTAAAAGAAAGAGGAAGCCCCGGATGGTGAGCCAGTTAGTATGCGCTCCTCATCATACTTGGAGACAATGACTACGACAGGAACCACCTTCCGAGGTGTACCCCTAATTATTCGTGCAGCTGATGTTGGTGTAGTGGTACCCGAACAAATATATGTAGGATCTCGTTCATTTTTGAAGTCTTAAATCATCTGACGCGATGGAATAACTAACTTAGATTTGCCCCGTTTGATGTAGATGACTTCCTTCTTGGGAGCTATGTGTACCTATGGAGCAGTTATTAGTCTTACTTCAACAATACTACATACTAGAAATAAACAGAGCAAAGAAAGGAACAAAAATCACAACACAGTTCAGTTCTTCAACTTCAGGTCGACGGGCACTATCGACGGTCCATCGATCAATTGACGATCCGTCGACAGGTCTGACGTTTGACGCTTAGAATTTTTGTCAAATTAATCAAACATTTAAGACCTCTTATATTGAAATGAAGGACGTGAAGAATATCCAGTCCACCAACCGACGGACCGTAGTCCACTTTAGCCATCTAAAACTTAGAATATTTTTAGAAATTAGTGAAAACTGTTTCTCAGAAGGAAATGGTGGGCGTGCAGAATGGTGCACCGATCAATCTATAGACCGTAGTCCACTTACATCATTTAAGACTTCAAAAATCTTAGAGTAATTCAATAGACAGAACCCATCGATAGCCCGGTTATCCATCGACGGTCCGTCAAAGGGGTCTCATATTGTTGGTCTGAGACAGACTTCAGGCCATTTTGCAAGGTCCATGTTTTGACCACTTTAGACCCATTCAAATTTAGACATAACATTTTGACACCCGAACCTCTATTTCTTCATTACTAGAGTTCTGTTTTAAAATATATTCAACCACAGTACAAAACCCTATGTCAAAATTTGGCAAAAACTAAAACACTACCCACAATTTAGACATCTTATAAGGCGACACAACCGCAATCTTTTATTCCGAGGGACGTAATACACAAGTTATAAGAATGATATTTCAATTAATTTAGTCCTTCAATCAAGACCAATATCCGAATTTCTATTAAACAACTACGAACGATAATTTATAGTGTCAAGGAAATCAAACTACCTTATGCTTAGAGTGGTATGGTTGTGAAATGAACTTTCAAACAGTAGCATATGGGCCCCAATATGATCACCAGCCAAAGAACAACGGAGAGACAAGAGAATTGGGGAAGTGAGACTTTGTGGAATGTGAGGGATTTTGATTTGGAAGTGAAATGGAATACGGGAGGATGATCGTTAATGATAAAGGAAATATATAAAGGGAGAAAATTGTTTAGGAAGGGAATTTTAAAAGAATTTGAAGGTGGGAACGAATATGAACCATTATTTCCTTTAATATTAATGGCTGGATCGCTGGTAGTTAAAACCTACAAAACCCCGTCGACAGTCTGTAGGTCAATCGACGAACCTTTGATGTGAGTGTCAGTTGCATCGAGACTTAGAAAGTTAAGAGAAATATCTTGGACCTACGAACACCATCAATGGTTCATCGATTGAACGACGGCCTGTCAATGGGGTCTATAGACCTATGCACGATACCATTTCATGTAGATTTTTTTTGGTCCCTACACATGTAACACCCATTAGGTCATTCTTTTGGTGTGTTTCTGGACAATTTTGAGAAAAGGACCCTAAACTAATCTCTAGCCAACAGTAACTCACAAGAAAGAATGAAATAAGATTAAAAACAAAACGAAACAAGAAAATACGACTATTCCTCCAAAGAAATTAAAACCTATCATTGTCTAGAGGATACACCTAGGGTTGCCTCCCAAGGAGCGCTTTATTTAATGTTGCTACACGATGGACGCTCCTTGATTACTCAGGCTTCATCAAGGTGATAGGCCTCAACTACTTCATGGACACTCTCCACATGCCCTATGTAGATTTTAATATTTTGACCGTTGACTATGAACTTTATGCCCTCCTTATACTCTAACTCAAACTCTCCCTGTGAGAACACTTTAGTTATGAGGAATGACCATTTCCACTTGGAAATGATTTTTCGCGTAAACAAGTGTAGACTAGAGTAGAATAGAAGCACCAAATCACCAACCGTAAATTCTCGCTTTCAATCCTTTGGTCGTGATACTTCTTCATATTCTATTTGTAGATGTCTAAACTTTCATAGTCTTTGAGGCAAAACTCATCAAGCTCATTCAACCAATTTAGTCTTTGTTCCGCCGCTTCATCCCAATCTATCTTCAATTTCTTCATTGCCCACATGGCTTTATGCTCTTACTCGATCGACAAGTGACAAGCCTTCCCATATACAAGTTGGTATGGAGACATACCTATGGAAGTCTTGTATGCTGTCTGGTAGGCAAAAAGAAAATCATCAAGACTCTTTAACCAATCCGTTCTATTAGCATTCACTGTTTCTGCTAGAATTTGCTTGATATCTTTATTGGACACCTCAACTTGACGGCTAGTCTGTGGATGATAAGGAGTAGCCACCTTATGGCGAACCCATATTTCTCCAATCTCCCTTTGAATAACTTTTTACAAAAGTGAGAGCCACCATCACTAATAATGGCCATAGGTGTGCCAAATTTGGAGAAGATATTTTTTAAAAGAATGCAGTGACACTATTTCCTTCATTGTTAGAAAGAGCTTTTGCTTCCACCAATTTTGACACATAATCGACTGCCACAAGTATATACTTCATTCCATGAGAACTCACAATCAAGCCCATTAAATCAATATCTTATACATCAAACAACTCAATCGCCAAAATAGAATTTGAAGAGAGTTCATGTGTCCTCGAAATTCCTCCATCTCGTTGGCATCTATCACATGACTTGTCCAAAACATAAGCATCATTGTGTATTGTTTGATAATAGTACCCACACTCTAATATCTTATGCGTAGTCCGGATACCACTGTGTTCCCAGAAATAGGCGACGAGTGACATGCCTCCAAAACACTCAACTTCTCAACCTCCGATACACAACGCCAGAAAATCCCATTGGCACAACTCCGATATAAGTAAGGCTCATCCCAAAAGAACTTTTTCACATCATGCATGAACTTTTTCATTTGGTGGATGGATAAATCTGACGGAACTACATCACTTGCCATATAGATTGCAAAGTCTGTGAACCATGGGAAAAAATCTTGAGAAGCGGCCAATACATGTTCATCTAGGAATGCATTCTCAGTTTCAGCATTTTCACTCATTCGCGCATAGTTTCATCCACGAATCTAGAAAATTATTCAGACACTTGATTCTCAGTCCCCTTTCTATGTTTTACCTCAAAATCAAGATCTTGTAGAAATAATACCCATCTAATCAACCTTGACTTCACATCTTTTTTTGCCATCAAGTACCTCAAAGTGGAGTGGTATGTGTGCACTATAAACTTTGTACCAAGCAAATAGGAGGGAAAGTTTTCAAATGCAAACACCACCTTAAGAAGATCTTGTTCAGTTACCGTGTAGTTTTTTTGAGCCTCATTTAGGGTCTTACTCACATAGTAAATGGGGTGAAGTATTTTATCCCTTCTCTGACTCAATAACACACCAATTGCCACCCCACTAGCATCACACATCACCTCAAATGGCTCACTCCAATTTGGTGAAAGAATAATGGGCGTGGACTCCTTCTCCTTCAACTCTCCAAATTCCTTTAGACAAATTCATCGAAATAGAACTTACATTCCTTCTCAAGTATTTTGCATAAAGGATATGCAATTTTTAAAAATGCTTAATAAACCTATGGTAAAAAATGGCATGTCCAAGAAAACTTGTCACACCTTTTACATATATGGGTTGAGAAATCCCGTCTATCACCTCCACTTTAGCTCGACCAACCTCTTTCCCTTTCTCTGAGATATGATGGTCCAATACTATACCTTCTTTCTCCATAAAGTGACATTTTTCCCAATTAAGAACTAGATTAGAATCCTCACACATTTTGATCACCTCAGTCAAATTTCTCAAACACCAATCAAAGAAGTCTCCAACCAGTGAGAAGTCATCCATGAACACCTCAATAGTTTCATCTACCATACATCAGAATATCGACATCATATGATGTTGTAAAGTGGTTGGTGCATTACATAACCAAAACGACATCCTTTTGAATGCAAACATCCCATAAGGGAAAGTGAAAGTGGTCTTTTCTTGATCCTTAGAGGCAATAGAGATTTAGTTGTAGCTCGAATAGCCATCAAGAAAGCAATATCATCCTTTCCCTGCGAGTCTACCTAACATATTATCCATAAAGGGCATAGGGAAATAACCTTTTAAGTCCAAGCATTCAACTTCAAATAGTCCATGAAAACACACCATCTAGTCAGTTTTCGCATTCGAACAAGTTTGTTCTCACATTAGGCACACTGTTATCTCACACTTTCTAGTAACGCACTTAACAGGGCACACCCAACTACTATCTTCATTGCGATAAATGACTCTGACATCCAACCACTTGATTATCTTTTATTTACTACCTCTTGTCTAGGTGGATTCAACCTTTTTTGGTGCTTAGTACTTGGTTTGTGATCGGTGATGAGTTGGATTTTGTATGTACAAATACCGGGAGGAATACCAATAATGTCCACAATATTCCAAACAATTACTCGTTTGAACCTCTTAAAAACCTCCACTAAACACTTTACTTGTTACCCATTCAAATCCGCTGCAATTATCACTCGCGAAGTGTCATCTCTACCCAAGAACACGTACCCTAGATGAGGTGGTAGAACCTTAAGACCTAATTTTGGAGACTCCTCAATAGATGGTTTCGCGGGTCAAGACTCGCGATGCATCATATCTAACTCCAATTTCTTTGGTTTCGACTGATAATTATTTCATTCATGTTCAGTTACTAAAGACCAATAATTTTCAATACCATTAGTCTCAAAATGCATGATCACCTGAGCTAGTGCCTCAAATCCTGGTCTCTCTTCAATTTGTACCTCATATATACTTTCAACTCTATAGTATATAGCAGATACCGATTGGATCTCACCACTATGCTTCATGGACCTACATATGTTGAAAGTTGCTTCTTCATTGTTCAACCAGAACTTTATCTTACCCTTTTCCATATCAACCAATGCACGCCCAGTGGCAAGGAAAGGCCTCTCTAGAATAATGGGGACCTCAAAGTAAAAATCACAGTCAAAAATCAAAAAATCGGTCGGAAATATAAATGACTCTACTTTCACGAGCACATCATAGAGTATACAAATGGGCCTTTTCACTTTCCAATCGGCCGTCAGTAACTGCATCGTAGTAGGCTTTGGGTTACCTAAGCCTAACATATTATAAATGGATAGAGTCATGAGGTTTATGTTTGCACCAAGATCACATAGTGCTTTAGCAAAGTGTGGCAACCCGATTGTACATGAAATGGTGAAAGCGCCAGGGTCTTTCTTTTTGCACAAGAGACCTTATAGCAATAGCACTACAATGTTGCATTCTGTCATCATCGTCAAAACTCACCGATCTCTTCTTCACTATTCTCTAAGGGATTGGTGGTGGAGGTCTAATAACGGGGAACACTTTTGTGACACTCTGCTTCTATAAATAAGTCATCCACCAACTCTCCACTAGTTTCTACAACCTCTTCGTCTTTTTTCATACCGTCTTCTACCACAGACGGCATAGGTGGATCAACGGTTTTCTTACCCCATCGAGTACTGACTGACACACAATGACCATCATTTTTAGGATTCTATATAGTGTTGCTTGGAAGAGTACCATGTTGGCGTGGATTCACAGTAGTCATTTGTAACTCAAGGTGCTTAATCGAAACCGCATGTGCATCCACCTTTTGTGAAATGTTTACTAAATAACATCTCATATCTTTGGCATGCTCATGACTAGTATCAAATCTCCTCATCATCTTTTGTACATTTCCTCAACTCGCATCATACTACCTCCACCGCACCTAGGAGCAACTTCACAATTTTGTGGGGGAATATAGGGCCCACATGGATCATTTCTATTACCATAGTTACCTCGATTGAAGTTGTGGTCTCTATCGTAGTTTCTATCTCAAACATATTTATTCTCTCGATTGCAGTTACCATAGTTCCGACCTTGATTTCCTTGACCTTGACGCCAATTTTCTTTGATTGGATCGTTGGGCATTTGGTCGAAAACCCCGTGTTTGTTCATTAATTGCATATGTGTCCTCTTCATAATAGTACTCATTTGTTGGTGGTGGTGTTTTGTTCAAATAATTTACTTATTTACTTTGTTTTCACCTCCACTAACATGTTTCAAAACCAACCCTAGTCCAGTTAAAATCTGTGCCAACTCTTCACACATTTCATATATTGATGGGTTATTTATAGTTTGTACTGCAAAGGTGTTTCTACCAGTGTCTGACTTTCTAGTATTCTAAGACTTATTGTTGCGAGATATCTACTCCAACCGCTCTGCTATATTTGCTTATGTGCACTCTCCATAGGAACCACCCGTAATAGTATCGAGCACCGCTTTATTGTTATCATCTTGGCCTCTTTAGAAATACTCTTTCAATTACTCATCATCAATGCTGTAGTTTAGGACGCCTCTCAGAAATGCAGTAAATATGTCCCCAAGAGCTACTTAACGACTCTCCAAGAAATTCCACAAAATTATTCACCTTATCTTTGTTGTTGAAATTTTTATACATTGCAATGTACCTCGCCGAGAACACATCTCTTAAATAATCCCAAGAGAAAATAGAATTGTAGGGAAGCTCAGTAAAGAATATGGCGGCATCTCTTGTCATTGATAGAGGAAATACTCGCAACAAGATGACATTCATAGCCATCTCTGTCCTACCCACACAACTCTTACACACATACCTCAGTTTAACTACATAAGCATAAGGGTCCTATGATGGCAGTCGTGAGAATAAACCCCTCGCGGTAATCATCTTCATCAAACTACTTGTCACCAAGAATGTGTGACCCAGTAGAAAACAGGGCAGGACAAGAGGTCCATCAGAGTCATTAATGTTAATGTTGCCCTTATAGTAATCATGAAGTTGTGGTGTTGGGGGTTGCATCCTCAAAGCATTCTCCCATTGATTTTTCAACCTAAACTTGATTGTGTGACTCAACCCGTAATAGAGGTCGACAGATTTCCCCATCACATAGATTAGATGGGTTTTGTTGATTTTCAATACTTCCCAATGTATGGTAAAGTTCAGGATCGAATTGAATGAGTGGTTCTCTTTGTCTTTGTGTATACAATTGGCATACTACTTGCGACTAGTACGTTGAACAGAGATAAAAACAAAACAACCGAAACAAGTAAATTAGCACAAGATCGTTGACGAAATTTCAATATTTATTTAAGAGTTACTCTAAAAGCAGATTGGTTCCTTCCTGGAACGGCGCCAAACATTCTAAATCCCTCGAAAATGTACAACCCGTCCCTAAACAAGAGTATAAGTGGTTCGTAATCAACTGCATGATCATACCAACCTAGGTGGTTGGGAGTTGCATATCACAAAGAAAATTGTTTAGACTTAACTTTAATGAATGCTTCATGTCTCTTTTAGCCAATGGTTTTCTAAAAACAAGTAGTTAAGGGGGGGGGGGGGTTGTGAAACAAATTTCTTTAAAACTTCTACGTTAAAAAGTAGAAAAAAGTAAAAAGTGAGTTTTTATCAACTTGTGAGACTAACTACGGTATACGTGTTCCCCATAGGTTCAGAATGTCGTATTCCTAGAAATAACGTTTCTTCCCTACTATTTTGCATGTAAAGTGATAAGTTATGCATTCGCCCCTGACAAACTATGCTTATAGTTTCGACACATCACAAAGAGAATCTTCTACTGAGCTTGCAGAGGCGAGCCCGTCCCACCCTCCTCGCTTACTCCGGTTACCGTACGTCCCGTGTCTACGTGTGTCTCAACTAGTAATCCTTCCCGCCTTTCTTCCTATTAGACGTCATAATCGATGTGACTGGCTTACGTTTCGTGAATTCAACACCAGTGTCCACTGCCTATGTACATAGTATCCCCAAAAATCTATGTTAATAATTCTTTTCCTATTACTCACCTCCTTTGTCCGGAACACAGTCACCGCCATAGCTATTAGGCTAGTTCTTAACACGTGCACCAATCAATTAAAAAGATTCCTAATGAACCAAATTATCAAACAATGCAATAACCTATTCGAGAAGGGTGGGTGTGGTGCTGCTAGGTCCTACTCCTACTTTGTTACTTACCCATGGTTCCTACAACCCTAGTGGTGGATTTAGTTACCCATGCAATCAAGATCACAATTCATAATTTTTAATGAAGAAATCATGAAGTTACTTCAACAATAAGAATAAACCCATAAAATCAACTTGAATTTGCAACATAAATCTTCAAACCAAATCTGGAAATTGAATTATTTTCAAAGTTTACAAAAACCAATCTCCAAATAGACTAGAAAAATACTAAAAATTCTAACCCCAAAAAAGAAGTTTTAGTCCCTTATTTATTAAAAAAATTGTCCTAAATCAAAATGAATTGAAATAAGGAAAGTTTGCTCAGTTTACGCGGCTTCAATATATGGACCAGCTGAGGGACCGTTGATCAATCGGTGGTCCGTAGACTCTTTCCATCATTTAGGACGTAGAATAATTTTTCTCTCCATAGATGGCGCATTCTCTAAATAAATCGACGGACTGATAATATGGTCCATCAATGCCCTCCGTTGCTCCATCCTTAGAATTTTTCAAACTTTGGGAACAAGAACCTTCTCTGATCAAAACAACGGTTTTGCTATATGCTTCATCGATTAATCCATGGACCGTCGTTCCTTTTGTTGGTTCCACACTTAGTCAGATATCCCCGAGTGGTCTCCAAGTTTCTTAATTTCTCATCTACGATTCCCTACTACGGTCCGTCAATAGAAACGACGAACAGTCGATGGCCGGCTTAGGCTTGTGTTGCATTTTTCTAAGTTTGTTTTCCCACTCAATCTTGCCAGCTAAAATCTTTCACTGCGTGGGCGCGAATCAAACACGCCGTAAATATGTAGCGCACCCTATTACAGAAAGGCTTTCGGCACATACAACCTGGACTTAACCAATGCATTCGAAGCACCGTGAAACCACGGTACATCAATAACCAAACAATTCCAATATAATGTAAAAGAACAACAAAGCATATATACGAGTTCATAACTTTGCAACACATTTAAGACCCTTACTCATAACCCATTACAAAACTTAAAAGTGAATTGATCAAGTGATGTCCCATATTCCTACAACCAAGTAAACCCAACAAAGGATCACAAGCAATGTCTAACTTCATATACATAGTATCATGAGTATTCATCATCATATTTAGCAATATAGACCAATAACATGTTCATAAGTGAACCTATCATCATATAGGATCATAACTATTTAAAGTCAACATATGCATATCATTAGAGTCATAAAAGAATAAAAACATCCTCCTGATATTTCCCTCAAGACCAACTACCACAATCCATAGGTAGAGTCTCATACCCCTACCTATACTATAAAGAGCCTCTCAAGTCATCCTAGTTAGATTTCACATTGTTACGTTCATTTACATTCAGGAACAATTGACTTAACGGAGCATGACCTAAATGTTGAATCTGGTGTTATTAAAACCTACAGCGAAATAAGGTGGTCTACTTACCAAGGTAGAACTAAAACATTAACATAGCATTCTAGGTGGATAACAGCTGTCTTCTATAGAGGTAACTAGTTTCAGAACTAGGGACATACTTGTAGAACCCTCTTTATGCACAATGTGTTTGTAATATCTATCTCATGATAACCTTACCTTCCCCACCCCCAAAATTGGAAAGGGAACCTCGCAAACTGTTCACTCGGTCTATGCTAAAGTCCCTTTTTTTGAAATCTATTTAATCCTATATTATCATCAAGCTTTAGTATAGGTCCTATGAGACTAACCCCTTGTATAGCATAATCATTAGATCATTTGTGGAATTGCACGGCGAACTTCTTTCTTTCAAGTACACCTCATATGTGTCATCATCATGTCATCGTAAAGGCAAATAAGTGATCCACAATCAACCTTATATCATTATACCTTAAATATAATCTTACAGTCCATATAATCAAGACATTTAAATTACATTCATCTTACCATCACCGATCTAATGTAATCATAATTAGTACTTCAATTGAACATCATCATCAAGTACAAGACATCACAATTGAAGTAAGCATTCAAGATCATAATTCTTACCAATTTACCTTCACAAGCCTCCTTCTATGGTCTTACCATTAATCAACCATATTCATCCATTTATAGACTTAATAACATCATATAATATTAACCAAAAAAAGAACTTAGTCAATTGTGTCATCGTCATTCAATTCAAGATCGATTCATAACATATTGTTAGGTAAATAGGGTTAATTCATGATCTATTCTATAGAATTAGGTCTAACATAAAGAACAACCCCATTCACCAATAATAGATCATATTATATCCATGATAATCAAAATAAAGCAAGAAAAATACAATTTCAAAGATCAATTTCGGATTAAGGATGACACCCATTTGTTTCTCAACTTTTGGAAATCAAATTTGAAGAACCCTTTGGGGAAAGAAGTCCCAAATGTGAAATCTCTTCCATACCTTAGATACTACTGAATATTGATGAAGAAAAATTTGAATATTTGTTCCCGACTTACCTTGAATTGATCTTCAATGGAGTATTAGGAAATAGAGCGATAAAGTAGAAAGAAAGAAGATGATTTTGAGTTTAGGAATCGAAATGTGTTAGGTTAGTTAAATGAGGGTTTAGTCTTTATATAGTCCCTTAATTAACATAATTAACCTTCCCCTAAATAATAATTAACCACCTAATATACTAACTAATTAATTGACTTAACCCAAAACTTAACAGTGAAAACCAGACCAAGCGATGACACTATGACCTACGGACCGTAGGTGCATCGATGCCACCGTACTGGCAAGGCATCGATTAGTTCAGAGATTCTATTTTTAGGGATTATTGAAAAATGAATAAGTAACTACCTACGGATACATCGATTCCTGGTCGATTAGAAAATGGCACCCTCCCGTTGACCCCGATTGATTGTGGTAGATAGGTGCGGTGATATATCATTGGACGATTTCTCTGTGGTGGGCCGACCCTCGAGGAGAGTTAGAACACACCGGTTCAGACTCAGGCTTTCTCACGTCTGTCTGTGCGGCGACAGGGGCTTATCGGTAGTTCTTGGGGAATCTTACCTAGACTTTTTGACCCTAAACACAATCTAATAAATGTTTAAAACCTTTCTACCAAATTTTATTGAATTCTAACTCATAAAACCGCATGAAACATGCCAAGGCACACTAGTGTCAATATCACAATTCACTCAACATAATCGACGTTCCTTGACGTTTTGACTCTAAGACTTCCTAAATGTTTCGAATACATTATTTTAGGTCTTAAAAAATTTTTAAAAAGACTATTTCATCATGTAAATCTCTATATTAGGTCTTGGACTTCCGGAGTGCTATAAGGCAGTCGAAACAACGACCATCTAATGACGCCCAGTCAAGTAATCGATGCCCCATCGATTGGGGGAGTGTCTCCACACTTAGGTGTGGGAGATTATACTCCAAATGGAAAATATGTTTACCAAACGATTCCCAGCATAATGCCTAGTTTATAAATCGAAGGCTAGTAGATAACAACTGTCATTTGACACATGTAACTTTCTGAAGGTGTCTCAGCCATGGTGGGGGTGTTTTTGGAAATTCACCTGGGCTCCTAATAATTTCCTGGACGGTTATTTGGGGTATTTTATGGTATATTAAGTTATTTCATAATCTAAAACATAGACTCAGACGTCATTATTAAAAATCAAAATCCAAATATCAAAAGAAGCTCTCTCTCGACTCCATTGAAGCTAGGATAAAGGTTAAAGCTAGAATTGAAGTTCCGCATTGATTTCTAAATCATTAAATTTTGATTTATTTCAATTAAGGTTTATGATTTTCATACTTAATTAATTTCCACCCCCCCCTTCTTCCATTAAAGAATCTCATTCCAAACGCTTTTCAATGATGTTCAAAAACATAGAAATCCTATTTTGAATTCTAACCATGGGTTCTTGCATGAAAAGGTTTAAATCAATAGTTTATGAAGTTACTGATGTTAATTGGTGGTTCTAAGATCAAAACTTCCATTAACCCATGTATTCCTTGAATTCCTAATTTTGGTTCTAAAGTGGGTGAATTGATCATGGCTTGATCTTATTGAATTCATGTGTAGATTGTGTTAGACTATTGAATTATGTATTGATATATGTTTGAACTGTTGTATGTTGCCTTATAATGTTGTTGTATATATTGAGTATTGTTGGATCATTGATATGGATAGATTGTTGGCTTGTCTTGTAAATATTATCATTGGTAAGAATCTCTTATTATGTCGATTTATTGGAAAGGATAGGAATGGTGATGAGGGCTATGGGAAGGTGGTGAAGTGACCTAATTCATTTGTATTCTATAGAATTGATATTGAATTTTTATTGATTGGTGTGTAAACCTAATGATGCGGTGTTTAATTGTTATAAATAGGCCTATGAATATGGCCGGTCGACATTATTAGTGATTGATGGTATTATATGTTATCTATGTATAGATGAAAAAATGTGAGGTGTTGGTATATGTGCATGTGTGGGGTGTGAGTATGATCCCTCTAAATGATGTCATGGTGACATTGTGTCTTGATTTGTAGACTTATATCTTTCTTTTTTGATGCATGAAAGTTATGTGAATGTGATCTTTTGGCTTGGTAGGCTTAGGCACCCTTGTCATGTGCGTGTATAAATGAACGAAAGAATGAAGTCTAGGACCGGTAGACCTAAGTGAAGTTCCCTTCAATGAAATATTTATATGGAACCTTGAATATTAAAAGAAGGTTAAGAATGAGCTATCCATGAAAATATTATTATGATTTTTCAGAACATAGTAATGGTACTTTCTCTAATACACCTATGGAATGAATTACTCTACGAGAATAAAGTCAAATCACCAAGATGATATGCTTGAGGAGTAGCTCTACTTGAGGATGATACTAGAGTACAAAGAAGCCCTTGATATACCTTAACCATATGCCCCAACGTGGGATGAGTTCTAGTTCTACCTTAGGAAAGTTGAACACCTTCCACGGTGTGGGTCCTCATGAGACTGGATGCCATACCAAGCTAGCATTTTTTATGTCGATTAATGTTGAATTTCATAATATGTGAGTAACTCTACTATTGGATAGTCTCTTCCTACAATGTGTAGTAGTGGAAAGCAAGCGTATCCAACACATGGCACTAAGTAAAGGACTGAATGTGCTATGATAGTTCCCTGCTCTTCTAGACAATTATTTAAGTCCTAAGGTGAAATGGTCCTCTTAATTGTTTTGATGAATATTTTACGTTTGACTTAGTTTTAATCTGTTTAAGAGAAGGTTTCTTATCTTGGTATCTTGAGATTGCTTTAGGTATGCTAGGCCCCCAACCCCTCGAATAAATAAAAATATGTACAACTACAAATTAATACTAAACCCATAGCACCCATTACCCTAGGATACTCAAACTTCTCCTCTTTTTTCAAAATTTGTCCATTTGATTGACACTTTTACACATTACCAACTTCACTGAACTAATACATTACACACATAGGAACCCTCAAAATTTCAATTCATTTCAAATCACAAGAATAGAGGATTTCAACTATCAAAACAATATGGGAAAAGTTTCGAATTAAAACAGGCACACTCAAAGTAATTAATATCAGAGAGTCCTAGAACACATCAACATTATAATATCATTTGCAAATGAGTACAAGTTTAGAAAAAGAAACTTAGGTTTTGGAAAACCAACCTTTATGCCTAATACGAAATACTAAATTTCTTTCCTTTTGTCCCTTGGAAAGAACCTATCTAGAAATGCTTTCTTGAGTACTTCCTAACATATGGGACCGCTCATTCTTCCTATTCCCCTTTGATTATCACTATCATACTTGGGCCACACCATTCAGTTGATATGCTTCTAGCTCTGCTTTATCTCTTGAGGTCACTTCCATGGACTCAAATATCTTGTAGATTTCCTCCATGAACTCTTGAGGGTCTTAACCTAATTTAGAACCAAAGAATTTATGAGGGTTCATTCTTGTGAAATATCTCAAACTCGAAGCCATGGGTCTCTCATTAGGGTTCATATGAGCTCTTGCATCCCTAATGACTTGACACGTTAAAGAATGAGTCAATGTTTAGAGAACCAACCTTATCTTCACATTAGTCATTGCTCCCTCATGAATAGGAGCTTGTGGACCTTGAGAATCTTGAAGATCTTGGGTAGAAATCCCTTATACAAAATCTCCTCTTCCATTCTTTTTGTGGTGGACCTTCTTGTAGTCGTATCCTGTATACACAAGAAACGGGTTAGGAAAAGGACTCCACAGATTTTAGAACTCGTAAGGCACGACTAAGGAGTAATGAAAGAAGTAAAAGTTCCTAAGCAACTTATATCTTCTCATTCATAATTGTGGCACACTTCACACTCATGAACAAAACTTAACTAGATGTTATTTATGAGACATCATCCTAGAATCATTCTAAACCTTGCGCTTTCATTACAAACTTTTATCACGACCCAGGGTTACCCTCTAGAATTAACATGGTTTACTTGACCCCGAAGGGGTCTCATAAAATCCTAAGCATAATCAATACATTAGCACAAAGTACAATACTGAAAATTTAAAATTTTTACAATCGAATTCAACTTCTTTTTTATATACGGAAATAGGAATCTATACTTTCTCTCATTCACCATCTAAGTATAATAGACGATATAATTAGAGTCGAATCCCTTTATATCAATAAAGTCTCAAAACAGAAGTAGAATGAAAGCTACCAAAGAATGACATCTTGTCCTCTCATTAATGTGGACCCACTAAGCCTAGGGAATAGTTGACCCAAGCTTCTCTTGAAGAAAGAAATGTGTCACAACAACCGAAGACTAAATTCATAGTAAATGTAGAAGATTTGGGTTAGCACATAAAGTACTAAGTATGGAAGCATGCATAAAATCCTTGAATTATGATAAAAAGGGACATTTAGTTTAAATTATGCCTTTTAAAGTTTAAAAGTCATCCTGCCCATATAGAGAATACATATTCATTCGCTAGATTCTCATAGCGAGGCGCTTCGACCTTACCTTAATAAAAGAGACTTTAATGTTCATAAGTAACATCATTCATGGTAACAATTCATATCATGCATTTGTGGATTCACATAACTTCATGTCATAAGGAGACCACACCACAATACATTTATATGTACACTTGTGTAATGTGCAAGTGAAGTCTCATAGTCCCACTCAGACCAAGAAAAACTCATTAAGAAGTCATAAGCATAGCTCAATTCATGGTCATGGTAATATTCATAGTTCATAGACATGGTTCATATTCATAATTCATAGCCATTGTTCATACTCATAGTACATATTCATGTAAAGCATGCATTACCTTATAAAGCATCATGTCATTATAGCACATACCACAATCACGCTAAAATATTACTTATGCAATGCATAAGTAAAGTCTCATACATTCAATTATACTAAGTAAACCCCCTCAAGTAATCATATCACAAAACTCATGTTTTTGTCACTAGTACATGTACTTGTTTTTAATATGTCATGTAACGACCCTCAAATAAACTAGGGTAAACTAGAGCCTCAAATGAGATTTTTGAGTTATTCACTATTTAATAAGGTGAGAAAAATCTTTTAATAGTTGGTTTAAAGAGGTTTAAGGTCAAACATCAAAGGACAACCAAGACATTCAGAAACTAGTCGTTGGTGTGCTAGTGTGACTTTGAATATTTTCCTTGTGTTTAAGTGTTGTTTGGAGTCTAAAACGATAAAAGTTTACCCTATTACATATATTCTCATGTTTGGGGTCAAAATATTCGGGTAAGACTTCCCAAGGACCACCCTAAGGGTCCATAAGAAGGACCCAAAGTTTGGAAAGAAGTTTTTAAGGTAGTGTAAAACCACAAGGGAAATGATCCTCACTGATTTGATTAACGCCCCGTCAAATGGGGACATGGATCCACATTTAGTTGTGGGATATTAGCACTCAAATAAAGGAGTCTCAGTGACGAACCACTGAATGCAGGATGGCCCTGTCATTCCATCGACGCTCCTTCATTGCGGCCATCATTAGGACCTGCATTTTACAAACTAACGACGGCCTACCAGGGTGAATTAGGAAAATCACCCCCACGTCCAATTAAAGGGTGGAAGGTTATTTTACCTATTTTGGGGTATTTTAATTGAGTTAAAATTATAAAACATTAAACTAGAATTCATTCTTCAAAACAAATCGTTCCCTCCAAAATATGATTTTCTCAAAACCTCCATTGGAAACTAAGCTCAATATAAATGTAGGAGGATGGATCCCAAGTAATTTCTTCTACAAATTTCGTAAGTTTTTTTTCTATAAAGGTATGGTAACCCTTTGACCTTAGTTAAGCTTTCCTATGAGGAGTTTTATCAATGATTTTCCAAAGAGTTCCTATGATCAAAATTCCTAACTTTCAATCTTAACATGGGTTCATTGTCAAATGGTTTTCGATGTCATTCTAACGATGCATTTATGATTAGTCAATGGTTTTAACATGATTTTAAGTGGAATTCTTTAAGAACACAAGATCTCCTAAGTCTCTTAATTTAGCCTATAATGTGGGTTCTGTGATCTTAATTATATGTTGAATGAATTGTCATATATTTTAGTGTACTATTTAATCCTATTTATATCAATATTAATTGATTATTTATTGTTGATAATTGTTCTATGGTGATCATATCTTGGACAATTGGTGATTTGATCTAAACTCCTAAGTATAGTCCTAGAGTTGATGTTGTGTGGTACGGTCCACTTATGATGGAAATGTTTACATTCTTGTCTATCTGTACATATTTTTATAATGGCCTTGAAAGCAACATATGTAAAGTGGATTAATATGATGAATATCATCCTTATAAAGGTTTTGTGTAGTCTTCATTTCTAGTATCATGATCTAGGTGTATTAATCATGTTAAGTATATGTAAATGATCTTGTTAGGGTTAGGTATGGTCTACATTTTAAGTGTGATGAATACTCTTGTATAATGAACCCCTACCTATATGAACCCTATATGAATATGGGATCTTATGCATGTTAGGTATCTTCTATTCTAATGTTTAATATGCTCTTGTCTCCTATGATGTAATGTGGGTGGGTGCCAAGATTCCCTAGATATTCTACACTTGAGTTGTTCATGACTTGAGGGATACATTATATATGTGTTGTGATCCTTTAAAGGGTTTTTTCCTAAGTAACTAAGTTGTTGTTCTTATGTGATGATGATAACCAATATGAACACACAAACTCCATGCATAACTATGAGTATGATATTTTATGGTTTTAATTGAATGGATAATTCTCATATAAACCTTTATATCTTCTTATGCATGAAAAGTACACAATTAGTGTAGTATGAGCATGTGTTTTTCAAAGGTGTTTATGGTAAAGGCTTTTTCACTTATGTATACACACATGAATTTATGAATGAATAATTTTTATGATTACTAGTAAAATTGAGTCTCTTGAAAGGTGTTAAACCTTGGCAACTAATACCCTCTCTTTTCGGTGTGGGAACAGATAGGTATGGCTATGTCTCCAAAAAGTGAAGAAACGAACTAATATAATAATATGAATTCTAATTATATATCCTTGAGAAGTTTACTTAGTATAGGTAGGACTATGGAGCCTACCCTTGCATTGGACAAGCGGACTTTAAGAAAGGATAGGATTGGAGTTTCTTATTAAATGAAGATTTATGTTTATGTATCATTAATAAGAATGTATGTTAAAGTGACTTTGCTTATGTCAAGTCATGAATCATGATTATTCATGTGAATTAAACTTATGACTTCTCAATGGGTTTTCTTTGTATATGTGGGGGAATGGGACTCCATGTGTACATTTCATAAGTGAACTTGTGAAGAGGTTGTGAGGATGGTTTACCTATGAAATGAATTAAATGGGTTACGACCAAAGATTTAGTAAATGAATGAGTTCTTATATGATGTTATGAAGTATGTTGGTCTTATGTCTAATGTTAAATGAAGATGTTATGACTCGATGAATATTATATTCCTAGTCTAGGATAGCTTCTTAGGAACACTTGGTATGAGTTGTATTATAGGATGCTACTTGCACATTGCACTAGTGTGACATGGGGGTTGTCTTAGGTGATGGTTTTTATGTGAAGGTTATTTATTATTATGTGCATATGACTTTATGAATATATGTGGTTATATTGATGAAGGTTATATGAAATTTCACCATTGTTAACCTTAAGATGATACATTGTACTATGTATCACTTAAAAGTTGCTTGAGGAATGGAGTTAAGATAAAAAGGAAGGTAATGTAATGTATATATTAAATGTTCCTCAAAATGTGATAAATGACTTTATGCGTTACTATGAATGGTTTCCATGAGTATGATAAGGTATGTGGTCTATGTTGATCCAATCATAACAATGTTCGTGAAGTTGTTGTAAAAAGTCATGATGCATGGTTTCTAACCAAATGTCCCTTTTAAAGCATGTTTTTGCATGGTTATCATACTTAGTTCATTCTTGTACTAACACTTTTCTTCTTTAACTTTTTGCACAGAGTATAGGTAGTGGTGGCTTATGGATATTTCGTAGAATGACGATCTTGGATTAATATTTCCATGTTCGGGTGTTCCCTTAAAGATTCAAGATCATTTATGGCAAGAGTTTTCTTTATGTTTCTGTGATAGTATAGATTATTCTTTTGTGATGTTAAGGGTCATGTGCCTACTCTATTTTATTGATGTTTAGTCTAAATTGGGAAAACGAGACTTAGAATCCTAACAATGTACTTATGGTTTTTAAATGAGAAGTGATGTTTTAGCATTGTCCTGTGTTATGAAAAAAATTGAATTTTTTTGCTATTTTATGTTTATGCAATAAAGGTATGCTAAGGGATTGTATAATACCTCTGAGAGGTCGAATACGCCATGTGACATCTACGTCATACCCTTGGGTTCTTACAAACTTGGTATCAAAGCATAAGGTTATGAAATGGTGTTACTATTCAAATTCTTATAATGCCACGCCTAGTAGAGTCTTCTTCATCGGTGTGATTCACAACACATTTATGAGCGAGAGGCTGCAGGATGATAGAAGTTTCACTTTCTTCACTACTTTTGTTTCGTGTAATAAATTTTAACTCTATATGATCTCCTTCTTATGTTTCCTTGTCTGGTGGTCTTTTAGATGTGATTTCTTAGAAAGGATGATGGATCACGGCTTGAGGGAGAAAAATGAGTTTTAAATTCTTATTATGGTTTTTTGATCATATGAATATATGTGAAGGTGGACTTGAAAGGTATTGTTGTAATGCAAATTATCGCTATATGTGACCTATGAAATTTGAGGTATGATATTGAGATGTTGTATTGTGATGCAGTTCTAGAATGATAATAACTGATATGGTTGAATTAAGTCCTTTTTGGAATAATGAGTTACCTTAGGGTTATCTGAAATGATAGTAGAAAGTTAGAGTATAGGCTTGAAAGGTTTTCAAGAAATATGGTAAATAGTGAAAGATGAATGTTGCCCTTTTTATATGAGTAATGCTTCATAGTTGTCCTTGTGTGGATTAGACCCTTTCGTATAAGCTTACTCCTAAGTGGGAGGAAGGGGTTTTATTCCATAAGGTGGAATTAATTTTTACTCTAAGGTTGACTTAGAGGGAAGTATGTGCTCTTAGCTCAAAACGAGAAGAAGAGAATTGACGTTGACGTACTTTAAAGTGGTTGGTTATTTTTATGATTGATCTTATATGAAAAATGTGTTCATGAAGGGGTGTGTTTAGATGATACCTAAGGCAGGTTTTTGTTGGGAAAATCACCACCCGTGGTGATGAGAAGTCATTATTTATAAAGGGTTAAATTGAGATTCAGCAAAAAGGGGGATGTAGTGTGCCTAGATAGTAAAGTTTGAAGTGCCCTTAATATTACTACATTGAGGTTCCTTTGAATTCTCCAAGTTGAGAACCGCTATGGATGTTGTATATAAAGTTGGATAACTTAGATGCTCATTTGGATTACTTGAAATCCTCACCTAGTGGAGTGAAGTGAAGATTTGGTGAGAAATGGTTCCTCCTCTAGAGTTGAATGAGGTGATTCTTAAAAAGAGTTTGTCTAAAAGCTAAAATCCCAAGAGGGGGATGTTGAGAATTAATAGAAGAGTTTGTATGTTAAAATACCTCTTGGGTGAGATAAGTTGCTCTAAGATGGGTTTACCCCTAGTTGGGGATGAATAATATACTAGTAAGGTGGTTGATATTCCTATTTTTCCTTCTATTCTTACTCAAGCTTAAGACAAAAGGATCCTAGTAGCTTGTTCATATCTTGTAGTGTTGCATATGAGTAAAAGTTGCATGTTCTCCATATGATAAGCATGTCCTAGATGAAAATATGTTATACATGACAGATTGTTATTTCATGCAAATGGATTTTTGGTAAACCACATGTTTGTCATGATGTTGTGCATGCTCATACTTTGAAAGAATATTTAGATTAAAAAGGTGGGTTAATGAACATGCTTGGTACCACTTTTTATGTAAGGTATTTTAACTATACATTGAGATGTTTAGCCCTCTTTAAAAGGAACAAGATACACAAACTCCCTTTAGAATCTGGGATGTTTGGATTGTTTGGAAGTGTTAATATAAGCACTCTTGAGAAGTGATGGTGTATCTAGCAATATTATTGATAGGTGCCTATGAATTATACTACTTTCCCTAAATGATGCATGTGCATGAAAACTATTGTATGCTACAAAGGAAAGTAGGTGAGAAAGACTTCCTAATTTTGTGATGTGTGTGGTATACTCTGCAGTGGACCTGCATGAGAAATGACGGGAGTGAGCCTGTCCGTTGTTGGAAAAGAGAATTTTTTTCTCCTTAAATGAATTGACCTTTGTGAAGAACTTGGATATAAGATTTATGATACCATGTGTGTATATTGTGAATAGGAGAAGGTAGTCCCTCCTTGAACATAATTACACATGGTAATGTCATATATGACATTAATGGTATTATCTCTAAATAATAAGATTGTAGTTGGTCTATATTGTTCATGATACATGTGTGTAACAACCCTAGAAATGGCTATGCTAAGTATGTATCATGTATCTCGAATGCCTAGATTGACCCGGGTTCACACGATTGACGCGCATAGAGCCAGACCTCTTGAACTCTGCAACAGCCAAGAAAACTAACTTGGTGATATGAATGTGATTTTATTTGAACTCAGAAAGTTTTGGGGTCCAGCCGTAGGGCCACCCTCATATAAGAGTACCCATATGAGTTGTGTACCACCGCACTTACAATGGGGCTCTTAAGTTTTGGACGGTCTAGGGGTAAACTGAACTTTTTCCCCAGCAAAGTCGAAGTGGTAAGTATCGTAATACCCTAAATGTAACTATTATTGATTAATGTGTGGAGGTCGTTGAGGAAAAGGGCCAATTGCATGGGCAAATTTTGCTCTGCATGGGTTCGAACCTAGGTGGGAGCAATGATTTAATTTGATATTAAATTTGTGAAATTAATTTACAACTTAGAATTAATGGCGATTTAGGAAACGGTTAAATTCCATATTTTTACTATTAAGTATTCATTTTTGGTTATTTACTTATGTTGACTTATTCTTGCCTAAGTCCTAGCCCTAAAGACCACTCTCTCTCACATCTATCACTGTCACGTTATTCTCCCCTCTCTTCAAACACTGTTCTTCACGTTCTTTTTTTTTTTCCCTCTTGCTTAACGAACAGAAACGAAACAATAATTCAAGAATAATAACACAAAGAAAAGTTTCTTCGTACTTGCAATCTTACACACAAATTACAATGAAAAGCAATCCGAAACGTAGATCACAAAAACCTTATATTCCCTCCTCGTGGGTCTGTGAGATCGTTGGTGTCGTTTGGTTTGGGGTGGATTTGGAAGAAGTTAAGTGTTGTACGACGTGAATCAGTATGGTTTCTATTCTTACTCTTGGTCCCCTTCCCAAGAGACCCTTAGGTTCAGATGAATCTATCTAAAACTAGGGTGTTCCCCGTTGCTGTCCCTGGACCTAGATCCCTATGATCTTAGGTTGGTATGACTTCTAGTTATATTTTTTTACATAATAAGCATAGTTGACATTACATTTTGAATGTGATTCGTAATTATTTAGGACTGAAATAAAATGTCTCCGAACATGTGTGATCTGTTGAGTTGTAAGGGAAGTGGGTACTGACCTTGTCGTTGCAAAGAGCATGAATTTGGCATGATTAAATTGTTGTATTTTGTGGTATGACATGTTAAAGACGTTATTCTCCTATAAGTCAAGGTTGGCCTGAATTAAGAAAAGTATTTATTTGAAACTAATCTTGGAAATGCACCTAAGATCCCCCTAAAAACTACTCTACTCCGACATGTCCTACATTTTTAACTTGAAAAGGGGTGAGAAAATGGACTGCAAAAAGTGATTAAATCCTCAAAAATAACAATGAAAACTCCCCTAAAGATGCACTAGATTGTACAGCGAAATTTATCCTACAAATCCTAACATCCAACTTTGAGAAAATGAATGCAAAGAGGTACACAATTCCCAACATTCTGAATTGTTTTGGGCAGCTTACTTGTAAAAAAAAAAATTTATGGTCTTAAAATATTTTTTTGATGCTGAGGTTAGTGGGGATTGAACCCAAGACCTCACCAAATAAATTTCATAAACAAATAAAATAATAAAATGCGGTAAGGGGGATTTGGAAGGGGGTAAAGTACAAGTGAAAAGTTAGAGGGGAAATGAAACAAAATGAAGTGAGGCATGTGGGGTTCGAACCCGCAACCTCTTGGACGGTAAAGGCGAGAGGAGAAGAATAAACTAAAGAAATAATAAAAATGTGGTATGTGCGATTCGAACCCACAACCTCTTGGAAGAATGACAAGGTAAGGAGAAAATGTAAATTAAAATAAGGTGATGTTGTGGGGATTTGAACCCACAACCTTTTGAATAGATGAAAGAGTTAGGAGAAAAATAAGAAGGAAAATAGATGTAGTGAGTGGGGATTGAACACACCACCTCTTAATAGATGAGAGAGTTTAGAGGAAGAAAATAAAGGAGGATACTAAAGTGGTGAAGGATCGAACCCACAACCTCTTTGAGAGGTTAAAAAGTTAAGGGTAAATTAAAAAAAAGAAAAAGAAATGACCTTGTGGGGGATTGATCCCACAACCTCCTTGACTTAAACGACAAGAGAGGAGAAAAAGAATGGAAAATCTTATTGTGTGATGGGGATCGACTATGGGTCCCCCAATCGAATTCCTCACGTCTACTATAAGCTTAAGTTGTTACTCAAGGGATGCAAAATTGGTTTCCGGTGCCCAAGTTCCCGTATTTACACATAATCTTTACGTGACTTAACTTCCTTAATGAATGTTGCCCATATGAATCAATGAGACCTTGGCATACCCGACAAGATCATAAGTCTTGTACCACACTCTTAGGCATATTAATCGCTGAAATGAACATGATGAAGACGCTGACTTTGTATGTGGACCTCATAAGTTCCAACATACGTATAAATAGTGAACCTAAGATGTTTATGTGATGATGAATGAACCCTAAAAAGATTAAGTAAGAGTGTGAAACAACACAAAATGCATGGGCAATTAGCTATGATGAATGAAATTCATGAAACAGGGGGTGAGTAATTATAGAGCATATGTGCTTAAGCTAAAACAATGTGGTGTACAACATGACAAAGGCTAATGCGGAAATAGGTTAGTAACCTCAAATGAGCCTAAGTGGGAAATGTTAACCAAAACGTACCGAACTAGAAGTGTAAAGATAATGAAGAGATCAGTGCTCTATAATAAACACTCTAATTACAGTATTAAAGTTAATTCCATACTTAATATACTAATGATTAATGATAGATCATCTAATTATCTACTATGAGTGCCTCATGCTAGAAGTGAGCTTCCATTATGTAATAGTTGAATTGTAATGTAACTTTATAACGAAGCACACCGAAGGCTACTAGAGTGGTGAGCCTTCCTTCGAGAAGGGCGGAGGTTCTCAATAATCTCAGGAGATGAGACTGTCCAGCAGTCGGGTATGGTGTCTCCTTTATATCTCCTAGTCTTTTGAACCTATATTGCCCATATAGGATCTAGCAGGGTGTCGACTCTCTAATATACGCTAGCTGTTGGGTCCTTTTGCTGGTGATCTACCTCTTTTCGGTGTGGGGAAGAACACTAGATTTTATGATGCCCACATTTCTATGTCGGGTAACGATACAGTTTCTCAATAGAAAGAATGATGCCCGCCTCAAAAAGACACTAATGAAATAATCATACCGCTGTTGTTAGGATAGGATAATAAGATGTGAGCTAGACTTAATAATGACACTAGTGATCGTGTCAATGCACAGGGAACCCGAGGAGACTCTTAAACTACATTCTAGGTATAAGTGGTGGTTGCACTAGTAATAGTGAAAGAATGGAAATGAGTCTGTGCTGAATGAATAAAATAGAACTTTGTGTTGCTAAGAGGCTTCCTAGTTGAGTTCACATTATGTTGCCCCAAAAAAATCATTGGAAGTCCTACTGTGATGTCCATGATCCAAGGTCTTCATGGAATATGAAAGAAGATCTGCACTATGTGATATGATTTTGGTCATATGTTATGTGTGGTTTGAAAAATTAACAAGTGGATATATGATGCATGTTACGCTCATGCATGACTTTCGTAATCCGATTTTTGGAAAGTCCACAGACTTATTTCGTAATTCATATCGTTCGGCTAGAGATCTTCTTAATCATGCATGTCCCTTGGTGTTGTGCTTGCATATACCCATACTTAGTACAAGTGTGTACAAATCCTATACAACTCTTACTTTTAAGTGGCAAACGCATGCGGAACACATTATCATCTTCGATGAGACACTGCCACTATTCCGGGACTAAGCAGTCATACCTGACTGTAGGCCCTCATGCTTTCGAGGGGCTTGACCATTATAATTCTAGGTTTGAATATAGGTTGAGTTAGTAGATTAATGTTCCACTGCCGTTTCTTTTTCTTTTATTTTAGACATTGTATTGGGCCATTTTGGCACTATACACTTTTTAGTATCAACTATTTCTTTTCATTTGATGATCTTATATTAGAGGTTTTATTATTAATGCTCATGATTTAATTTAGAATGTCTTATATGAGTTAAGTACAACAAGTTCACTTTGTTTCCGCTAATTAAACTAGATGAAGTAACGATAAGCTATGAGGCTTGTATGCGACCTATGAAGTCAACGACGGCCGGTCTCGCTGTGGTCTAGACTCACAGTTGAGACAAGTTGTATCAGAGCCCTATGTTCCAAGTCTGAGGATAATACATTCACATCAACCAGATGGATCGTTTTCTAATTCAGGTTAGTGAAGTGCAACCACTATCCTGAATAGAGACTGGACTGATGTATGAAAATTCCCTTCCCTTCTATAGTTCGGCCTTCTCTAATGTCCTGCTTTCTTAGTGTTAAATTTTTATATAACATCAACTCTTGATAATTTGAGAAAGATGAAATACAGGAAAATGCAGCGGATAGATTGAGGAGCAAGCCGCTGGGTAATCAACTTTCTCCCTAGGCTCTAGCTGCTGGAAGGAGAATGCTTGTTAACGCACTAGGTACAATGTAGAAGGAGAAAGCCTTGGTACATATTGCCCTAGCCATCACTTTACAAGCTCAGGCTATGACAACCTAGGGATAACTCACCTTCCATCATCATGGTTAGCAGGTTAAGGGACTTCGCGAGGGTAAATCGCCCCGTTTACGCTGGATCTAAGGTTTTTATGGATCTTGAGGAGGAGTGTAGGTCATCTATGTTGCATGATAGCATCTACCTTTCCAAGCTTATTGTCCATATCCAACAAGTGGAGGAAAGTAGGAAGAGGAAGCATACTAGGGCAGGGAATAGTCAAGGCAGTGAGAAGAATTTTTCCAAAGGAAGAGTATACTAAAATCAGGGATAGCCCAGGTTCACGAAGGGACGCTCCCACCAAGGTTATCCCTCAGATTTCGAGGACTCTTGCATTATATCCTCGCTTAGATATAGGTTTTGAGTTAGGGGGTAATGTTTCCAACTAAAGCATTTCTTTGTAATTTTTATTTTAAGTGTATTGGTGCCATTATGGCAAGTATACACTTAATGAAGTATTGAACTATTGTCTTTCATTTGATGATCTTTATATTATGTTATTTGTGAACGTTCTCAAGTTTAAGTAGAATGTCGTATATATGTTAAGTACAAAAGGTAAAAATTTTCTTCCAAGATTAACTAGATGAATTACAGACGTATGTATGCTTGTCTGCGACCTCTGAGAGGTCAATGAGACGCCGTCTTGATCTATGTTTCTAGACTTCCAGTTGTTGACAATGTGCATCTAGAAATGAGTTGCTTAAACAATTTATGATTTAAAGTGGTGTACTTCATGCTATTGTTCAGTTTAATCCATTGTATGTTTAACCTTATGATGAAAAGATGAGCAAGCCTTAAGTTGGAGAAAGTAGTTCCTCCAAATGGCAATGAAAATGATAAAGCATGTGTGCACTATGAGTTGTGGAGATAGTTTCTACTTACTTGTGTTGCATTGAGTCTATAATTATATGAAGTTGGTGGTCCTTCTATGTTTAGTTCATTGACTATGATGATGTATATTGTGGGATGCTAGTAGGGTCTTTGAGTCCTTGGAACTGTTTTAGTGTCATTCAAGGACGAATGTTTTTCCAAGTAAATGATATTGTAACAACCTTCAAAATGAACTAGTGTAATATAGAGACTCACATGAGTTTTATGATTTATTAACTGGTTAATAAGGTGAGAAAAAGATTTTAATAGTTGGTTTAACTAGGTTTGAGGTCAAACATTAAAGGACAACCAAGACGTCCGGAAACTAGTCGTTGGTGTGCTAGTATATCTTTGTATGTTTTCCTTGTGTTTAAATGTTATTGGAGTCTAAAATGACAGTAGAATACCCTAGAGAATATGGTAAATTTTAAGGTCTAAACGTCCAGGTACAACTCCCCAAGGACCATCCTATGGGTCCTTGATGAGGACTCAAAGTATAGCATGAAGTTGTCAAGGCAATGTCAAACCACGAGGCAAACAGCACTCAGTACTTTGATTAACGCCCTGTCAAATAAGGGTGTGGTCAACACATAGTTATGGGATCTTATTCCCAAAATAAGGTGAGTCTATATCACAAACCACGGAATTAGGACGGCCCCATCATTCCATCGACTCTCCATCATTGGGCCCATCGTTTCGACTTGCAGTTTACTGTCTAGACATGGCCTGCCAAGGGGTGAATTGGGAAATTTACCCCATGGTCCAATTAAAGGATGGATGGTTATTTTACCTATTTTGTGGTATCTAAAGTAAGTTAAGATCATAAACCCCCAAACTAGAATTCATTCTTCAAATCAAACCCTTTCCTCTCAAATATGATTCTCTCAAAACCTCCATTGGAGACCAAGATCAAGATCAAGCTAGGGGCTGGATTCCAAGTGTTTTATTCTAAAATTTTCGTGGGTTTTATTTTATTAAGGTATGGTAACCCTTGATACTTAGTTAACCTTTCATATATAGATCTATCAATGATTTTCCAAAGAGATCCTATGATGAAAATTCCTAACTTTCAATCTAAACATGGGCTCATTGTCAAATGGTTTTCAAACTCATTCTAATGATGGATTTATGATTATTCTATGGTTTTAACATGATTTCAATGGAATTCCTTTATGAACCGATGATCTCATTAATCTCTCAATTTAGCCTAGTATTATGATCTAGGTGTATTAATAATGTTAAGTACATGTGAATGATGTTGATAAGGTTAAGTGTTGTCTACATGTTTAGGTGTGATGAATAATCTTATAGAATGACCCACTACCTATATGAACCCTATATGAATATGTGATCTTATGCTTGTTAGGAGTCTTGTATTATAATGTTGAATATGCTCTTGTCTCCTATGATGTCATGTGTGTGTGTGGCCTAGATTCCCTAGATGTTCTATACATTAGTTATTCATGAATTTAGGGTACATTGTACATGTATTATGATCCTTTGAAGGGTGGTTTCCTAAGTAACTAAGTTATTGCATTTATCTTATCATGATGACCAATATGAACACACACTCCATGCATAATTATGATTATGATATGTTTATGGTGTTAATTGAAAGGATAATTCTTATATGAAACTTTATATCTTCTTATTCATGAAAAGTATATGATTACTAGTATGGAACAGGGTTGGTCCCAAAGTTTTTTATGTAACGTCTTTCTTCCTCCTTATGTCTACCAACAATATGCATGTAATGAAATGAATATGAATTTTGATAATCTAGTTAAAGCGAGCCTCTTAAAAAGTGTTACTCAAATTTACTCTAAACAAGATACTTTATTAATATGATATGATTATGTGAAAGGAAATTCTCACAGTGTTGTTTCTATTAATGAGGAAATTATCATCGCTATGACGTTGATGCTATAGGATATATGAGGGAATGAAGGCCCTAAAGCCTACTTTATGAACTCATTCTAACTAAAGGGTTAAAGATGTTTAAAAGGGGAGTTTCATCTTAGCACCAAGTGACCATGAAAAATGAGAGTGGGGGCTTCACGTTTAGCATGTCCCTCCTCCCACAAGTGAACCTTCACGTTTAACAATTCTAGGTTCCTAACATATATGTTGTCTCATGAGATAGAAACATCCGCGTCTAGTAAGTCAAGGTTTCTAGTAGGAATCTCCTTTTTCAATATCTACGTGCACCGTAGGTCTTATCTTACGTGATCCACTAAAATATCTATTATGTATAAAGGTCCTACCTTGTAAACTAGTATCGTCTCTTTTTAGTTTGGGAGTAGAACACCGGATTTCATGTAGCTCACATGGTCTATGTCAATTATGGCTTGTCTCCCAAAAGTTAAGAAATGATCTAAGATACGAATATGAACTCTAATCATAAATCCTTGAAAAGTTTACTATAGGTAGAACACCCTACCCATGCATTCCACAAGCTGACTTTAAGAAAGGATAGGATTGTAGTCTCTTATGAAAGGCTTATATTTATGTATCATTAATATGAATGTTTGTTGAAGTGACGTTGCTTTTGTCAAGACATGAATTATGATTATGCATGTGAATTACATTAATGACTTCTCTATGGGTTTGGACAATATTTTTGTGGGAATGACTCCCATTATTACATTGCACAAATGACTTGTGAAGGGTTTGTAAAAGTGGTTTAACTTGATATGAACTAATGTTTTCATGACTAAGATGTAGTGAACATGAGTTCTTTATGATGTTATAATACGTTGGTCCTATATTGTCTAACTCATGTTAATGAAGAGGGGATGACTTGATGAATCTGATGTGCCTAGTGTAGGGTGGCTTCTTTGAAACATTTGGTGTGAGTAGTAATGTGGTATGCTACTTGCACATTTCCCTAGTTTTACTTAGGGGTTGTCTGACGTGATAGTTCATAAGGGAAGGTTATGTCTTGTGATGTGCTTATGACTTTATGAATATATGTGGTTGGATTGGTAAAGGTTATAAGAAAGTTCAACTTTGGTAACCTTAAGATTATGCATTGTACTACATATCACTTAATGATTGCTAGAGGAAAGGAGTTAAGTTAAAAATGAAGGTAATGCAATGTATGTGTTGAATGTGCCTCGAAATGTGATAAATGACTTAATGTGTTACTATGAATGGTTTTCATGAGTATGATAAGGTATGTGGTTTATGTTGTGCCTATTGTAACAATGATCATGAAGTTGTTCAAGGCATGATGCACGGTTTCTAACCAAATGTACCTTTTAAATCATGTAATCACGGTTATCATACTTAAACCATTATTTTTCATCTTTTTACAAAAAGTGTAGGTGGCGGTGGCTTATGGACCTTTCCCAGAATGAAGATCTTGGAATCTATTCCAATAATCGGGTGTTCCCTTATAGATTTACGAGATTTATGTCAAGAGTTTTCTTTATGTTTTTGGTATCGTATAGATTATTCTTTTATGATGTTAAGGGTCGTGTCCCTATTCTTTTCTATTGATGTTGACGGCAAAATGAGACTTAGAGTCTTAACTATGTACTTATTGTTTTAAAATGAGTAGTGATGTTATATCATTGTGTTGTGCTGTGAAAAAGTTCCAAATTTTCCGCTATTTTATGTTTATGCGGTGAAGGTATGCTAAGGGCTTGTATAATACCTCTTAAAGGTTGAATACACCGTGATACTTCTAGGGGGTACCCTTGGGTCGTTACATGTCATAGATCTTGTTCCAGTCATGTGGGGAGATATAGCCTTAACTGATATCGACCATATTGAGCTACATGTAATTTGGTGTCATGAATCCACACCAAAATGAGGGTGTCCTACTTAACTAATGTATGAGTAACATGTTTAGCTTAGAGGTGGATCCACTAGCTAAGTCCTATGCGGGTGTATAGTTATGGGATAGGGAGATTGCTTCTAGAAACCCAGACTAAGGTAAAATTGTTCCATATCATGTTCCTATCCACTCGGTGCTAAGTTTAAATCTATATATTAATCATGTTAAGTCTTTACCTGTGTTTATGTTCACGGAAGAATGCATAGCACTCAAACTATCATGGTACCATGGTAGCTTATATATTCATTAGGTGAGAATGTCCTTTCAACCTTGGAGTCATTAGTATGTGAGTAAACCTTTCACATCATGTTAGGTGTTTTATGAGAGTACTCCTTCAATCAACACAACAATATTATCATAATCATGGACCTTTAATGCATAGACAAGTGTAAGGGTATAGGGGAGACAATTTTGTCAACAATACCATAATCTACACAATATTCATAGGATCATCACCAACTACGTGAATCATGGAATCATATAGAACTTTCATCAACATATACAAACCTTAGCAATTTACCCCCTCATGGGACATGAATCATGTATCACAATTAAACCTAGAATAGCTACATTGGACATGAATAAAAAATTATTCAAATACTAAATTATCATAGACACAATTCATAGTAATCATCTTGCATCAATATATCCATCAAGATTCATGAAATTAGGGTCATAGTGGAGTACATGGGGAATTTTACGATAAAATCCACCATTAAACAATGAATCGTCCCTAATATAATCCAATTAACTCATTGAAAATCATTTTAGGAAGAACTTATGGCTAGAATGAAAAACTTAGTTCTTCAAGAATTTACAAATATAAAATCGAAGAGTTTGAGGGCTCCATGGAGAAATTTAGTCCATGGATAAAGACTTCCATAACTTGATTGATGTTTTCCTCAACAAATTGGTGATGAAAGACTTGTTATTTATCCCCCTAGATTGATCTTTGACTTTGTTCCTCAATCTAGTATAGAGAGAGAATATTTTGGAGAGTAGAGTCTGATTGAGCTTGGGTGTTATGAGTTACAAGGGATTTAAGATTTGGTTAATAGTTAAAAGTACTTAAATATACTTAAAAAAACTATTAATAATCGTTCCTACCCTTAATTAATTTAATATAACTTATAAAAACACCTCTTCCTTGGACGAACTGATGTACCATGGTTTCACGGTACTTTCAATAGTTTTTCCTTAAGTGTGTGTCGAGATCCTTTTTATAGTAGTTTTAATATGTTTTTATCTTTTTTGTAGTAAAGGTTTCTAAAACCAAAACACAGAAGGCTGTGGAGATTTAATGTAGAGGTGACCCACGAAAGTCATCGACGGCCCGTCGTCCCCTCGATGGACTGTGGATGGTGACCATCGACTGAAGGTTCAGGCATCTGGAAGCAACTCGGGGAATTTTTACCAAGTTTGGGCCTACGGAAGGATCAATTGTTTGTCGATTGATTGACGGACCGTCCTGGTAAATCGTCGATATAATCAGAAAATGTCCTAATACTCGAAGTTAAAGAAAAGCTACGTATGGAATTACGGAAGGCATTGACGGACCGTAAGTGTATCGACGGACCGTGTTGTTGGTCCATCAATTGGATCAAAAAATTACGAGGTTTAAGGCTTCCAACAAGAATTCTAAGTCCTGGTCATACGGAGATAGTTTTTTCCCCCGATGGTCCGTCGTTTCATCGACAAATCGTCTGTGAGGGGTCATCGATTGAAGCTCCATTTTTTGGACAACATTCCTTATTTGAATGCCTTTTAATTTAGGACAATGTTTTTTATAAATAGGGTGTGAAACCTCGTTTTAAGGGTTGGATTCTACTATAATTTTTCTTAGTTTGTTCTTGGAGATTTGTTCTTGCAACTTGGGCATTAAATCAAATTTTCGGATTTCATTTTTCAAGTGATTTTTGTGGTTTCAAGTTGAATTTCTGGATTTTCTTCAAATTTTTCAAAGTAAGTTTCTTATGTAATTGTTTATCAACCATGAATTGTGTTCTTCTATTCATGGATAACTAAATCCACAACTAGAGTTCTGGGAAACCTGGGTGATTAACAAAGTAAACCTAGCTCATAAAAATTCTAATAGGTTATTTCATTATTGATAGTTCTTTCTCTTATATTCTTCTTTATTCTTCTTAATTAATAATGCAAACTTAAAATTATCCTTATTTCTCTTTTCTCTTATAACTCTTAAAATAACGAGGTGCACGCATTAGAACATCGCCTTATTACTACTTGTCCGACCAAGGAGATAGGTATAGGCAATATTATCAACATAGATGTATTAGGATACTATCTAAAGGCGAGTCCTTGATTATTAAGTAATAACTAAGTCACACATCGAATAGGCTCTTACTATGAAGTAAAGGTCAGGGTTATGGAACTGAGACACATGTACCGACCAAGTATGGTGAAATTCTCTAGGAGGAACACTTGCAACCCTAGTTTCTCTCACAACTTGATACAACCAAGATTCAATCTGTATTAATTTACGTAAAATATTAAAACACTTTTGTTTTCACAAAAATCCCCCTTTAAGTCCTCTTTCTTTTGGAAAGGACTTAACTAAATAGAGTATCAAATCATTGCCTTGAAGTTAAGTCGAAACGATTTTCCCTCGTGGCATGGACACACACCTCCACCTAAGAGTTAGGTTCTTAACTTAAGACTCTAGCTTATACTTCTTTAAGGGAATATAATTTGGCGTAATCAAATTTTGGTGCCGCTCCCTGGAATGTGGCTTTTAGAATAACTAGATAACATTACTGAATTTTAGTCAAGCACCTTTCCTAATTTATTTTTTCTATGTTTTTGTTTCCTCTCAGTCTAGCTCTAGTGTAATGCAAATACTACAACAGCCGAGGAGAATCAATACTTCCATTACATCCTGAACTGAATCGTACACTTTGAAGAAAGAATAATTCACAGAACCTAGATAATATAGGTGATAGCATCAATTGCCAGCTTCCACCACCGATTGATGCTGATAATCAAGTGGTTGCATAAAACCCAGTTGATGATGCTTTGAGAATGCAACCTCCAATCCCACGCCCTTAAGAGTTCTATAGGGGAGACATTAACATAATTGATCCTGATGGGCCTCTTAACCTACCTCCTCTACCGCAGGGTTACACATTTGTGGTAACTAGAAGCTTGATGAAGATTCTCACCCCAAGGTGTTTGTTTTCAGACCTACCATCTGAGTATCTACATGCTCACATCGCCAAACTGAGCTCGGTGTGCAAGAGTTGTGTAGGGAGGCTATACTTGGAGATGAACTTCATTGGGTTGAGAGTGTTCCCACTTTCACTGACGGGAGACGTCGCAATATGGTTTACTGAGTTGCCCTATAATTCTATCTATACGTGGGATCAGTTGAGGGATGTGTTCTAGAACGGTTGTCACGAATAGAATCTAGAACCCAGACGAGACCGGCGTCGTTGACCTCTCAAAGGACCGGCGTCGTTGACCTCTCACAGGTCGCAAACAATCCTACATAAGTCATTCTTACTTCATCTAGGTAATTTTTAGCGGAAAATAATGAACTTGTTATTTTTTATTTCATGCTAAACATTTTAAACTTAACATCATATCTTCAACGCAACTCAACCATCTAATATAGAGATAATCAAATGAATACCCGTTCATACTTGTAATTAATGTATTCTTGCCAAAACGGCACCATACAAAGTATGAAATGACAGTGGAAAGAAACAGTAGGCGGAACTTACTCGCTAGCTAGATGGCCTACATCTATGCAACTAATAACGGTAGAAATCCTCGAATCACGAGGCCTACAAGTCCTCGATTAAAGTCTCGCATGGGCCGGATATCAGCACCGTCAACCTATAAGCTCAGCGTCCAACCTGTGCCTACAACAACCTAAAATTGTCAAATTGTATCGGATGTAGTACCTCCTTGTAACTATTTAATGGGATATGCAGCACAACAACCAGGACATGATGAGTAAAACAAATCTTTTCTACCAACAACATGATTATAGAAAGCAAGTCAGTGGACTTTCAATTGGGGGGGGGGGGGGGGAAATTTTAAAAAATGGAAAAGTTTAGGGAGCTTCCCAATTTGGATTAGTAAGTGAGGGAGCTTTCGCCTGCCAAATTTGGATTGGGAAAGTCATCATGAGAGAAACATGATCATCATAATTACCATTGCCACAACACACTAAAAAATCTTTACACATCGCACATAAACATATTACAAATAGCACATAACATCTTTCAGATCATTCATGCAAGGCCATGAGACCTTGGAATTATGGGACTTGACATTAAGACTTCAACAGGAGGGCCTCAACATATGGGAGCTCAAACTATACCTTAGAAAACAGTACTGAGTCTGCTTCATTCATTCCTGCTACTTCATTTCATTCTTCATAGGCTAGTTTAACACCAGGTATACTAGGATTTAGTTTACTCACCCCCTTTGACGTGAATGTTTATTTTTCATATGCCAATGGCCTTGCCATTTATGTGTTTTACCTTTTACATAACCCTTTCTTCGTGGGATTCATGATTTCATTGTTCATATCATCATTTCACTACTACATGTAAGCTCACTTAGCTTCTAAGGTATGTCTACAGTTATGGGTCTAATACCTACACCCGTGAGCTTCAATCATAATCGTTTAAGTGATTCATATAGTCCGAAAATTATGTGGTACAAGAATTATGCATCTTGTGAGTAATGTCAGATCGCGATTCCGATCTAGGTAGGCAGCATTATTCTTGAACATTAATTCACGTTATGACTTATGTATGACTAGAATTTGGGGCAAGGGAAGCCCAGTTTCGAATCCCTTGGACATCATATTATTTTTTCATTTATTTTATTTTGGTCCACATGGCTGGGGAACCCAAGGATCATGCCCAAACGCCTCATTTTTTCTTTTAATTTTCTTTTGTTTAATGTTGTCTTTTCTTGGCTGAAGGGGTTGTGGGATAACCCCCACAACCCTTTATTTTAATTTCTTTTCCATGATTTTTAGTTTACCATGAGGTTTGTGGTATCGAACCCCCACAACCTCACTTTATTTTTCTTTAATTATCGTTTTTCCACCTAGAGGTCGTAGGTTCGATTCCCACGCTCACACTTATTTTAATTTTTATTTTTCCTTAATCTTGACCACATGTGTGGTTCGATCCACTCCTACTCTTTCTTATTTCATACTTAATTTTCCAACCATGAGCACTCATGCCGTTCCCCCTTACCACATTGTTTTTCCACGTTCTTTTTTCACACCACTTTTAACGTGTGAGGTCACGTGATCAGAAAAAAAAAAACCTCAGTGACCTCACTCTTTTTCTTTTTTTTTTTTCTTCACTTACTTTCATGACATTTTAAACAAATTAATTGCTTCAATCAATCAACCTGGGTGGGTGGCAATTTTACTTACATTTTCAGCTTCTTTTCATTACATTACTGTTGTTCTAAGGGGAATTTCATGTTCATTTAGACGTTTAAGTGCAATTTTCATGGATTCGTTAGCCAACAGATTATCACTTATCACGTCAATCACTACATTTCTTATCATTGAACATCACGATTACATCAACCTTGTACAGGACATACAAAGAACTAACATGCCATTTCAACAATTCTAAACGTGACCTATAGTCCACTGCAACCACGCCCAACGCATGTAGTTTACAAGTTTTCGGAAACCATCAACATATTGACATAATTTTGAACATAGATCAAACACATAAGCATCACAAAAACACATTTTACTCCCTATTTTCCTACCAGAAACATACCAACCTATGATTCAATGGAGCTAGTGCTGGGGACATGCAACGGGGAAACAACCCTAGTTTGTCGTGGGAAATATACCAACCTTAAAGCATCTCTGGAAAGAGACCATAGAGAATAGAACCCATACCTTTATAACGTTCAAGCCTTGAATTTCTGCCCATACATACCTGCTCCAACACTCACGTGCAATTCAAGTTTCAACACCAACTTAGCATATCCATTTTTTAGATAGCGCTTTTATACTTATCCCCTCCCCCCCTTAGGAACATTTCTCCCGTTCTCCCCGATGCACTACTCACTACTTTCGCGTAATGCCCAGTCATATCATAACATACTTACTATACACAATCAGCAATAGCAACAGAATGGAGGATAAGGAACTTACACTTCAATAGAGTCCTAAACCTCATAGCTCAAAAAAATGGGGTAGCAGGATATCTCATATTGTCCTCGGGCCTCCCACGTAGAACCCTCCACAAGATGAACGTCCTCCACAATACCTTCATTGTTGTAATCTCCCTCTTGTTCCTCAACCGCTTGACCTGTCTTTCAAACTCTTCACAGGTACCCTCCTCATAGACACATTTTCATTCACCAAACCCCTAACCTTCACAGGTAGAAATCAATGTGTGGATCACCTAGGCACTTCTTTAACATAGAGACAATGAAAATATGTGTGAGTCCCCCTCTCAGAGATGAAACAAAGCTAGTTCTGCAGACAATTTCATCTCATAGGCCACCTATCCCACACGCTATAGATCTTATATGGCCACATACCTCGAACTCAACTTCCCCTTCCTTGCCAAACTCATCATCACCCCCTGCAAGGTGATATCTTCAAATAGACCTAGTCACCAACATAAAATCTAAGGGCCATTTTAGTGTCTGCATAAGACTCTCTTCCCTGCCCAACTGTTAAGCAATAGACAAACTCTGTCCCTAATCACCCTGACCCTTCTCTAAGGCCTCAATGGGGAAACAAAAATGAAAAATTTATTTGGACCCAAAATGGAGACTGTCCACCCTCGAACCACCCAAATCGCCTACCCCTACAACAACACCGCCTACCATACATTGCCTCAAACATGCCATCCCAATGCTTGAGTGATAGATATGGGGATACGAGAATTCTATCAAAGGCATATGTTGTCCCGACTACCCGTAAAGTCCCTCACACACAAACCCCTCATCATGTCCTCACAATTTGAATGGCGCACTAGCCTACTTAATCAGTCTAGGATGAAAGGCACACTAGTTTTACCTCGTTCCTAATCTCTTCTAGAAGGATCTTTCATAAATGTGAATTGAATGATCTCCTCATCTGAAATAATATACAAGGAATCCCATGCCATCTCACAATCTCTCAGTGAGATTTCGCATCAATCTCAGGGCTCTGTAGTAGACTTCACAAGGGATAAAGTGGCAGACCTAGTCTCTTGTCCCAATAACCCATATGTATCATCTGTCACCCCTCTCCAGCTTCGAAAGACCAACCACGCAGTCCATAATAATGGCCTCCAATTCCCACGTCGAAAACCCTCGCAATATCTGAGTACGACCGCCAGGATTAAATGTGTCTGCCTTACTTGTACAAGTAGAACACTTGGCCACCATAATATTCAATGTCCTTCTTCATGCACTCCCACCATATTCTATTTAGAGCATGATACACTTGGTGGAACCTGGATGCATGGATTACAGGACCATGCTCTCCACAATGACTCTTGTCCGCAAATCATCCACATCTGTCCACACACTTGTCCTCGTACCAACTATGTCTTCATCTCCCCAAAGCAAAAGACTCATTCATCCTTAACCAACACTGAGTCCTTCACTCCATCAACAACACGCTCAAGATGCTGACCATCCTTGACTTCAACGACTAAGGATGATCAGAATCTAGGATGAACTGAAACACCCCCACATAGTAGAGTCAACTAACCGCACACAAGTCTTGCTAGTCGAATGTATATCTCTTTCCAACCCACTCCTTTTCCTTCCCTCCTTAACGTGGGTTGTATTTCATAAGCAACAGTATTACTTTACCTGGATGGTAGTGAACGTTCATGTCATAGTCTTCAACAGCTCCAACCAGCTCCGCGATTTGTAGATTCAACTATCTCTGTGTGAACACATATGCGAGAATTTTGTGGCTGTGAACAAGTTCAACAGTCACTCCATAAGTAGTCCTCAAACCAACTTTCATTTGCAAAATACCACAGCTCCAACTCAAGGTCATAATGGGTATAATTTTTGTGAACCTTTGGGTCGACGCGAAGCTATCGCTTACCACATTGCATAAGAAACACAAACCCAAACCAAACCTAGGCCTAACAATACCATAGTATTCTCACCCACACGTCAGGCAAGTAAGCATCAGGCTTTAGTGAGTCTAGCCTGGAGCTCTTTGGAACTTCTTTATCCAAGATCTGTCCATTCAAAATTGGCCTTCTCTTAGTCCAAGTTGTAAGTTGAGGTGCAACAATGGAAGAAAAACCTACACGAACCTGCCGCATAATACTAGCCATCCCAAGAAGCTACAAATATTTGTGTGAGTAAGAGCTTTTGGCCACTTCTGAACAACTTCAGTTTCTACTGCGATCTACCCCCACACCTTGTTAGACACCAATATGGACTTTAGGAAAGGTCACTGATTCTAGCAGAATTCCACACTTGTGAATTTGGCATACAGCTGATGTTGTGTAAGTACCTGCAAGGTTAGTCTCAAATGTGTTCATGCTCTTCCTTGGTCTTAGAGTAGATTAAAATGTAATCAATGAATGCTTTAACGAAGGTCAAGGTATTCACGGAAAAAAGACCCTCTCATGAGATCCATAAATGCAACAGGTTGCATTCGTGAGACCAAATGACATAACTAGGAACCTTGTGGACTATATGGTTACGAAAGGATGTTTTTGGGAATATATAATCCATAACCCGTGAGCTTGATGGTACTGAACGAAGATGAATCTTTGAGAAGAAACTAGACCCTTGGAGTTGGTTCAAACAAAGTCATATATTCTTGGAAGTGGAAACGTATTCTTGAAGTGACGTTTTTGAGTTGCGAATAATCGTACACATTCTAAGGGTTTTCATCTCTATTTCACAAACATTACTGGAGGCCCCCAAGGGGATATGCTCGGCTGGAATGAAACCCTATCAGTGAGAAATCTTTTAACTGGCAGCTATCGACTCTTTGAGTGCCCTGGCGACATTATGTAAGGAGAAAACTTAATTGGGTTAAGTATCGGTAACTAAGTCGATACCAAAGTAATCTATCCGAGGGGGAGGAACTCTAGGTAAATCATCAGGAAATTAAATCTGGAACTCATTCACTAAAGGCATGAGTCTATGCAAGGAAATGTCATGATCTCAAATCATTTAAAACTACAAGAGGACACAATAACCCCTTGGGACATCATTTAATTTGGATTCTTTAAGTTTGAAATCAATGGATTAGGGACGACGGAGTTGTAACCCTCCAGACTACCTCTTTTCATTAGGGAAAACAAAATCGCACAACCCTTATTATGACAATTTATGCAAGCGTAACCAAACTATGAAGCCAAGTCATGCCAAGCATAACATCAAACAGCAGGCATTGACTCAACCAAGTCGACGCCATAGGCTTACCACATTACAACTATTGGCAATACGCCAATAGTTCTTACATTTTCTCCTACCTAAAGGTGTACGAGTGACCACTATTTTTTTTAGGATCAGCAGAACTTCAGGAAATATATCAAAAGTGAGAGGAAAGCAAAGGGATTACAAAAGAAAACCGTTAGATCCTTGCATAGTAAAGCATAAATAGAAGTTGAGAATACTTGCAGCATACCTTTGACCAAATCAGTAGACTTCTCCTGCTCCTTCCTGCCCTTTAGGGTGTACAACCTGTTCCTCTTAGGAGGTTCGATTGCTGTTGCATCCTGTGGATTAGGCCTAGGATAAGCATTACCTCTAGCCTAACCTCTATTATGTGGGCAGTCCTTAACCATGTGCCCACTATTACCGCAACCGAAGCAGGCATTAGTGCCCTGTCTTCACTCTCCACTGCGAGCACGGCCACACTTAGCACAATCCTTTTAGGAATTTTGCATCTTACCTCAATTGCCCTTTCTGGGCTCGGGTCTGCCTCCTCTAGGTGTTGTACTCCTCTGAGAGTTAGAGTTACCTGAACTCTTTTGACCCTTTTTATATTTGGGCTGCTCACAGAAACCAAAGTTGTTTCAGTTGCCTCCATTACTAGGACCTGCCTGATTTTGAGGCTTAGGACTTCTAGAATCACGGATGCCCCTCTTCTTTCGGCTTGACATGTACCATCAACTGTGAGAGGTCCATGTTATGTGGAGCCACGCAGACCAAACATCTTACTCCAATCTCTTTGAGTTCCTATGAGGAAACGTCATCTAATCCTTGTTGATGATACAAGGGAAAGTATGCGGTTTCCTGGGAAGTTAACAAAACTCCGGGGATACTCCCATACTATCATGGATCCCTTGTTTAAGGTTGATGAACTCCTCAAAGTTTGCCTCCCTCATCTCCCTGTGAAACAATTTCTCAAGGAAGGTTGTCTTATACAGCTCCCAAGTGATCGGAACTCCACCCAAAAACTCGGATATCTTGCCACATCTTGCACCAAGTGTGTGCAATATCCTTGAGTTGATAGGAAGCAAACTTTGCTTTCTTTGTATCTGTGGCCCCTATAGCCACCAAGATCTTATGCACCTCATACACAACTCCTGAGGATCCTCCAAAGTCTTAGACCCTGTGAAAATAGGATGATTCATCTGTAAGTATCTTATCGTCAGCCATTATTGAAAACCGAATGGTTCTCCCTCTGAACAGTCTGCTAGTTAACCTGATCAGTAATGGTCTGGGCCTCATAGTGATGGCATGTGTCATGGGCCATAGATGCCTCCACCTAGAATCATTCACCCAACAGGGTTAGCGGCGAGCCACTACTTCAATGGAGCTTGGAGTGGAACCTGATTGCCACCCAGAGTTGCTCCTCCTCTCCTTTGACAATGGTCTCCAGTATTCATTTCTGAAAAAAAAAAACAAGTGTTGATGTTCAGACAAACCTCATAACACCAAGAAAAAAATCATACATTATGAAGGGCATGATAATATCACAAGAAGGCAAAGTTTCTATGACATATGCAGTCTCTAATAAGGATAGTGGTGCACTCACTACCAGGGACTTAGGGAACAACTCATGTGGTTGATGGGGAAGTTATTTCCTAGGAATTTAACCTAGATATCTAATACCAACTTTAGCACTAGGAATCTAGACACCAGACAATGAACGTTGTCGGTGACCTCTAGATGTCGCAGACAAGCCTACATACTCATTCTTACTTCATCTAGGTTAATTTTTAGCAGACAATTTGAAATTTTTGTTGTTTTTTTCATGCCTAAACATTTTAAAAACTGAACATCATAGAATGCACAAATCAACCATCTAAGATAGCGATAATCAAATGAAAGAACTAGTTCATAAATGTATTAAACATATTCTGCCAAAACGGCACCAATACCAAAGATGAAATGGAAAGTGGAAAGAAACACTAGTGGGAAATCCTCAAGAGCTATGGCCTTGAATATAAGCTAGAAATAACGGTAGACATCCTCAAAAGCACATTGAGGCACCAAAGTCCCGAGAAAGCTCCACGTCTGGATAGCTACAACTTCAACCTGTAAGCTGTAGCGTCCACCTATGCCAAAACCTAAAATTATAGAAATGTATGGGATTAGTACACACTTTTACTAAATATGGGTATATGCAACCACACACTATGGACATGCATGAGCAAAAACAACTCTTTCTTAACAACATGATTATGGAAAGTCAAGTAAGTGGACTTGTCAAATTGGGATTAGGAAAGTTAGTGAGGTTTCCAAATTTGGATTAGGAAACTGAGTTAGCTTTTGAAATTTTGATTAGGAAAGTCATGCAAGTGGAAAGGAAAACTAGTGGAACATGATTCATTAGCGATGGCCAACATCTAACCTAGATAATATTTGTAGACATCTTTAAAATCATGAGGGCCTACAAAGTCCTAATGAAAGCTCCATGTCCGGATAGCTACAACGTCAACCTGTAAGCTCTAGCGTCCACATGTGCCTGAACCTAGAATTATAGAGTTGTATGGAATTAGTACACACTTGTACTAAGTATGGTATAATCAAGAACACACCAATGATATGAATGATAAAAAATATCTCTTTCCTAACAACATGATTATGGAAAGTCAAGTTTGTGGACTTCCCAAATTGGAATTAGGAAAGTTAGTGAGCTTTCCTAATTTAGATTAGGAAAGTGAGTTAGCTTCCACTTTGGGTGGAGCGGAAAGTACTGCAAGGAAGAGAAGAAACATGCATTCATCATACTTATTATAGTGCACCCACAGCAACATAACATCTTACACATAGCAATAACATATTGCATATAGCACATAACATCATCAGTCATAGGCCATGAGACAGTGGAATTATGGACTGACATTAATACTTTCCAAAACGAGGTGGTACAACATAGGGACCTAACTAGGGAGCCTTCCTGAGCAAAAACACAGAGTCTGCGTCATTCATTGATACGTACTTATTCATTTCTTTCAATAGCTACGGAAAACACAGCTATACCGCGATGTATTTAAGACTTTCTCGGGTTCGCTGTGCTGAATGTCAAAGAATGACATAGGGTCATCTTAAGTCTATCTCAAATCTCATTAATCTATCCTAACACCTTCGGTATCATCATTCATTATGTGCATCATTTGAGCTGGCCACATTCATTCCATTTGAAACTTTAATTTTAACGGACTTAGATCCTTTGTGAGCATCATGGGAAATTCAGTATCTCCCCCACACCGAAAAGATGGTGGACATCACCAACCAAAGTTACCAAAACAGCTAGTGTACATGGAAAGTGAACCACACCAGATCCCTACCATTGGCGTATAGGTTCAAAAGACTAGAGATATAAGAGACCATACCCGCATGCGACAGTCTATTATTAGGGGAAAAAGTTACGTGAACCTCTATTCTTCCCGAATGAAGGCTACACTGCTCATGTTGTTCTATGGCACTTGTTTAAAGTGCCATACATTCAACTCATACGTAAAGGGAAGTTGGCTTCTAATATGAGACATCGATAGCTCAATACTTATCATTAGTATTAGTTTACTATTATATCAATACTGTTCTTAGATTGTTATAGGAGAATGGTCTCATCCATTTCACTTTACACTCTTATAGGTGAGTACGTTTTGGTAACATTTATTTCGACTATTTGAGATTTCTCTATCTTTTACATTAGCCTCTGATAATGTTGTCACCAATTAATTTAACTTTAGTTTACATTTGTCTTCATAAATTAACTCACCCCTTTACTGTGAATGGTATTTCATCATATGTCAATGAAGTTGGCCATTAGTGTGTTCACAATCGGACTTAACCTTCTACGGTTTCATCATTTCCTTACATACCATCTTAGGTTCACTACTTCTAAACGTATGCTCGCCCTGTTAGATTTAGACTTATGGGTATTTTATTAATTACAAGCCATGAGGCGTCAATTCATAATTCGTTTTAAAGGATTCAGATCTCTTTAATATTATGTGGTACAGGACTCTTATGCATCTTATGTATGCCAAGACTTGATACGATTATGTAGGAAGCATTTTCTTGAATATTTAATTAAAACTATGAGTTAGTTATCAATAGGGAATTTGCGTAGGAAACCCGGTTTCAAATTTCCGGGGACAACACTTACATTTTTCATTAGTTTATTTGGTCACACGTCTCGGGACCCGAGATCAGCCTAACGCCCTCCTTTTCTGATAATTTTTGCTTTTTAAATTTTATCTTTCTGGCCGAGGAGTGTTCGGATCGAAACCCCCACAGCCCCTTTATTTTAATTTATTTTTCATGATTTTTCGAGTTGAGATAAGGTTGTGGGATCGAACCCCCACAGTGTCATTTTTTTCATTTAATTTCCTTTTCCGCCTAGAGGTTGTGGGTTCAATTCCCACGCCTCACACTTATTTGATTTTTGTTTTTTCTTAAGCTTGACCGAGAGGTTATGGGTTTGAATCCCACTCCTCTCATTTCTTATATTCATACTTTATTTTCCAGCCAAGATCACGGTTCGATTTCCCCTTACCACATTCTTTATCACTTCTATATTTTTACCACTTTTAACGTGGTAAGGTCACCAGTTAGACCCTCAGTGACCTTACTTCTTTTTCATCACTTTTAAAGACATTTTAAAAAACTTAAATTGCCTGAAATCAATCAACATGGTGCTGGAAATTTGAGTTACATTTTCAGCTCTTTTCAATTACATTACATGTTAGGTTCTTAGGGGAATTTCATAGGCATTTAAGAATTGTTTTAGGTGCATTTTCAGGATGGATTCGGTTGCCAAGAGATTTAATAGAAGATCAGCCCACATTTCATATCAATAGAACATAATGAATTTACAGAAACAGTGTACATGAAATACAAACAGAACCAAAATGCCATTTCAATTCCTAAACGTGACCTATAGCCACGGAACACACCAAACGCCAACGAGTATTTACAATTTTGGAAAACATCATTCATTCTGTACATAATTCTTAAACATACATATACAACATAAGAATCACGATTACACATTTTATCCCTATTATTCTACAGCATAACAAACCAAACCTATGATCAATGGGGGAGAAAGAGAGCTAGTGACAGGGACATGAAAATGGAAACAACCCTAGTTTCTCCGAACGAAGATACTTACCTAAGACGGTCTCTTGGAAAGGGACAAGAGAGAAAGAACTCATTACCTTTTATCACGTTCAAACCTGGAATTTCTGCCAAAAACCGCTCCAACACTCACCGTGCCAAATCCCAAGTTCAACACCCACAATTTTGACGGGAAAATCTCCTTCCTTGCCTAAGTTTGTGGATTAGTGTTTATTTAAAATGTTCGTTGTGAGTTATTCAAGGGTGAAGAACTTTAGTTTATCTTATGTTCTTGTACGTTTTATTTGGCCAGAGAGAATGTGATGAGAGTTGGTTTGCATCGTGACAGTTGAGAGGAGGCAGAGAGTTATCTAAGCTTAGGGAGTCTAGTTAGACTTAATTAATAGGGGTTTAGTAAATATTAAGACACTGATTTCCTTTATTTTATATCAGCCAAAATAAATAAATAATATAAATAAATTACACTAATTTTCAAACTTATATAAAAAAAACAATTTAAATCATCACTTCCAACTAGGTCGAACCCTGGTGGCGCAAGACTTCACTCTAAGAGCCAATTTTGGATCTCTATCCCAAAATGCCCCTCAACGTATTAATATATAATAGGTTATATATTTGGGAAATTTACGCGATTATAACCTAGCGTGAAAGAAAAAAGGACCATTTACCCTAGGACCCTCCAAACTAGATTCTTCCCCTTGTTTAAGTTCAGTTAAAGACTTCAGCCGAGTAAATCTTTATATTAGGGAGCCCTACATGGTTGGACCCCCAACCTTTCTTAGCTCAACGAACTCCGCAAGTTAGTTTATGGGCTTTCGCCAAGGGTCAAAGGTCTTGTTCTACACGAGAACATCAATCGTAGTGAAACCCGGTCTAATTGTAAGCATTCTAGATACCTTAAACATACTTAGAATACCATTTTTCGCGTTGTTACATTATCCCCCCACGTAGGAAGAGTTCCCCCGAATGCACTACTAAATATTTTTCGGCAAGCAAGTCAGATCAAACATAGGTAACTATACACAAATAAAGCATAGCAAAAAGAAGGAAGAGATAAGGAAACTACACCTGAAGAGGAGGAAGGTAACCTCAAGAGCAGGAGGGGAAAAAGATGGGGTGAGGGATCTCATATCGCCTCGGCGTCCCACGTAGAACCCTAAACAAGATGATCCTCCACAATACCTCACTGTGGCCAATCTCCTTATCAGCAGTGTTGACAGGTCTGTCATAAAATTTCAAAACAGGTACCTCTTCATAGGAAAATTTCCATCAACCCCAAAACCTCAACAGAGTAGGGGAATCGATTTGTATCCCTAGGCATTTCTTCAACATGAGGACATGAAGACAAGACAACAAACAGCTAGTTTCGCAGGAAATACCAACTTATAGGCCACCGTCTCCCACACCTGTAGGATTTAATGGCCCAGCATACCTCGGACTAACTGTTACCTTCATACCAAACTCATAACCCTTCCTAGGGTATCTTCAATAGACCTGGATCACTAAATCAAACTCTAAGGGCCGTTTTATATTTATACAAAGACTTCTGCCAACTGTAAGCAATAGCCAACCTATCCCTCATAACCCTGACCTTATCTAAGGCTCATGGTGGATATCTTGGACCCAACCAAAAGAGATGAATCTCAACTCGAACTCCCCAACTGGACACCTAGTTCTAGTACATTACAATGCCTCAACGTGCCATTCCAATGCTGGGTATACTATTATATACAAGAACTCATCAAAGGTCAGATGGTCGTTCAAACTACGTGAAGTGAATCACACACGCCCTCAGCATATCCTCCCATGTCTGAATGGTGCGCTCAGGTTGCCCATCATTATGAAGATAAAAGGCAGTACTAAGCTTCACCTACGTGCCTAAGCTCTTCTAGAAGGATCTCAAGAAATGTGAAGTGAACTGAGATCCTCAATCTGAAATGATAGAAAAAGGAATCCCATAATATGCAATGTCCTTCTTCATGCCATCCCAGCAATAGATCTGTTCAAGATCATGATACATCTTGGTGGAACCTGTATGTATGGAGTATTAGGAATCATGGGTCTCTGCAATAATCTTGGTCCGCAAATCATCCACATCTTGTACACACAACTTGTCCTCGTACCTAACTATGTCTTCATCTCCCAAAGAAAAAAACTCATTCATCTTGACCAACACTGAGTCCTTAAGCTCCATCAACACAAGATCAAGATACCGACCCTCCTTGACTTCAAATACTAAGGATTATTCAGAACTAGGATGAACTGAAACACCCCCACTAGAAGAGTCAACTAACCGCACACAAGTCTTGCTAGTCTATGTATATCTTCACCAACTCCTTCTTCCCATCCTCAACATGGGTTGTACTTTCCATGCTCATCCTACTCAATGCATTTAGCTACAATATTAGCTTTACCTGGATGGTAGTGAACGTTCATGTCATAGTCCTTCAACAGCTCCAACTATCTCCGCTGATGTAGATTCAACCCTCTCTGTGTGAACACATATTGGAGACTCTTGTGGTATGTGAACATGTCCACATGCACATCATACAAGTAGTGCCTCCACAATTTCAGTGCAAATAACACAGCTTCCAACTCCAATTCATAAATGGGATAATTCTTTTCGTGAACCTTGAGTTGTCTGGACGCATAAGTTATCAGCTACCACCATACATAAAACACCCAACCCAAACAACACTAGATGCATCACAATACACAGTGTAATTCTCAACACACAAGGCAAAGTAAGCAGGGGTTGAGGAATGAGTCTATCCTTGAGATCTTGGAAAACTCTTCTCACAAGCTCCGTCCATCAAACTTGGCCTTCTTCTTAGGTCAAAGCTGTCAGTGAGCAGCCAAAGGAAGAAAAACCCTCCACAAGCCTGCGATATTGACCAACCAATCCCAAGAAGCTATGATTATTTGTGGGAGTATGAGGTTTTGTCCAGTTCTTAACAACTTCAGTCTTCCTGGGATCTACCTCCACACCTTTGTCGGACACAACATTAACCAGGAAGGTCACTGATCTAAACCTGAATTCACACTTGCTGAATTTGGCATAAAGTTGATGTTGTCTAAGTACCTGCAAGGTTAGTCTCAAATGGTGGTCATGATCTTCCTTGGTCTTAGAGTAGATGAGTATGTCATCAATGAAAACTATGACGAAAGAGTCAAGATATTTACGTAAAACCCTGTTCATGAGACCCATAAATGGAGTAGGTGCATTCGTGAGACCAAATGACATAACTTGGAACTCATAGTGACTAGCGGGTACGAATGGTTGTCTTTGGGATATTTCCATCCCTAACCCTGAGTTGATGGTACCCTCAACGAAGCTCAATCGTTGAGAAGAAACTAGACCCTTGGAGTTAGTCGAATAAAGTCATCTATTCTGGGAAGTGGATACTTAGTCTTGATAGTGACTTTGTTGAGCTGCAGATAATCGATACACATTCTAAGGGTTCCTTCTTTCTTTTTCACAAACAATACTGGAGCGCCCCAAGGGGATATGCTCGGCTGAAAGAAACCCTTGTCACTGAGATCTTTTAACTGCAGCTTCAACTCTTTGAGTTCAGTTGGAGCCATTATGTAAGGAGGAACTGAAATTTGTTTAGTATCGGGTTCTAAGTCGATACCAAAGTCAATCTCTTGAGGGGGAGGATTTCCAGGCAAGTCATGAGGAAATACATCTTGGAACTCATTCACTACAGACACTGAGTCTATGGAAGGAATGTCATGGTCTAAATCATTAACACTCACAAGATGACACAATAACCCCTTGGACATCATTTAATTGGCTTTAAGGTTTGAAATCAAGGGATTAGGACGACTCGAGTTGTACCCCTCCCATACTAGCTCTTCTTCATTAGAGAAACAAAATCTCACAACCCTATTATGACAATCCATGCAAGCGTAACAACTATGAAGCCAGTCCATGCCAAGAATAAGATCAAAATCATGCATTGGTAACTCAACCAAGTCTCTGCACATAGTCTTACCACATACAACTATTGGGAAATCCTTGTATACTCAATTAGTTCTTAAATTTTCTCCTAAAGGTGTACTAACCACTATAGAATCATGTAGAACTTCAGGAAATATATCAAAAGTGAGAGCAAGCAAAGGAGTTACAAAGGAAAGTGTTGAGCCTGGATCAAGTAAAGCATAAAAAGAAGTTGAGAATACTTGCAGAATACTTGTGACCACATCAGCACACTTCTCTTGCTCCTCCCTGCCCTTTAGGGCGTAGATACTATTCCCCTTCAGAGGCTCGGGTGTTGTCGTATCATGTGGATTAGAACTAGGATGAGCATTACCTCCAGCCTAACCTCTTTTCTGTGGGTTGTTCTTAACCATGTCCCCGCTCTTACAGCAACCGAAGCAGGCATTAGTGCCCTGTCTTTATTCTCCACTGTGAGCACGGCCATACTTAGCACAGTCCTTTCTTGAACGCTGCATCTCACCTCCATTTCTGGGATTGGGTATGCCTCCTCTAGGTGTTGTACTCCTCTAAGAGTTAGAGATCCCTGAACTTTGTTTCCTTTTTTTAAATCAGGGCTGCTCACGAACACCAAAGTTGATTTTGTTGCCTGCATTACTAGGACTTGCCTGATCTTGAGGCTTAGTCCTCCTAGCATCACGGATGCCCCTCTTCTTCCGGCTGTACATGTACCACCAACCTGGAGAGGTCCATGTTATCGTCGAGCATTGCAGATCGTCACTCCTCCTCCAGATCTCCGTTGATTCCTGTAAGGAACTTGCTCATCTTATCCCTGCTGGTAGATACAAGGGAAGTAACATACCTTGACATCTTAACATACTTCAGGGAATACTCCCTGACTATCATGGATCCCTGTTTAAGGTTGATAAACTCCTCAACCTTGGCCTCCCTCATCTTCCTAGAAAAGAAACTCTCCATGAAGGTTGTCTTAAACAGCTCCCAAGTGACCGGAACTTCGCCTAAAACATGACAATCTTTCAACATCTTGCACCAAGTCTGTGCAGCATCCTTGAGTTCATAGGAAGCCAACTTTGCTATCTCAGTATCTGTGGCCCCCATAGCCACCAAGATCTTATCCACCTCATCAACAAACTCCTAAGGGTTCTCCAAAGTCTTAGACCCTCTGAAAATAGGAGGATTCATCCCATTAAAGTCTTAGACCCTCGAATACAAACTTTGTCACGACTGGAATCTAGACCCCAGATGAGACCGGTGTCGTTGACCTCCTAGAGGTCACAGACAAGCCTACATACGTCATTCTTACTTCATCTAGGTTAATTTTAGCAGAAAAGTTGAACTTTTTTTTTATTATTTCATTCTAAACATTTTAAACTTAACATCATAGGTGTTCACAAATAAACTATCAAATGTAGAGATAATCAAATGAAAGAACCAGCTCACAATTGCATTAAACGTATTCTTGCTAAAACGGCACCAATACAAAGTCTAAAATGCAAGTGGAATGGAACACTAGTGGAACATGATTCATTAGAGATGGCCTACATCTAAGCTAGATAATAATTGTAGACATCTTTAAAATTATGAGGGCCTACAAAGTCCTAATGAAAGCTCCACGTCGGATCAGCTCCAATGTACCTGTAGCTCAGTGTCCACCTGTGCCTGTACCTAAAATTGTAGATATTTAGAATGTATGGGAGTAGTTACACACTTGTTACTAAGTATGGTATCCCACAAGAACACACCAAGGATATGGAATGAGAAAAAATGATCTTTCTAAACAACATGATAATGAGGAAGTCAAGTAGTGGACGCTTGCCAATTGGAAAATTAGGAAAGTTAGCTCGTGAGATTTCCACTTTAGATTAGAAAGTGAGTTAGCTTTCCAAATGTGGATTGGGGAAAGTAATGCCATGGAATAAAATGCATCATCATACTTATTATATTGCACACGGCACATAACATCTTACACATAGCACGAACATGAATGGCATTATACACACATAACATCCTTTAGTATTCATGCATTATAGGCTAATGTGTTGACACCCCAATTTTGACCAGCGCGGTTATAAATTAATTATCGAGGCTTGTAAGCTTCCCAAAATAATATAATATAAAGTTTGTATATATTAGTTATAGTTCACCTTATTCAAAAAAAAACATCTCAAAAATATTTTAATTTGAGGAGTTTCTTCTTAGTTTTAAAATTATGATTATATTTTGAATCACTATCTTATAATTATATTACTAGAATAAATTAAGCTCGTTAAGAAATTATGCCGGATTGTTTGTTTTAATCGAGTTGCTCAATGTTAATTAATTCTTTCCTTAATCCTTTGAAGAATGAATTGGACCCAATTTATTCCCAGCCCATCTTAATTCCCCAACGCGGACCCAATATTCAGCATCCCAGGCGGCCCAAATCCCTTAACCAAGCCCAAATTCCCCCTCAACCCAATCTAATCCTCTTCAGCAGCCCAACACCTTTTTCCTTTTATTTTCTTTGACCCAACCCACACTCAACAGCCCTAAACTTTTAAAATACCCAAACTAAATCCAACCCAACCCACTAAAACCCATAATCCGACCCATTTTCCCCCTCTCCTCTTTCTTCTTCACACCATTCCCAAAAGGGAAGGCACGACAAAATTCCAAGAAAACCCAGAAGCAAAACACCCCCCCCCCCCCCCGAAACAGAAACTTCTCCAGACGCGACCCCTTCCCCTGCGTCTCCCTCACGCACAGCCTCCCCTTTCTTACTCCTCTCCGACGTCTCTCCTTCACGCGTCCCTCTCTCCTCTTCTCTCTCCCTTCGCGCTCGTACAAGCTCTGTACGCAGCAACGGGCGCCTGCAGCTGCAACTTTGACGCAGCAAAACAGTGAGCAAGGCGACACAAAGTCGTCCTTACCCGTCCTCGCTCGCTTGGACATTGCGCCACGTAGCTCGCTAGTACCACGAAATCATCTCCACCCTCAACCTTGCTCTCAATCCGTTGGAATGGGTTAAAATTTGAAGAATCTTCGAAGCATATTCATTTAGTTGGATAAATTTTGAAATTTCAAATTCGAAATGGGTCGAATTCGATTTTACCCGCCTTCACTTGGAACCCTAATTGTTTTCTTCTATAAAAACCCCTCTTCCTCCTTCGAGTGGGGGGTTGGCTGTTGTGGTTTTTGTTGTTGTTTTTTTTGGCTGATATCCGATATATAAAAAATATAACCCAGCTTCCTTTGAGAGGAAGAAAGGAGTTTATTTTGGAATTGGAAATCGTTTGAATTTTGGGGGTTGGGAAATTTTCTTGGCTGCTTTTGTTTGTTTTTCGAGAACACCAAACAAGGTTTTGTTTTGGGTTAGAGATTTCATTTCCGAAAAACTTGGGGTTGGAATTTTGTTGGAGATTTTCAGGAAGATAGGAAACCTTAGACATTTACGTTGAGATTATCAGAAGAAAAAAACTTCAAAAGGGTCAAAGGCCTTGATTCTGTTTTTCGTCATTCGCTGTCTCAGCTTTTTTTTTGTCTGTCGTTTTTTCTTTAAAGCGCGGTTGGTTTTGCTCGCTTTATCGAGTCGCTAATCGTCAACAGGTAACACCCTTCCATGTAATCTCCTTCTCTTCTTGGGTTCAATATGCGAGGGCTTGGGGCGGTAGTAGAGTAGAGAGTTCTGTCGTACGTCTTTAGAATTTTTGTTATGTTGGAATAATGACCTTAATGTATATGCTTGCTGGAGTTTGATGTCTGCTTTGTTTGTTTACAACTCATGTGGTGTGTCTAGTTCATTTGAATGAATACATTGTTTCGGTATATAGTTAGGGTCGCGTAATTTAAAAGACGGTTCTCATTTTTCTTCTTATGATCATGGATTGCTAATCCTTCATCTTTCACCCCAAGTTGAAGAATGATAGAAGATGTCAAATTTGAGATTGGCCTATGGCATTTTGATGTTATTAGAGTCTGTGTTGCACTGTGACTAGTCTGATGATTTTGTGATTTCAAGGACGATTCAAGTTAATTTGTACAATACGTCGTCGATTTAAGAAGGGGTTTATGGGTTAATCCTGTCTCGGACGGTTTTCAACTCTAGAAAGTTGATCTTTACCCATTTATTATACGGTTTTTAAATGCGTAATTGGTTCATCTGAATATTCGTGTCAAACTTGATTGTTGGTCTCGGTGTTGTGTGACCCCACCCCGTTTTTTATAAGTAAGCTCTCTTCTTTCGGCCTCCAAAGTTGGAAGAACGCGTAAAGAGACGTTATAAAAATGGCAAATATGCCGTTGTTCTCGTCTTCAAAACAGTGGTATATGCTTTTCTTTGAGGTTCATTATTCATTCGGAGTTCGCAAGATAGAAGAAGAATTTAATTTGGGTTTATCATTAGGCTGGACCCCATTTTTACATTCCATTGTTTCTTGTGATTTTACTTGTTAATTTTTTTTTTTTTTTTTTTTTTTTTTTTTAAACTGCGTTTTTCGTTTAAATCGGATGAATTTAGATTAGACTATATTGGATAGACATAGTATACAAGGACTTGTTCTATGTTTGTTTGGACCTGAGTTAAACAGATTGTTTTTTTTATGTCATTGTTTTTCTTTTACAATCTAAGCAAGTGTTCATTCAAATTGGCCCAAAATGTGTTGTAATGTTTGCAGAAATAGGAGCCTGATTAATTGATTGAAAAGATGTTCATATATTGTTTAAGATTATCCAAATAGAGCAAAAATGTTAGTTTTGTTCGTAATTAAGGTGTTGTCCTTGGTTTGGCTCAGGTATGATTAAAATTTGCATGTAATTCGTAGTCGACTCCCTTTCGCGTACGACATCATGGTCTGTGTTTTGTTTTATATCATGTTCTTTTGTTATGTGTACAAGAGTTGCTGTTGAGATCGGTAAAATCAGAGCATATTTAATAAATGTGTCAGGTTATGTAGCTTTGGTTTTAAATTGAATGTAACCATTTTTGGAGAATATTTGCCAATGTATGTCTCAATTTTCTGTGTTACGTGTGAATTTGTTGAGTGGGGGGCACCCGAGCTCCATTGTTCATCTCGCATTCGGGAGGGGAGGGGAGGAGAGTTATGAAAGCTCCAAAATTCCTTCCATCGAGTTTCAAGGCAAATCATGCGAGAGTTGGATTCCATGAAATATTGAAGAGGAATTTGGAAGAAGCGGATTAGACGACCCATCGAATTTCTTTATTTGGATTGTAGTTTTATTTGTAATGGGCATAAGCCCTTGTCGCTTTTTTTCTTGTATCTATTTTCATATGTTTAAGGATTAGGACAGTGTGAAAAATGGGTCAGAACCCAAAAGCAGTTGGGTAAGATTCGGTAAAAATGCGACGAAACAGAACCCGAATCTTGACCCAAAACTTCTCTCTCTCTCTCGCTCTCTATCTTCTCTCTCTCTTTATTATTTGCTTACATTTTTACTTGAATGACGTTAGCTTAGGATTATAAAACTCCAAACCCCTTCGAAACGCCTTCTATTTTATCAAGCTAAAACTAAGTCTTTAATGCGATAATGTTTCAAATTCGTAAGGAGTTTAGATAAAAACCTTAAGAAAGTTTAACTTCGAAACAGATTCGTAAAATTTCAAGATAAACATTAAATATTTTGAAACTTGAAATTCGCCTAAGGTAATTTTCTAATAAGTTCAAATAACAAATGATTCGCAAAATGTTAAGATAAAATAGTCAAATAAGTTAATCGCCGGAAAATCATCAGTTAGCGGAGTGTCATTAGGTGCCTTACACCTTCCTAAGACACTAATAAGAATCCCGAACCCTTAAAGGTTTTTCAAACATTTTCGTTTAATTATTTGAAAACATAGTTTTCTAATTTCTCTCAAAATTAAGTGGCGGCCCTAAAAGTCGGGAAAAAACCTTTAAAATAAAACGAACTTCTTTTCGAAATCATATTTTTTCGATAAAAACACTATGAGACCTAGAATTATAGGACTTACATTAAGATTCAAAAAAATGAGGTCAAATATCGGACCTCAAGTAGGGATCCTTCATTAGCAACCACAGAGGCTGTTTCCATTCATTCACGTAATTCATTTCATTTCTTTATAGGCTAGGTAAAACCAGTTATTAATAGGATATATTTAAGACTTTCCATCGGGGTTCACTGTGCAATGATCAAGAATGAACTAGGGTCACAACTTTAGGTCCCCTCACATCGTGATCATCATATCCATAACCTTGGTAGCATTAATTTCAGTATGTGCATCTTTTGAGGATGAGACTCATTCATTCATTGGGAACTTAACTTTAACAGACTTATATCATGTGAGCATCATGAAATCATGTCACCGCAGGAATGAAAAGAGGGTGGAATCACCTGGCTAAAGTGACCCAAAAACATGTAGCGTACATGGGAATGAATCCCCGCCAGATCCCTATATTGGACAGTATAGGTTAAAAGACTAGGAGATATAAGGAGGACCCATACCAGCATGCGGACAGTCTCATGTAATGATAGTTACGTGAACCAGGTCCCTTCCTGAAAGAAAAGGAATCACAGATCATAGTATTCTATCGATGCCTCGTAAAGTTCCATACTTCAACTCGTACGTCATGGAGCTACTTTAGTGTATGAGGACATCATAGCTCAATAGATAATTTTATCCCATTATCATTCATTACTATTAAGGTATAGTAATCGCAATACTGTCATTAGAGAGTTCATTAGAGACTGAACTCTTCATTAACTTTACAAATTCATAGCGTGAGTCGTTTTGGTAACATTTATTTAGACTCAATTGAGATTTCTCTCATCCTTTTACTTAGCCTCTATTCATGTTGTCACACATTCTGAAACTTAGGCACATTTGCCTCTTATTAATTACTCACCCCTTTTTAGTGAACTGTCATGTCATACATATGTCAATGCACTTGGCCATTAGTGGTTTTAAACTCTTTACTTAAAACCCTATAGGGTTCATCGTTTCATTGTTCATCTCATCATTTCATCTTACATCTTAGGTTCACTACTCTAAAGTTATTGTAGATTAGGGGTCTATACATACAAACCATGAGGTTTCAATCAAAAATTCTTTTTAGTTTTGATTCATATCTTCCTAATATTATGTGGGGTTAAAAGACTTAGCATCTTGTATGTTATTCCAGATCTCGATTTTCCGGTCTATGTAGGCATTCATTAATCTTGAACATTTAAAGTAACGTATGATTAGGGATAAAATACGAAATTGAGACAAGGGGAACCCGTTTTGAATCCCCTTGGAAAAAAATACATTGTTCATTATTTTATTTTGCGTCCACAGGGCGTGGGAACCCAAGATCAACGCCCCAACCGCCTTATTTTCTTTAATTTCTTTTCTGTTAAAATTTCTCTTTCTTGGGCAGAGGAGTTGTGGGATCGAACCCCCACAGCCCCTTTTTTTAATTTCGTTTTCTGGATTTTTTCGGTTGACCATGAGGTTGTGGGTCGAACCCACAGCCTCACTTTATTTTTCTTTTAATTCTCCTTTTCCGGACTAGAAGTCGTGGGTTCGATTCCCACGCCTCACACTTTATTTTTTTTCTTAAGCTTGGGCCGAGTGAATGTGATTATGGTCTCGAATCCCACTCCTCTCATTTCTTATTTTCATACTCTATTTTCCAGCCAGGAGCACAGTTTTATTCACCCTTACCACATTCTTTTTCACTTCTATAATTTCACCACTTTAACGTGGTGAGGTTCAGACCTTTTATGACGTTCATACCTTGAAGTTGCTGCCCGAACCTGCTCCAACACTCACATCCAAATCCAAGTTTAAACACCAAACTTTTGACGGAAAATCTCCTTCCTTTGCCTAACGTTTTTGATTATTTGTTTATTTAAAATTTTCGTTGTGAGTTCTTCAAGTGTGAAGAACTTTGGTTTATCTTCTTTTTTCTTGTACGTTATTTGGAAGAGAGAATGTGAATGAGAGTTGGTTTGATCGTGAAAGTGATAGATAGACGTGAGAGGAGAGAGTTATCTTAGGCTTAGGAGTCTACTTTAGGACTTAGTCAAATAGGATTTAGTTAAATATTAAAAAATATGATTTACATTTTATTTTAAATAAGCAAATACATAATAAATATTAATAAATTACATTAATTTACCAAATAAATAAAAAACAATTTAAATAATCGCTTCCACCTAGGTTTGAACCCGGGTGGAGCAAGACTTCACTCTAAGAGCCAATTTTCGTCCCTCTCTACCCAAAACGCCCATCCACCTTATTAATTAAATAATTAATTATATACTTAAGAAAATTATGATACTAACCTTAGACTAGGAAAAGACCATTTTACCCCTACACCCTCCTAACCTATGATTTCCCTTTTTTAAGTCCGGTACAGACTCATCCGAGCAAATCTTCATATTCGGGAGCCCTACATGGCTTGACCCAATATTTCCTAGATCAACTAACTCCCCAAATTAGTTGGCTTGGCTGTCGTAAGGGTTCAGAGGTCTGGTTCTACGCACATCAATCTGTGTGAACTCGGTCTAATCATAGGCATTCTAGACATATTAAGTATTACTTAGAATATCCATTTTTAGGGTTGTTACAACGGTACTATCTGATTTCAAATAAGCTCAACCACAAAGATAGAGTGAACAATTTTGTGGCATTACTTAGGGAGTCGGTGTATCTCTTGGGACATATTTACTGCTTAAGTGAGAGGTGTTCCAAACCACTGCATTGATGATGAGTCATTGGAAGAGTACTTTTATTGGGGCCAAGATGATAATAATAAGGCAGTGCTTGATACCATTGTTGGTGGTTCTTATGGTGAGTTCACATAGGAATAGATCGTAGAGAAATTAGAGAAAATCTCTCGCAATAATAAGGCTTGGAGTACTAGAAAGTCGAATACTGGGAGAAACACCTTTGTAATGTAAGCTATACACAATCCGGCCACATATGAGATTCGTGAAGAGATGTCTCAAATGAGAACAAAGCTTGGGTTTATATTGAAATAGGTCACTAGAGGTGTAGAGAAGGTAAATGCGGTGAATTACTTGAATAAACCACCACCACAATTGAATGACTACTATTATGAAGAGGATACTTATGGAGTGAATGATTAGACGGGGTGTTTCCAACCTAACGCCCAAGGCTCAAATTAGGAGAATTGGCGCCAAGGTCAAGGAAATCAAGGTCAGAACTATGGGAATTACAATAGAGAATTCCATTATGTTTGAGATGGAAACTACAACTGCGATAACAACTTCAACCAGGGTGACTATGATAATAGAATTGATCAAAGTGGGCCCTATGTTCCACCTCAAAATCAAAAATTTGCCCCTAGGGATGGTGGAGGTAGTATAGAGTGAGTTGAAGATATGTTGCAGAAAATGATGAGAAGGTTTGATGCTAGTGATGAGCACATCAAGGAATTGAGAGGTGATTTGGCTAATATTGGGAAAAAGGTTGATGCATATGCGGTCTCAATTAAGCATCTTGAGTTACAAATGACCCAATTGTCCACTACTGTGAACCCACGACAAACGGGCACTCTTCCTAGCAATACATTCAAAATCCTAAAAATGATGGACATTGCATGGCAGTCAGTAATCAAGGAGGTAATCAAAGTACTGATCACCATATGTCATCTTTGGTAAAGATGCAATAAGAAAAGATGAAGATATAGTGGAAACTAGTGGTGAATTGGTGGACAAAACTGTGAAAGAAGCAGAGGTACCCCAAAAGGTGATCCCCATTCCTCTAACACCACCACCATTCCCTCAGATATTGGTGAAAAAGACTGAGGATGGTAAATATCGGCGTCTTATAACTATGTTAAAACAACTTTCCATAAATGTCCCTTTGATATAAGCTTTGGAGCAAATGCCCGGTTATGATAAGTTCATGAAGGATATAGTTACAACAAGAGATCGGTAAGTTTTGAGGATGATGACTGAATGCAGCATTGTAGTGCTATAGCTAAGAGATCTCTTGTGCAAAAGAATAAAGATCTGGGTGCTTTCATTATTCCACGTAACATCGGCTTATTACACTTTGCTAAAGCACTATATGATCTCGGTGCAAGCATATATCTCATGCCTCTCTCCATTTATAAGAAATTGGGTTTGGGTGACCCAGAGCCCACTACAATGTGGTTATTGATGGTTGATCAAACAGTGAAGAGGTCCATTAGGATACTCCATGATGTGCTTGTGAAGGTGGAGACATTTATATTTCTGGCCGACTTTGTGATTCTTCACTATGAGGTGGATTATAGGTGTCTATTATTCTTAGGAGGTCCTTCCTTGCGACTGGTCGCCCCTTAGTTGATATGGAAAAAGGGCAGATGAAGTTTAGGTTAAACAATGAAGAAGCAACTTTCAACATTTGTAGGTCCATGAAGCAAAGTGGTGAGCTCCAAACGGTATCTTCCATATCCTACAAGGTTGAGAGTACTCTGAGGTACAAATCGAAGAGCGCCTAGGTGTTGACGCACTAGCAGCAGTGATCATGAATTTTGAGAGTGATGGTATTGAAGAGTATGGATCTTTGGTCGCGGCCCTTGAACGAGGTGAATATCGGTCAAAACCAAAGAAATTAGAGTTAGATATCAAGCATTGCGATTCTCCACCCGTGATAACATCTATTGAGAAGGATCTAAAATAGATCTTAAGTCTCTACCTCATCATCTGAGGTATGTACTCTTTAAAAGAGATGATACTTTTCCGGTAATCATTGCATCAAATTTGAATGTGCAACGAGTGTTCAGCAGAAGTGTTGAAGAGGTTCAAATGAGCCATTGATTTGACTATTGCAGACATTGTTGGGATCCCTCCTGGTATTTGTTCACACAAAATCCAACTCATGCTCAATCACAAGCCAAGTATTGAGCACCAGAGACAGTTGAATCAACCTATGCAAGAGGTTGTAAAGAAGAGATCATTAAGCGGTTAGATGACGGAGTAATATACCCTAGTGCAAATAGTAATTGGGTATGCCCTGTTCAATGTGTGCCCAAAAAGGGGGGAATGACAGTAGTGCCCACTGAGAGGAATGAGCTTGTCCTAATGAGGCCGGTGACTGGATGGAGAGTTTGTTTGGATTATCGAAAACTAAATGCATGGACTGAGAAGGACAATTTCCCGATGTCCTTCATTGACCAGATGTTACATAGACTCGTAGGAAAAGGATGGTATTGTTTTCTTCATGGCTATTTGGGTTATAATAAAATCTTTATTGCCCCGGAGGATTAAGATAAGACCACCTTTACTAGCCCTTATAGGACGTTAACATTCAAGAGGATGCCTTTTGGGTTGTATAATGCACCGGCCACTTTCAAAAGATGTATGATGTCTATATTCTCCCATATGGTGGAGGACACTATTAAGTTGTTTATGAATAACTTTCCACTGGTTGGCGACTTCTTTGATCGGTGTTTGAGTCACTTGGCCGAGGTTCTCAAAAGATATAAAGATTTCAATTTTGTGATAAATTATGGAAAATGTCACTTTATGGTGAAAGAAGGTATAATATTGGCCCATCGCATCTCAGAGAAGAGGATAGAGGTTGATCGAGCGAAATTTGAAGTTATAGAGAGACTTACTCCACCCATATTTGTAAAAGGTGTGAGAAGTTTTTTGGGACATGCGGGCTCTACCAGAGGTTTATTAAAGATTTCTAAAAAAATTGCACACCCTCTGTGCAAATTACTTGAGAAGGAATGTAAATTCTATTTTGATGAATCTTGTCTGAAGGCATTTGGAGAGTTGAAGGAGAAGTTGGTGTCTGCACCAATAATTATTTCCCCAGATTGGAGTAAGCTATTTGAGGTGATGTGTGATGCTAGTGGAGTTTCTATTGGTGTGGTATTGGGACAAAGAAGAGATAAAATTCTTCATCCCATCTATTATGCCAGTAAGGCCCTAAGTAAAGCACAAAAGAACTATATTATGACCGAACAAGACCTCCTTACGGTGGTATTTGCTTTCAAAAAATTTTGTTCCCATTTGCTTGACACGTGAGTCATAGTGCATAATGATCACTCAACTTTCAGGTATTTGATGGCGAGTAAGGATGTGAAACCAAGGTTGATTAGATGGGCGCTACTATTGCAAGAATTTGATTTTGAGGTGAAAGATAGAAAAAGGACTGAAAATCAAGTTGCTGATCACTTGTCCAGAGTGGAGGATGAAGCTATGAAAGAGTTGGGTGAAAAGACTGAAATTGATGATACCTTCCCTGATAATCATATGTTAGCCGCTTCTCCGGATTTGAGTCAATGGTCCGCCGATTTTGCAAATTATCTGGCTAGTGATATAGTCCCATCGGACTTATCCTTCAATCAGAGGAAGAAGTTCATGCATGATGTGAAAGTTCTTTTGAGATGAATCTTACTTATACCGGAGTTGTGTTGATGGGCTAACTCGTTGTCGCGTGCCGGGAGTGGAGATGCTAAGTGTTTTCGAGGCATGCCACTCCTCACTTGTGGGTGAGCATCATAGTGGTATCAAGACTGCCCACAAGATTTTGCAGTATGGGTACAATTGGCCAACCATTCACCATGATGCTCATGAGTTCGCCAAGTCATGTGATATGTGCCAAAGATATGGACGAAATTCGAAGAGGCAAGATCTTTCTTTAAATCTCATTCTAGTGATTGAGTTGTTTGATGTATGGGGCATTGATTTTATGGTCCCGTTTGTGAGTTCTCACAGGATGAAATATATAGTGGTGGCGGTGGACTACGTGTCAAAATAGGTGGAAGCCATACCTCTTTCAAACAACGAAGGGAAGATTGTCACCGCGTTCTTGAAAAAGAATATTTTCTATAGATTTGGCACACCTAGAGTCATTATTAGTGACAGGGGATCTCACTTTTGCAATAAGTTGTTCAAAGGTTTATTGGATAAATATGGGGTTCTCCACAATGTGGACACTCTGTACCATCCACATAGTGGGCAAGTTGAGGTGTCCAATCGAGAGATCAAGCAAATCCTGTCAAAAATGGTATATGCTAATAGAACGGATTGGTCAGGGAGGCTTTATGATGCTCTTTGGGCCTACCAAAATGCATATAAGACCCCTATAGGTATGTCTCCATACCAACTTGTATATGGAAAGACTTGTCACATGCCACCTGAGTTAGAACACAAGGCCATGTGGGCAATGAAGAAACTAAAAATGGATTGGAATGAAGCAGTGGAGCGGACAATTAATGGGTTATATGTGCTTGATGAGTTTCTCATAAAAGAATATGAAAGTTCAGCCATGTACAAAGAGAATATGAAGAAGTACCATGACAAAAATATTGAAAAGCGAGAATTTGTTGTTGGGGACTTGGTACTTCTATTCAATTTTAGGCTACATTTGTTTCCGAGCAAACTCAAGTCCAAGTGGACTGGGCCATTCTTTATCACTAAAGTGTTCCCCCATGAAGAGGTTGAGTTTGAGAACAAGGAGGGTGCAAAGTTCACGAAAAATGGCCAAAGAATCAAGACATACCTAGGGCATGCGGAGAGTGTCCATGAAAAGGTTGAATCATATCTCCTTAATAAATTATGAGTATTCAAGGATCTTGCGTCGTGTCACAACGTTAAATCAAGCGCTTCTTGGGAGGCAACCCAAGTTGTATCCTAGAACAGACAATAGTTTTTTCTATTCTTTGTAGGAATAGTTGCATTCCATGGTTTCATTTTTGTTTCACTCATCTTCATGCGTTGTATTTTTTTAGAGTCTTAGATAGGAAGTAGTTTTGGGTCCATGTCTCAAAAGTGTCCAAAAAAACACAAAAATAAAAGATTAATGGGTGTTAATATGCAGGGACCAAACCCAAGAATTTTGCAGAAAATGGTGTAATGTAGAGATCTACGGACCAATCGACGCGCCGCCGTTCAGTCGACGGACTATCGATGGTGTCCGTAGATACCAGGTATGTCAAGTACTTTTGTCTTAAGTTTTTGTGAAATCGACGGTCCAGTCGATGGTCCATCGACAGTCTAACGGAACATCTATGGGGTATCGCCAGTTCAAAGAACCAGTGACCCGACCCGACCCGACCGGCTATATTAAAACAAAACTACTCAGTTAACCTCCAAAGATCTTTTTAAATTCTCTCCCAACTGTTTCCCTCCCTTTATTTCCTTCCTTTTCCATTAACTCCCCATATCTCTCCCTTCCATTTTCTTCAGAATCCCCAAAGCACCCAACTTCTGTTAGGTCCGGAAATAGCATCGGGCGAGGGCTCCGCTATGCCCCTTAATGAATCGAATGGTCCTTCGACCTTCCCCTCCCCAGATTCTACTCCGTATCCTTTGTTCTCTCCGGTATGTGTTCAAAGTACGTAGATTTGTTGTTGAGAAGTTCACCCACTCATTCACTCAACTAATGATTTCAGGTATTTCAATTCCGTTTGATTAATGAATTCTCGTTCATTTGTTATTGGAAATGAAAATATTGTATGTGGGTCATGACTAGGGACAAAATTGCATGTTAAGTTGGTAAATTATGGGTACTCTTTCCCTTGGAATGATAGAAAGTGAATGAGTAGGGGATGTAATCTGTGTAAAAAGATGTTCTTGTTCATGTTTCGACTTAGGGTTTAATAGAACCATAGAATTCGAGATTAAAACTTGAGAAATTCAAACCCTAAGGATGATGAATTAGTCTTGTACTTGTTGTTATGTGTTGGGTGAACTACTGAAGGTCTAAAATTTGTCACATTGTTATTTTAAAAATAAGGTCTAAAATCTGCCTCAGACCAACAGCACAAGACCCCATCTATGGACCGTCGATTGATCGATGGACCGTCGATGGGGTCCGTTTATTTGTCAACATTAAAACTGTTGGACTTTGAGATGACAAAAGTGGACTACATTCCATCGATTCATTGATGGTCCGTTCTGCATGTCCATCATTTCCAACCGCGACTTTGATTTGTGAGAAATTAAAACATAGAATAAGTGTCATATGACGACAGTGGACTACTGTTCGTCGATTGATCTATGGGCCGTTATGCACTTCCGTCTTTTTCAACTGAGAGTTCTGTGGAATAATGACTAATAAAATTTTCCAAGTGTACAACAACGGACACTGTCGACGGACCATCGATAGCGACTATTAATAAGTGCTGCAATTCTACAATGGGTTGTGCTTTATGTTTCAAGGTTCTGTTTTGATTGTTTTGCTTGTGTAATATGATTGCAATGAGACTAACAAATTTCTCTCCAGGTAAATATGTCCCCCAAACAAGACATTGTCAATTCTAGAGGTAGGTCCAAGTTAATTGTACCATCCCATCATATGATCGGCAATTCTGATGATGATCGGGATCCTAAATACGTGCCCCCAAGCACCTGGACCCTACACTAGCTTCTAGATCCACTCAGGGCACCCTTAGAAGATGGTGTTCGATGTTGTCACTTCTTTCCAGTCTAATGAGGAGCACACACTGACCGGCACACTGTCTGGGTCTGCCTCAAGTTCTGATGGAATTTCTGGCTCCGAAGAGGCTTTAGGTTCAAAGTCGGCCCACTCTAAGGGGTCCAACGAGGCCACGGCCCCAGATTCCGGGTAACTTGGACCCACTCACCCAAAGGTGACTGCCCTCCATGCCTCGTCTGATGAAGCCCATAGTTCAGAGTCTGCTCCGGCACCCTAGGATGTTGTCCCTGCACCAATTCCTGATGAGTTCAACCGGTGGTGCATCGATGGTTAGTATCATATCTACAAGGACTCCAAGATTCTAAACGACAAGATGGTGATGACTCGATTTGTGACAAGTTCTTACAGTGAGTCTTCACACTGTTTCTAAGGTTCATAGTTTGTTTATCCGCCACAGGCTTGAATGGATGGCTTGAAGTCTTGTAATATAGTAAGGAGTTTGTTTGAGAGTTCTACGCCTCATATGAGGGACTCTTAGATGTTCTTTGGACAGGCGACCGAAACCTGTCAAACAGGACCCACTCACAAAGGTTCTAGTTCGAGGCTATCGGGTGGACATCTCTTCTACCTCCATCCGCTGCTTCCTGTACAGTGTGTCAACTGGTACCGTGAAGGTTCCTCTTACTCCAGAGTTCGATTAAAGGTGGGGTTTGGTCAAGAGTGGCCAGTTTCACTGGAGCATTGATCAGAGAGAGTCCACAAAGAGGTGGATTGCACAGCAGCTCTCCATTGACGGTGAGGGAGCAGACTGGGTATTGGACCCCAGAGGCCTTATCAAGAAATCCAACCTCACCTTTCCAGACAAGTTCTTCTGGTTGTTAGTACGCCACCGCCTATCACCCATGGCAGCAGATACATCCTTACTTAGGATGGAGAGGTCATAGTAGCAATACTAGTAGCCGGCTTGGAGATCGACTTCGCGACATTGTTGATCCCCATGATACATGAGAGGACTTTTAAGACCTCTACTACTAACCCGTTCTCCTGTATTATTTTCCTGTTATGCAGGGATGATGGAGTGCCTCTTTGGCTCGGGATTGTGGATATAGGTCTCATCAGAGATGAGTCCAATGTGGCGGTATAACGATTAGGGCCTAGAGTTGATTAGCAGCCGTTGAGTGAGAACTTGGCAGATACGGTAGAGTTAGCCCATGGGGATGATCCTACCACTTCAAAGCCCAGTGATACCACCCCGGCCAAGTCTATCCCTGACACTAGTAGGGCACCCAATTCCTCCCGATCTACTCCACCATCAGCAGCACTAGTCCCGATTGCTAGGTTCCAAAAGTTAGAGGCCCAGATAGCCACATTGCTGCATCATATCCATCCTTGTAAGCAGAAATCCATTGGCGAGGCTGAGGACCGGATTGAGAAGAGGGTGGCTCAGCAGACAGAGCAAAAGATTCAGGCGGTCCACCAGCACCTAGATGCATTTGAGCTGCGAGTATTAGCACGCCCAGCCCCCACCATTGATTTGACTACACTTCAGGAAGTTGTGGCGAGTCTACAGGCAGATGTTAACAGCATACTGGAGATGAGGGGAACTAAGCTCGAGACTTCTCCCGTTGAGCTAGCGGAGGACACAGTGCTTGTTGCTATCACTGCCCCTACTACAACACCTAAACCACGTGAGCGTGTCAAGAGGCAACATTCCAGCCACACCACTAATACAAAAGATGACCGTGTGAGGAAGAAGGAGTGGACGGATCTTGAGGTGGCGAGAAGAGCCTCGTTGATTCATGAGGAGACCCATAAAATGAAGGCTCGAGAGTTGGCTATTGGGGCATCTAGTTCCAGACATATGGCTGTTGAGAGGTGCACCAATAAGGGTGCGGAGATTGATGTGGCACAACTGAGGGTGTCCTACTACAGAGGTTTAGAGTTCTGGGAAACCGGACCCGCCTTCTTGTTTATTGTCGGCGCTTAGCGCCTCTGGTTTGCTTCACCTACCACCCTATCTTTATATTTCTTATGCATTAGGGACAATTTCATGCCTTTTTGTTGGGGGTGAGTAAAAGTGAGTGTGAGGGTGAAGTTTGGGTAGCCCAACTCACTTATACAGAAAGTGAGTGTTTCATTGAGTGATAGTGCATCACTTGAGGACAAACAACGAATTTAAGTTGAAGGTGTTGATGTACCGTGGTTTCATGGTACTTTCAATATTATTTCCTTAAGATTGGTGTGTCTCGAGCCTTTTTGTAGTAATTTTAATACATTTTTATCTTTGTTTTACAGGAAAGGTGTCCAAAACCAAAATGCAAAAGGTTGTGGAGATTTAGTGCAGAGGTAACCCACGAAGGCTATCGATAAACAATCGTTCCATCGACGGACCGTAGATGGTGACCGTCGACTGAAAGTCCAGGCATCTAGAAGAAACTCGGGAATTCTAACCAAGCATGGGGCTACGGAAGGATCGACGGTCCGTTGATTGATTGACGGACCATACTAGTAAATCATCGATTTGATTAGAGAATGTTCCAGTACTCGAAATTAAAGATAAGCTAAGTATGGAACGATGGAAGGCATCGAAGGATCGTAGGTGCATTGACGGACCGTGATGTTGGTCCGTTGATTTGATCAAAGAAGTTGTTAGTTGAAGTCTTAAAAAATAGATGCTAAGTATTCACTTACAGAGGCAATCGACGGTCCATCGTTTCATTAACGGACAGTCTGTGAGGGTCGTCAATTGAAGCCGCATTTTTTGGACAACTTTCCTTATTTGAATTCCTTTTAATTTAGAACAATGTTTTGATAAATGGGGTGTAAAACCTCGTTTTTGGGTTGGATTCTATTATTATTTTTCATAGTTTGTTCTTGGATATTTGTTCTTGCAACTTGGGCATTAATTCAAATTTCCATATTTGGTTTTCAAGTAATTTTTGTGGTTTCAAGTTGAATTTCTGGATTTTCTTCGAATTTGTCAAAGTAAGTTCATGATTTATTGATTATCAACCATGAATTGTGTTCTTCTATGCATGGGTAACTAAATCCACAACTAGGGTTGTGGGAACCATGGGTGATCAACAAAGTAAACCTAGCTTAATAATATTTCTGAAATCGGTTATTGCATGCATTGATAATTCTTTTGCTGAGAATTCTCCTTTATGAATGCACGCATTAGAACTCGCCTTACTACTACTTGCCAGACCAAGCAGGTAGTTAATAGGAAAAGAATTATCAACATATATTTACTAGGATACTATCTAATAGGCTAGTCTCAATTGGTGCAAAGTAATAACTAAGCCATACATAGAATACGATGCTTAATATGAAGTAAAGGTAAGGGTTAGTAACTTAGACACACGTAGCCAGACCATGATACGGGGTGAATTCTCTAAATGTCGGACCAAGGTTTAGAGATACTTAAATTATCACTTTGCATGCAAAACATTAGGGAAGAATTGTTATAGCTAGGGATACGGCGTTATAAACCTATGGGGAACACTTGCACCCTATTTTCTCTCACAACTTGATAAACACCAAAGATTCAATCCTGTTACTTGTTTTACTTAGCAATATTAAAAGACTTTTTTTTCACAAAATCCCCCTTTTAATTTCCTGTTTTCGAAAAGGACTTGACCAAATAGAAGTAATCGTACATCGAAGTTAAGTCTAAATCATTTTCCTCATAGGATCGACCCCAACCTAATAGTTGGGTTCTTTATTTGATACGACCGCTTATACTTCTTTAAGGAAGTATAATTTGAGTGTATCACGAACCTAAATCATCTTACGCAGGTGGTGATCCAAGGACCCCATCCACGGATCGTGGATGGGACCATGGCCCATCCTGCATAGGAGTTGTTTAGATCGGAGAGAGTGTTTTTGGGGACAATCTTGGGGAGACTAAGTCACGACGCACACCTCTCAACCATGTAGTGTGGGTCCACCCATGGCTCGTGGGTGCCCAAGTCGTGGGTTATGCTAGTTTTTTGTAGCTTTTAAACCTTCCCTTGGTCCCTCCTCAAGGACCCTTAGGGGTCCTAGGGGGTCATGTCTTGACGTTTAGGTACTAGAACCCTAGTACTAAGTTAGGGAAATTATTTTAGAACTTTTACCTCGCGTTATAACTTCATTAGACTACTAGACTAAGTATTAGGCTCTTGCTTAGTTCGTTCGATTTCCAGGGTATTACATTATCTCCCCCTTGGGAACATTCATTCCCGAATGATGATCCAAAAACAAAACTAAGTTAGAAACTCTACACTAGCTACGCATGATGCATGAAACATCAAAAATGTCCAAAACTTACAAATGCACTATTCACTTCAAGCATTATTCAAAAGGAGGAAACTTCAACCCATCATGAGACATGGTCATTGCAACATAAAAGAGTAGGAACTACATCTACCAACTCAATATGTATGAAATGCAACATATAACATGTTCATACGAGGAACTACCTTCTTCACCCGGAACAAGCTCAACAACCCAATATGGAGCCAACATGTCAATTCATCAAAACACAATTGAACATGTTCATCAATTCATCTCATGATGTCAAAATTGCAATTATCATACTAAAAATAAAATCAACATGAGGAACATATAAGTCATGAAAGCTTACATTCACATAAAACATGATTTTCATCAAGAACATGCAAATTATAAGGGAAATTTTAAAAAGGCATATAAAACACACATAACTCCCAAAACACTTAAAACTCAAGAGGAACTACTCATCTCAAGCTTGAATAGAGTAGAAGAGAAAATATAAGGATAACGGTACTTCAAATCAGACTCGGACTCCCATGTGGAACCCTCAGCTAGGTGATTCCTCCATAGAACTTTAACGGAAGATACTTCCTTGTCTCTCAACCCCTTAACTTGTCAGTCCAAATCGGGACCTCTTCATAAGAAAAATTCTCATCAACTCCTAATCCTTCTAAAACAATGATAGATATCAAATCACCAATACATATTTTGAGCATGGAAACATGAAACATCGGGTGAACCGGAGCCAAACTCACTTGGCAAGTCTAATCATATGCAACCTACCAAACATGTTACAAGTTTTATATGGGACCACATACCGGAGACTAAGTTTCACCTTCTTGCCAAACCTCATCACAACTTTCATAGGTGAGATTTTCAAGTACACCCAGTCAGCAACTTTAACTCTAGATCTCTCTTTCTAATATCGGCATAAGATTTTTTCCAACTTCCGGTCGTTTTCAATCTCTCTCTAATGAGTTGAAATCCTTTATTGGATTCATATAATAATTCAGAACGAATTAGTGCAAACTTCTGTATTTCAAACCAACCAATCATATATCTACACCTTCTAACATATAGTTCTTCAAATGGAGCAATGGTAATGCTTGAGTGGTAACTATTGTTGTAAGAAAACTCTATCAACGGTTTATGGTCATCTCAATTTTCTTTGAAATAAATTACACACTCCCTTAACATGTTTACCTAGGTTTGAATGGTGTGTTCTACTTGACATCTGTTCGAGGGTGAAAAGTGGTACTAAGCTTAACATTGGTACCAATCCCTATTTGGAATGTCTTCCAAAAGTGTGAAGTAAATTGAGTACCTCGATATGAAATAATGGACAATGAACCCCATTCAACCTCACTATTTCATTGATTTACAACTTAGGATTGTATTCCGCCGAATAGGAAACCTTTATGAGAAAAAAGTGGGCTGATTTAGTCATCCAATCAACAATGTCACGAATAGAATTGTGTTGCCTTCAAGTATGAAGCAAACCCACCACTATGTTCACATTCTTACACATATCTATATCTTGGGAAAAACCTCCCGGTTTCAAGTGTTTGGCCTTAACTTGTTGGCAATATGGACATTTGGCCATGAAACTCCCTATATTCTTCTTCATTACATTCCACCAACAGACTTCCTATAGGTCACGGTATATCTTTGTTGCCCTCGGATGAATAGAATACCATGAACAATGAGCCTCTTCTAAAATTTTCTCTCTTAAGCCATCCACATCCGGAACACACAATCTTCCTTCGTACCTAAGCAACCCATCTCCACTTTGGGAGAAAGCCTCAATGGATTTACCAAGTATGGATTCTTTCAACTCCCTAAAGGTAGGTAATGGTTTTGCTTAGATTTTGATATCAACAACTAATGATGATTCAGAACTATGATGGACCGTGACCCCACCATTTGGAGTATCGACTAGTTAGACACCCAACCGTTCCAACCTATGCATATCACAGACTAACTAGGTATTCTCATCTTCTACATGGGATACACTACTCATAGACATTCGGCTTAGGGAATGTGCAACAACATTGGCTTTGTCGAGGTGGTAAAGAACACTCATATCATAATGTTTTAAAAAGTCTAACTACCTTCTTTATCAGAGATTCAAGTCTTTTTGAGTAAAAACATACTCACGACTCTTTTGATCGATGAACACATTAACATGCACCCCCTAAAGGTAATGTCTCAAAGCAAACACTACGACCTCTAATTTAAGATCATGGGTCGAGTAATTCTTTCATTCACCTTGAGTTGCCTTGAAACGTGGGCGATAACCTTCCCATGTTTCATAACGACACATCCCAAACCTACTTGAGAAGCCTCACAATATACCACAAACCCATCGGTACCCTCCAGTAATGTCAACACCGGAGGGGATGTAAGTCTATCCTTTAATTCTTGGAATCTTTTCTCACAAGCCTCCAACCACATAAACTTTGCTTTCTTTTGAGTTAAGGTCGTCAATGGATATGCTATAGATAAAGCCCCTCAACAAACTTCCTATAGTAGTCCATCAATCCCAAAAAGCTTATAATATTAGTAGGAGTTAGAGTTTTAGGACAACCGTTGACCGCCTCCGTCTTCTTTGGATCTACCTTAATACCCATGCCCAACATAATATGACAAAGGAAAGAAATCGACTATAGCGAAAATTCATATTTAATAAACTTTACATATAATTTGTGATCTTTAAGTACTTGCAACACAATTCACAAATGTTTCCCTTGGGCCCTCTTCAAGGACCCCTGGGGTACTAGGGGGGTCAGACCTTGACGTTTAGGTACTAGAACCTTAGTACTAGGTTAGGGAAACTATATTAGGACTTTAACTTTATTAGGCTACTAGACTACATGTTAGGATCTAGCTTAGGTCATTAGATTTTTGGATTGTTACAGAACCCTAAGCCCATAAAAAATCTCTGCAGATTCAGCCGCCCTACTAATGCAGGAAAATGATGAGCTTAATACTTATCTTCTAGAAGTAGAACGTGGCTTGTAGACTCTTCACGATGTTGTTGAAAAGATCTTTCATATACAAAAATACATCAGTACTGACATGGGTAAGTTGCGTATTGCTATGACAGAAATTAAACATGAAGGAATATCCACCGACAACAAGTTGACTACGCAAGTTGACTTTCTTAAGAGTGGAGTCAGCTTCTCTAGCTAACAATGATCTTACATTTACTGTTCAAACTTCTTATTCCAGACTCTCTTGCAACGTGGCACGATCCTACAACTCATTTTGTGGGTATGTTATCAACACCCTCAAATACCTTTTTTGGTGGACATTATTGTAACACCTTGAAAATTCAAGACGTGTTGTAAAGCATAACATAGGTGTCATGGGATCTAAGTACTATTTTAAGTCAATTCTAATGAATTTAGGTCATTTAGGAAGTTTAAGAACCACAACGTTCAAGAACTTCATGATGTCCCCAAGTTTTGTTCAAAAGGGTACTAGTGTTTCTTAGCTCTCTTGACTAGTTTGTAGGAAGTCGGCCCCTGTCTGACAAACTGGTTGTTGACCCGGTCTCTACATGTGTTTGCTTGTTGTTTCATTGTGTGACACATCCAGGCATGATCCCCTATACAACCAAAGGGCCCTTGAGTAGGACCTTGCATTTGAGAAGAAAACCACTGCTTGGGCTAGGTGAGCATCGGAATAGACCACCTACGGTCTGTGTGTGGACTGACAGGAAGTTGATGCCACCCTCGTCCCATACTTAGCCAAGTTGAGGAAGGCCCCCGCCTGAAAAGTCTCTAAACTCATTGACAGAGTGCATGACGGAAGGGGTGAGGGTCCGTGGTTCACCGACGCCCGTCACGGCAGGGTTCCATCTCTGAAGGGTGAGTTTTTTGCACATTTTAAAGTAATTTCATTTAAATTAATTAGGTGGTTAGTTTTTATTAGGGATACGGCTAGACTAATTAACTTAATTTAAAAAACCCCCATATTTAATCCCCAACCCCAATTAAACTAATTAGAATCTAAAACACAAAATCTCTTCTTTTCTCCACAACTTGAACTCACATGAAGACTAGCAAGGATAAGGGTTTGGGGGCTTGGAACGGGACCAAATTCACCATTAATTCATCATCAAACTTAAGGTATGGATCTAATTCACCTTTGAGACTCTTTCCTCAAAGGGTTCTTGAAATGATTTCAAAAAGTTGAAGTTCTCTTATGGGTTTAATCCAATTACAAAAATTGAAGTTATGAATTGAAGTTTTTGATGATTTCATTATTTCTAGGTTATATTGAATATATTAACATGTAGTTTAACTTTTTATGGTAATTGGTGCTGGTGTAGTCTAAATTGAAGAGCATGATGCCTCAAAATCTCTAACACCTAGGGTTGTGATCGTAACCGATGATTGTATTGTAATCATTCAATTGACTTGGTTATTGATTAGGATTACTAGCCTATGGTGATTATTATGAATAATCTAAGATGAATTATAGGCCTATCATATTATTTGTTCAGTGTGATTTGGTTATGAAGTATATGTGAATGTAGCCTATGTATCTGTCTCAAGCTATGATCTAGTGTTGAATGTGTCTAGATATGCAATAGGGCTTTTGTTATCTATGGTTATAATTGTGTGCATTATGTTTACTCCCAAACCCAAAATTAGGTCTGTGGTATGCGGTTGATGGGTAAGACTTGATGATGAACTAGAGGAAGGACTTGGGTAAGTCTTAGAATATCTATCTTTACTTTCAATGTGGATTAATTGTGGGTTAAGTCATGAGTGACATTGGAGTAAACTCGTCATTAGGATGATATGGTGGTTATTGATGGTTGGAATTGAAATGTCTTGAATATGGTGTGAGGTTTTATTAAGGTTGTATGTGATATCAAGGATGGTGAATGGAAAATATCATTGTTGGCTGATATGTATGAAACGCTAATGTTTTAACCTTACTTATATGAATTGTGATGGAAAGGACTTATACTAAGTTACAATTCTTATTGAGAAATTGATGATGATGATTATACAGGGGATAGACCTATGACTAAAACTATCTCATTGATTAAAATTAAAGGCGCTTAAAGGACATTTCAAAAAAGGGATTCTATCTTAGCGACGAGCGAACTAGATTGAGGAGTGTCCCTTCCACATAAGCGAATGGTAGGAACAATTACATTACTCTTGAGATTGGAGACTATAATGCATGGAGGATAAAGAGGGGTCCCAAACCTATATCTCTAGTTCTTGAAGCTATGTTGCCCCCATAGGAAAACTACTAGCTAGTGGATCCACGTTAGTTGCTATGTTTTTCCATATTTTGTACTCCTTGGCAAGTCGTCCCGCCTTCTTCAATGTAGGGTTTTATGGACACCGGATTTACACTTAGCTCAGTGTCTATGTCCTTAGGGCCAAGTTCCCAAAAGCTTAAAATGAATAAAGGATTGAAACTCTAACTTGGATTAAACCTGAGAGGCGAGCTTAGTCTAGGTAGGGGTATGGGACTCTACCTAACATTGCACTAGTTATCCTGAGGGGAGTATGAGGATGCTGTTTTATATATGTTTATGTTATGATGATATATGTTAGTAACATGATGACATTGGCACATGTTGAATTACTATATGTTGATTGTTCCACTTATGAGTATGGTCTTGGGTTATAATGTTCATATACGATGAAAGTAAATCTAAATGTTATGTTATGTAAGTTTGACAGTGTTATGGTTTCTTAATTGAGGCTACTTGATGAGTGAGGTTATGGGATTGTCTTGGTCATTGCCACTTGTGACTTGATAAAGGATTAATGAGTAGTTGTCTTTCTTTTATGATATATGGACTTTATCTCATTCTTGTGAGGTTATTCCTTGATGATAGGGTTGTCAGTAAATCAGGTTTGTCAAGTATGGGGAATACGTATTACTTTTTGATTTGTAAGCATATTTGGTTTGTTGGTGGATATGACTTGCTTGGTATGCATTAGGTACCTAAAAAGGGTAAAAGTGGCATGTTTTAACTAAAGTCCTTTTTAGCATGTTTCCTTGTTCTATGTGCATAAGGTCTCATACTTTAGTACATATGGAGTACTAACCCCCATTTTCTTTCCTTTTCCCAAAACATTTTAGGTTTAGGCGTTGAAGAGTTTGGGGAAGGACGACATTGTTGAATACTTGGACTCTTTATTTAATCCAAGTAGGGTAGGTTCCTCAATTTCCGAGGGTAGTCACATCTAGCTTACGGACTGGTTATGCAGCTTAAAAGACTTTTTATTCTTTTCCTTTCAATTGAGTAGTATACTCTGTACGACCTATCTGTGGTCTTGTTGGATTTGATGTAAGGGCTATTCTAATTTGGTGATAATTGTTTAGATGGTATGAGATGAGACAATCTTTAGAACTATTTTTTATCTTATATAGGGAAGACGATTTAACCTTCCTATATCGAACGTTACGTATACTCGATACGACTGTAGATTATGTATATGTAGAGGTATATGTGAACCTCCAAGTATGTTAAATGAAAGTTTTAAATTTTTCCGCATTTTTAACCTATGAAGTATGACATGAGACTAAGAGGCTAGTTTAGGTCCTTGAAACGGGACGAGCGACGCGGGGTTACGTTAGGGGTAAACCCCGGGAGGATGGACAATTATACTATGCTCTATGGTATTGGTGTTTCACTTCCATTTTGGCACTAACTTTCAATAGGGGTCCGTCCCTATTTGTTTTTTGGACAGTTTATTTAGGACTATCTGACCTCAGACTGCTTTAACATTATCAATCCTTTTATATCAAGTGTTTGTTCTTTTTTATTATGCCAAACGGGGAGAAGTTGCGTTCCTACAATATAATTTAAGACAGGGGGGTCTACATTGTCTTCTAAGATATCAGAGGAAGGGGGAGCTACCAAGCCTACATACAATTCGGGGAGTACCTTTAGCTCTTGGCTCTCTGATAAAATTGTAAACAAGTTGTCGTTATCAAAAAAAAGGAGACTGTTAACTCCCTAAAGTTCGTTAATTTTGATAAATACACTTAACACATTACTCACACTTCTTGCAGGCCACAAAATAAAAAAGGAATTATGTACGCATACACCACAAAGATGGAAGAAATACATGATTTATCCTTAAAGAACCTGATAGAAAGAAAGTCCTAAATCTAACGAATCAAAATCAATATACAAATGGCCCCAAATAAATCAAGGCAATCACTGATTGACAAGACAAAATCAAGGGATTAGCAAATCAAAGCCTCAAATAGAATCAAGCTATGAAGGAAAGAAAGAGACGTGAATAAAGACAAAAATTTGAAGATGTGCTGACCAGTCAAGAAAAGAATCAAAGCCATCCAAAAGCCATGAAGGATGGAGAAATGATTTACCATGAGCATATCTGATATGAACATAAAATCCGCAAATCGCCTCAATCAAGTAATATCTTAATTATCCTTCATTGAAAAAATTACCCCTTGGGTTTTTCCTTACAAAGAGGGAACAGGGTCTAGGAATGTATACACGACACGTCAGACTACGTTGAAACACAACAATTTCATTGAGCTAATAGGGCAATACGTTCTTTTATTTTTATAAAGATTCTGTAAAACATGTAAGTGATACAATTTAAAACAAAATAAAAAGAAAGAATTTGGTTGTAGATTTACAAGTAGAGGTAGTGTCAAGATAGAAATCTGGTTTTAGACATCAAACATGATGAAATTGCAGAATCACTTTACTATCAGATCTCTCTTCAAAGCTCTTAAGGAACCCTTGAAACCCAAAAGGACTGGACTAGGTACCACATCGGCGGTCCGAAACTTATAAAACTATTTGTGTTATTTCCTTAATGCGAATTATTATTACTATTTATCTATTCTACAAATGTTCAAGTGAGTCGACTGAATTTTAAATTCAACCCCCCCCCCCCTCGACTTTCCGTTGGGAATTGTTGTGGGGGTGAAATTACATGGTGTTAATACATTGAGTAATTTTAATTTATTTTTTATATCTATTTTTATTTTGTTTTTTGTTTTTTGTTTTTTGTTTTTTTTGTAAGTTTTTTAATTATTATTCTAAAAATTTGTAAAAGTTTATTTTTATTTTATATTATTATATTTCATTTTTTTTGTTGTTCTCAACCTTACTTTATGTGATTCTATGCAATTTTTTGTATTATCTATTTCTTTATTACATGCTTATTTTCTCATTAACATAATTTATTAGTATTTTTATATTGAAATAGTATTTATTGTTAAGTAAAGTTATAGACTTACATTTTGTTTTTAAAAAGACTTAAAGTGAATCATATTGATGCATCATATATTGACTTTTTACCTATAAGAGTATTCTGTTAAATTTTATGTTTTGAAACTTATAATGATATTTCCAATTTCATTGTTTTTAGTAATATTGATTACCAGGCACGTCATTTTTTTTTTAGAAGTGATAGATTATATTTTTGTCAAACAATTAATAATTTATGGCATTTATTTAGATATTTAATCTTTTTTCAAAACAATGCATTACAAATATTGTTTCACTAGAAACGTTCAATACTTGTAGTTTATTCCAATCTATTCAATGAAAATATATTAATTTGAAAAAATATAAAAATGATTTTTTCATAATATTAGTTTAAAGAAAATATTTTGAGTAATTAATATTATCAAAAAAAAGAATATACATCTTAAATAATTTATTTTATTTGATTTGTATCAAAACTTTTTAGTAGCTAATTATAAATTTTAAATAATTAATTTTTATATTTAAAATTAATATAAGTTTATGACTGCAATTGTGCATTCAAACAAAACATGTGTATTGCATTGTAGCATCCAAACAGGACATGAGTTATCATAGTGTAAATACATTGTGGCAACCAAACAGTCAGTGTAATAAATCGACAGTGTAATGATTAGACTAGTAATTACTACCCAATTAATTAAACCAATTACAATTACCAGGTAGCTTTCTAAACAAACTCTAAGTGAATTTGTGAGGAATTGCACACTTCTTAAAAAAATATTCAAGGACAAAATTTAAATCATATTTTCACCATTGCCCTTTGTGAAGTCATAAATTTAACTTCCTAATTAGTCAATTTATCACCTGAAAAATAAAAAACTTCATTAATGGAAAAAGAAAATATGAAGAAAAAAAAGTCAAACATTTATCTTGAAGTTTGAACAATTCAATTATTTTATCCTCAAAAATTCACTTAATATATGTTGAGAATATGTATGAGGATATTGAAGTAATAAATCAGTTACCTACTTGTAGGATTTTAAATTATTTTATTAGAGTCCTATGTGACTTGAATTTAGGAGTTATTTCTTTTATTTGTAATATAATTTTATTGATAAGTTAGTGGCGTGTTTTTTTTCTATTTTTAGTTAGGAATTATATTTATAAATGTATGTTTTCTGAATTTCTTTATCAAAAAATTCTTTATCAAAAACCAACAATTGATATTTAGAGTCTTCTTCTTAAGGGACTTGTGAGTAGAAAAATGGATTTCTAAAACAATTTTTCACGAATGACTTCCCTATTTCGATGGTGAGAACTATGAAATATGGGCTGTGATAATGGAAAATTACATAGAGACTCTTGATCTTTGGGAATCCGTGAAAGAGGATCATGAAATTAATTCGCTGTCAAATAATTTCACGTGGCCCAAATCAAGAGTCACAAGGAAAGAAAAACCATTAAAATCAAGGGAAAAGGAAAAAAAGGAAAAGGAAAAACAATTTGTTGTAAGTTTCGATACAATTTGTTTTCACGAAAATCATGACTTTCAAATCACCAAAATATATTTGGAATTATCTTAAAAAAGAATATGGTGGAGATGAAAGAGGACGAGGAATGAAGGTACTAAATTTGATTAGGAAATTCGAATTGCTGAGAATGAAAGAGTAAGAAACAGTCAAGAAATATTCTGACAGATTACTTGATATTGTCAACAAGGTAAGATTACTAGGCACAATTTAAACATACACGAATTGTTGAAAAGGTTCTTGTTACAGTGCCCTTTGAAGCATGTATTACAACCTTGAAAAACACACAAAATCTATCCAAAATTACCTTGGCAGAATTGTTAAATTCTTTGCCGGCACAAGAACAAAGGAGGCTTATGAGGCAAGATAGGTTGACAGGAGAAGAATTTATTAGTCAGTTACAAAACTCAAAGCAATGGTAAATTTTTAAAAATACCACATTGTCAGCCTGTGAAAAATCAGCATCTTTCTATTAATTTGAAAAAACTGATGCATAGTGCAACGATCTGCAAACACTTGCTAATGAAGCTGTGATTTCAAAAACAAATTTCAAAAAGATGAAAATAGTTGCGACGTCACTACAGACAGATAAAACCACTGTTTTCCAACCAAAAATTCTGATTTTTGGATGATTGATGGTGGTTGTACAAACCACATGACATATGAAAAAAAAACTTTTTAAAGAGTTCATTCCTATCAAAACTAAGAATGTCAGAATCGGCAATCGTGATTATATTCATTCATAAGGGAAAGGGTGTGTTTAAATTAAAACAAATTCAGGTACAAAAATAATTTCAGATGTTCTTTCTGTGCCTGATATTGATAAAAGCTTGTTCAGTGTAGGCCAGTTAATAGAAAAATGATTTAGATTATTAGTTGGAGATAAATGTTATCGAATCTTTGATTACACTAAGCAAGAAATTTTGCAAGTTGAAATGAGAGGTAACGCTTTTCATTTAATCCAACAGAAGACGTACACAAGCCTTGTAAGACATTTCAGATGAGATTACAATCTACAATTCTTGATCCAAGAAGGAGTGTTGTGATATGTCTAAAAAAATTACAATAATAAATCAGTTAGCTACTTTTAAAATTTTTAAATTATTTTATTAGAGTCCTATGTGACTTGAATTTAGCAGTTAATTCTTTTATTTCTTATCTAATTTTACTGATAAGTTAGTAGCATATTTTTCTATTTTCAATTAGGAATTATATCTATAATTGTATGTCTCTGAATTATTAATATAATAATTCTCTTTGACAATTCTGTGTATTTTTTTCTCAAAGTTTTTCTCAGTCTTTCTCTATTTTTTTCATAATTTCTTTATCAAAAAACAACAATATGGATAATAGAATTAATGGAGTAGCATAATCAAAGTTAAGCCTATCAAATGCACACCCCTAGTCCCTTTAATCTTGATACCAGGTTTGATTTTTCAAACCTTATTGAATCTAACATCCAATGTAAGTTAAGCCTATCAAATGCACACCCCTAGTCCCTTTAATCTTGATACCAGGTTTGATTTTTCAAACCTTATTGAATCTAACATCCAATGTCTATGGAAAATCCACCCCGACTCTTGTTGGGTACTCGTTTTGCATATGGTCGCTTCCACCTCCTTGATTGGAAATTTGTTTTAGATGTTATTGAAAATGTCACCATTGTTGAAGATCGAATATTGATTGCCAGTTGTTTGTTTTTGTTGATTCACATTGTTTGGCATCTTGCTTTTCTTTTACGTTGTTTTGTTGTTTTATGTGATTGAACATGATAAGAGATTAGTCAAATCACATGGTGTATCTAGGGTCGTTTGCCTACCTCCGACAATAGGGAATGTCGTTTTTCATGTTACTAGCATTGTGCTACATCTATGCCAGATGAAAGGATTGTTTGGAGACCTTGCAAATGGATGTTGACGGCCAATTAAGAAAATTCACTGTAATTTATCATCCTTTCAACATCACAAACATTAGTCAAGAATTCATTAGGCTAAGATGCTTCCCATTCTCCCTCACAGGAGACGCTACAACATGGTTGGAGGAGCTACCTCAACGCTCCATCACTTAATGGAACAAATTAACCAAGGCTTTCCTAGATCTGTTTTTTCCACCCTCAAGAGTGTTGCATCTGCGTGATGAAATCACTAACTTTTTTCTAATTGGTGGGGAGCCTAACATCGAGTTTCCAAAACGAAAAGGTTTCTTGTATCCAATCACGAGTTAGAGCCTTCACATGAGTTTCAAAACGAAAGTGTTCTTGTATCCCAATCACGAGTTACAGGATGGAGTGCTCGTGCAATGCTTTCACCAATCACTAGACTCCACTAACAAGCCTTATCAGCAAACAACCTAACAGCTGGTTCACTCATGGATCAACCTTTCAAACTAGCAAAGGATATAATGACTAAAACTAACCGAGCTTGGACCACAAGGGATGTCCAAGTGACATCGGGTGTCAACTCCAATGTCATGATCAATGAATGAGAAAAGAGGAAGACAAAGATGTAAACATGGCTAAAATGATAGCTCAAGTGGAGTTGTTTGCAAAATACATGATTGTCACCAGTGTTAAGAGTGCCAAAGTTATTGGAGTGCAAGAAGACAGATCCCTCAAGGAAGATAATGCATACGCATTGTTTGATGAGTAAGTCAATACATATAAAACTAAGTGGCGGGTTCTCCCCCGAGGTACCAAAGTGCCAACCAAGGCTCTTGGCGACCTCAAGACGGAAATCAAGGTTGGAGAGAGAGAGAGAGAGCGAGGCCTTACCATAGATAGTTTTCAAACACTTGATAGTTAGGTAAAACCACAATTAAAAGATAATTGACATTGTGTTAGACATAAATAAATGAAGTTAGGGTTAACAACATATAATTGCTCTCTGTGAAAACAGCCTAAATATACTTCCGCTAATTAATGTGACCTTTTAACGAGGATACTGGCGAGGGTAGAACTTATCGTAGATGGCTTACAAGAACCAAGTTTTTAGGTAAAATTATGAGAAAATAACCCCCAATAAGTTTGTAGTCGGGAATGGAGAGAAGTAATTAAGAATTAGAGAGATTACAAATGTGAGGAGTGAAAAACAGGATTCATACCATGGAATGAAAAGACCAATAACCAAAAACACATTCTATTCAGCCGGCTACTTTCGCTGGTTTACAGTCGCAAGTTTTATTCAGCTTTCCTGCTACTGACGTGTAGCATTTAGCCAGTTCAGTTCATACACACAAGCTATTTAGCTGACTATAAAAAACTGGACAACAGTCTTCATCTTCTCTGTCACCTAATGGCCCCCATCCCCCCCCCCCGATGGAATAACAAACCTGATTGAATTAATAGCCCATTTCCACCACCAGTGTGCTGGAGCTACAACAGGATGTTCCGTATAAAAGATCGGAATCTCGCTCTACCCTAAATAAAGAAGCTCAAAACCTACTGCATAAGTATGGCATACAAATACCAACAGAACATACCAGTGCAACATTTGACCAATTAGAAATCCAGGGGCAAGCGCTCACGACGTATATTACTGTTTCCTTTAGACATGTATACCATTCCCATTGCAATAAATGCCATCTAATGATCCATTAGCCATCTTTGTCCCATTTACATATCGATGTGATTTTAGTCCTGACGTACCATTGCTCAAACTCCATGTTTTGGGAACGCCCTTCTTCAACAAAGTTTCGAGTTGCCCAGTTGCTGCGGCTATAAGCCCTGTTAGAAGAAAAGAAACAAGATTATACAAAGAATCAGCACAACTTCAAGAAAAAAACATAAAATGCAGATTTGGCTCCTCGTCCCCAGATATCTGAAGCAGGTGAAATACCTAGGAAGAGGGCAGAAGGGCTTCCTGGCCTTGATTTAAATTCTGGATGAAATTGAACTCCAATGAAGTACGGATGATTTGGCAGCTCAACAATCTGTAGATGAAGCGTCCCACAAGATCAATCAACCACAGCAACATAACTAGCTAGAATGATTTGTTAAATTTAATGGTTTAAGAGGTTAACCTCCATGCGGTGACCACTTTCATCTTTGCCAGTGAAAGAAAGACCAGCATCTTCAAGTTGCTGCACCATGTTGGGGTTCACCTAAACAGTAGCATGAGATAAGCTCTTTAGTGGTGAAGTCCATATAAGAGGGTAGTCCGCATGTAATTTTACAAGTCTACCTAACATTGAAAATTGAAATAGGTATTCAATGTTCCAAAGAAAAAGTGTCGCACCTCATATCTGTGTCGATGCCTCTCATCTATAAAGCTCTGGTTGCCATATCTGACACGATATACTTTATTCAGTTGGAGACCGCAAAAGGTAAAATTCCACCAGATATGGTTTAGATGAGTTATAGTATATTTAATATTGTGGTTTGTGGATAAATGATGCTGATCCTTCCCACCCCACCTCCACCCACAACAAAAGGTTTCAATAATAGAATAAAAGAAACAACTTCCTAGCAGACAGGTTCATAAGAATTGATGAGCAATGCAGGACTGGCTTTCAAATCTGCAAATAGCTTATATAGGCTACACAATCTGATGCATTTGGTAATGCTAATCTACGTGAGTCACAGTACGGATTCAAAAGAAGACCTTCAAACATTGTACACTAAAAGAGGGAATAACTAATGAAGGTCATAAGTGGTAGTGACTGAGCTTTCACTCAAAGCTTTAACATATATTTTACGGGCAAGCACATACTCAGGCTAATTTAATGAAAAAGTTACGAGGAAAGAGAAGATCAGAGTTTTATAATCAAAATTGACAGACATGATGATTGTCATGTGGTCTCTTGAAGTCGCATCACTGAAAAAACTGAAATAAAACATCAGACATTGAAATATACGCTCGTTTAAATCCCCAACTTTTGCTGAACTTTTCAAACAACTGCAAACCCCAATACAGAGATCTATTCTATTCATCCTATAATACAACATCAATTTGATGCCAGCAATAAATAGACACACCCCATCATAGTTAAGAAAAGGATTCGTCTTTGGTACTAGTTAATCTTGCTTTTTGCACTCATCATCTTTTATGGTTATGAATTTCAACGTCCCTCGTGTCAATTAGAATTCCCTTTGCAGTTTCATATATTTCATCCTAATGGAATAAGTGAGAAAGGCAGTACCATACAATGTTGCAGATTTACAATCCTCAACTTTAAAATAGGTTCTCCTAGTCCAATACGCATCTACCACCCCATATTATTTTTTTGAACCCTGAAGATATATCGACACAGTTATATTGAGAACTACTTTTGGGTGGAACACAACTAGAAACAACGGGACAATCATGAGGGACAGAGAGAGATCAAGGGAAAAGCACTCTTTACCTCCGCTCTGGCCATAAAAATACACAAGTGACTCTGAGTGTCGGGATCAAATTCTGTAACTGTTTGCGTCTAGCAATCCAGACTTGGGATCGCGCAAACTCAATAACAGCAATTTGCATTTCCTAGACATATGCCAAGGAACGGAATCCTTTTTCACGGCATATCTAGAAGCGGTTTTAACCTCCACAATTCCTCTGTCACCAATCCCCCAGAACTAGATAGCATGCCCCTGTAAAGTAATAGTAGTCCCACCAGTCAGAAAACATAAAACTGAAGACATGGATATAAAAGAGTTTGAATTTGGCCAACTCAGTTCAGAGTAATACTACACAAACCTTCAACCTTCCCAGCATTCTATAAATTCTCATTATTTCTGCATTGTAGAAGTATCTAGTCTATAAGAAACAAGCAGAGTTAAAAGCAAGCAAACACAGCGGAAGCAAATAACCTCTCTAGAAGTTTCATCCCAAGTCACTGGCTGCAATCGAATCTATACAAAGTTTCCTGTGGCAAGCTACACAGGCATGCACAAGAGCCTACACAAATAACTCACAATGATTTAGATATTGACAACAAAAAGGAGAACCAATTTATCGACAGATTGTTCTCTTCTTTTTTTTTTTTAATTGTTTCTCAGCTATATAAAGGTAAAATAGAAATGGAAATACTTAAACGATACAATAGCCACCCGAAACAAAAAATGGAGGTGAAATGAGATGGAGCATCAGAGGCAACATTTTTCTCCATATTTCCAACTCTAGCAGAAGAATCTAAGTCCATTGTAAAACGGTTATGCCCCCCTGTGAATCACTTTCACAAAAACTATAATCGTATGAAATAACAATTAAATCAAATGAGTGTAATGGCCAAATACAATAGGACTTCCTCTTTATATATGTAACGACAGTAATAATCACTTCCAGACGGAGAGGTATCATCGAAAAGCCCCTGTACTTTCCTACCATGGCTCTCCTAACGCTGTCAATTCAGATGGAGATATTTTAAAGGTTTGTGATGCGAAATGAGGGACTAATTCCAAAAAAGGAAGATAGAATACTTTTCATATAACATATACAACCCTAACATACATACGATACATACATACATATACATACATACATATACATACATATACATACATACATATACATACATATACTATACAGATATATGTATATATACATATATTATATACATATGTATGGATACATACATATATATACATATATACTATATATGTATATATATATAGAATAAATATATATCTTATATCAACATAACATACCGGTCTCGGTAGCTTGTCCAGAGAACATACAAGGCTCTGTACTTGTCACAGAACTGCATGCCAGATGTCCAGTTCTCCCAAAGGCGGTTCTTGTGCACACTGAAAATGATATCACAAATCATCATCAATACAAGAAATAGCACAAATCACAAAGCAGAAAATGAATATAATACTCCTTGTCATCAATCAATTTATGTACCAATACAAGACCCTTTAAGGATTCAGAACTTTGAGAAGTGCTTCATGCGCCTTCTGATCCTAGTACACAACAGATTTTTCTTTTAACTTCTAGTAAGATGTTAAGTAAGAAACATAAAAAAAAAAAATATGTCAAGATGTACTTACTCTTAAAGCAGGAACTCGCCAAATATTTGAGACATCATAAAGAGTAATAATGTGATCTAGCTTCTAGCTGACTAATAGGAAATATAGAACTGAACACCTAAATTTTTTTTTTTTGTGAACGTATTTGATGACCTAAACAAGGATTAGCTCTATAAAAATAAGATTATTTGGTCATAATACCGGGATCATGGCCAACCGAAGTTTCTCCTTTGACATTTTCTGCTAGTTCCTTGAATAAATATGGACTTCAGAATGAACTTGATAACCATACAGATATGTGTCCCAAAAGAGAGGGGGAAGAGACCAACCGTTTTTGCTCCGGCATGCAATATGTTGGGAAGTCAATCCCAGGCTTCTCAAACCTCTAACACTGTGCTGAGTAGGTTTTGTTTTCTGAATTCAAAGAACAAACTCCAATCGAGTGATTACTTTCACTAGAAGATATATCCACATGACCCAAAATAAATTTACCTGCTCACCAACGACCCTCAAAACAGAACCAGGCTGCCATGTCTCAAAGTCAAAATTACCAGCAACTAACTCACAGGGATGAATAGATGTTAGTTAGCACTTAATTATTAAAAGGTACTCGGCTGAGTCAATTCAAGATCTGCACATCATAGGGCACAACTGACAGTGACATCATTTGATTGTCAAGAAATCAAGTTTAGACGAGTAAACCTTACCTACACTATATGAGAATTGTCCTAATGCTTCAATAAATGGCATTGATTCAATATCTCCTGCATTAAGGAACAAATTACTTTTAAGAAAACACGTATCATTTGACAACTTACCCTGCTCATGTGAAAAAGTTGTTCAGCATACCTATTGTGCCACCCAGTTCTATGACACAAACATCTGGTGGGCAATCCTTGCCATCAACTGGTATGACAGCCACACGTTCTATCCACTCTTGAATGGCATCTGTAATGTGAGGGACAACCTAGAGAAGCGACAGACAGACGATAAGAGCAGAAACATTGGAAGAAATGACTATGTAATTTTCTAGGAAGGTGGTAAACCTGAACAGTCTTTCCCAAATAATCCCCTCTTCTCTCCTTATCAATAACAGACTGCAAAACAAAATAACAAACATTTTCTATCTTAATCTATGAATATCAATCGACTCATCATCAATAACTAATAGGAAATTTAGAGACATGCCTGATAATTTTCCGCATTAGTTATATGTTGTTGTCGCCGTCAACTTATATCTAGAAAACGCTCGGAGTTTCCAAGGGTCCAGTCCACCTGCATGAAAAACAAATCTGGATTCATTGGACATAACAAACCAACAGCTTGCACTTTAACTTAAGTGAAATGGAAGTAACCATCCAAAAGCTTTAATTTTACAAGGAGAAGAGGTAATACTTAAAAGCAAAACTATACACCCAAAAAAAACTTTCAATTATCTGCACTTCAACAGTAACATTAATCACCAACTTGAGTAACATGTATTAGTTTAAAATTAGAGAGTCCAAAATAATGTAAGGAATCAGCACCACCTGACAACTAGTTGGGATAAAAAGGGCAAACAAAAATTTATATTAATCATTAACATGAAAGATTTATATCTAACCTCTCCACCATCATCCAAGACATACACTTCTCCATGCTCGAAAGGAGACAATGTGCCAGCATCAGTGTTCAAATAAGGATCTGAAAGTTAAAAAGGAAGAAAGGAACAGTAAGTAGACATTTTATATACAATTCTTCCACCTCATTTGGACTATACCAGCAATTTATGTAAACACCAGTACACTGTACTTGTTTAAGAAAATCTGTTAAGTAGCAAAAACGGAGGATCCATTTCCTAAGAGAGCTAGAGAAGGAACACAGGAACTACAACTCCGCCAAATAACTTTAACAAAGAAGCCTTTTAAAATTGGACAAAGAAACAAGAAAACAATTTGTGGGCTGAAGCGTAAAAGAAAAAAGAAAACCTTGTTGCTTAAACAAGGAATTCCCCCCCCCCACCCCCCCCCCCCCCTTTTTTTTCTTCAAATGTTCTGAACATGTTTTGCAAACAAATAACTACTAATAATAATAATTTAAAGAAACATTAACTTGAAGTCTTGACCAAAACTATTCATTAGAAAAACGCCATCTTAAAGTTTTCCGGTGTCTTATCGGCAGAGACAATAGTTCAGTAGACTAGAGAACAGCCAAAAGGAAAATAACTTTTTTTCTTCAAAGTAAGAGCGGGTTGCGATCTGAGTGGAGAACACAGCATAAACTTCTACCATCAGAATTCCCCTCAATCATTTATCCAACAATGTCTGATTTCATAAAGTGTATACCAGATAAGGGAGAAACTATCAAATAATGAAAGTCATTGAGCTGGCTTTCAATTTTTAAAAGAATTTTTATTTTTTTTACATATACAAGCATGAGGTCGCTCTCTAACACAAGAAAGCAGTATGGATTATTTGGTGCATTGTTGACTTAGAAATGTAATGGAAGAAGAATGAGGGAAAAATCAGAGACCAATCTTAATGGAGGTAACACGAAGACCGCAGGACTTAAGAATAAGACCAATACTGCTGGCAGTGACTCCTTTACCGAGCCCACTAACAACTCCTCCTGTCACCAACACGTACTTCATTTCTTCAGCTATTCTATAAACAAGAAGAAGAGAAAGGACCCATTAGCAATCCTTCAGAAACATTGTTTTCCAGGCAAGAATTGGGAATAAACATACCTAAAAGGAAAAGACTTGGGTTCTCAAATTAAGAATAGTATGAAACGAAACAACCTTATCCAATAAAAGGCGTTTCTTTTTTCTTAAGAGAAAGAAAAGAGCATGAGCGAAGAATGGGGTGTATGTGAAGAAGAAATGGCGACTTTATATAGTACACAAAATATGAGGGCGGAGGCTAGCTCAGGAAGGAGACAAGGATATCGCCACTCTTTTCAAAATTCTAAAACCTCCCCAACCCTCCAACCCCTCTCTGTGTTTTTTTCCTCTTTTTTTAAAAAAATAAATAATGAATAAACCAAATAAAAACAAAATCAAAAACAAAAAAGAAGTAAAAAGTAATATCTTAATGCTCAATTGATTGTTTTCTCATCATACTTTTTATTGGTAATGACTCCGCTTTCGATAGTGTATTGCCTCCCTCATTTTTAGATGATCTATATATTTATTTTTAAAAGAGAAAAATTTAAAAATTGAAACACATGCCTGAATGGAATGGATCATATACAGAGACGATAGGCAAAAGCAATAAAAAGTGAAACCGATAAAGTACGTACAATAAATTAAAATAATCTTAGGAGTAATATTTATACTATTCAAAATTTGTATAAGGGAAATATTGTTGCAAAACATAAAATTGTAGACATTGATTTTTGGTCGGGCCCAAGGAGAGTGAGGAAGAAAAGTGAAAACTATATAGAGTACCCAATTAAAAAAAAAGTTTATGTCCAACAGTTGAGTGCTTAAGGTTGAATAAAAATAGTTGTAAATGTAAAAATTTAGACTACCATCTGGTGGGAGCGATGTGGTTAAGACACACGACAAGAGAAGTACAAGGGAAGAATAACGTAAAAGACTAGATGAAACTACTGTGAGTACCCAATAAAATAAAATAAAGTTAAAGCTACAGTTAAAGAAGTTCAAAATTGGATAACAGAAAGTTGTTGTAAAATGTAAAAATTGAGACATGTTAAAATTCGGGTCACCTCAACGAGAAGTATGCATTAGAAGAAAAGTGGAACAAAGTGGAGTATTTAATAACAAAAAGTTATTAGATTTGACTAAAACTTATTTACATAACATAACTGAAACTGGAGATAGAGTGGAAGGTCGTGAATTAAGAGACAGATCCCCTTCCCCCCCTCACTTCCCTTTCTTTCGCTTTAACTTCTTTTACTTCTCTGTTTAACAAACTCACGATATGCCTTCGGTCTTCGCTTTTCCCTCCCCCCGAAAACCCCCGCCCCCCTCCTTCCCCCCGCACCTCTATACCTCTTTTCGATTCTCTAAACACACTGAATACTCCTTTCTTCTCCACTTTTAAATATCTTTTAATATGTTCACAATCATTTTTTCTCTGTTCTTTATATTACCAACTATAATATTTAATTAAAAGGTGAACAAGCGTTCACTAAAAAACAAATTAATAAAATTACTTTTTATTAAATTAAGACAAAAATAGTAATATGGTGTTTTTTAATTTGCTCTTAATGTTTGAATAACGTATTAACACTTCTTTATATATATATAGACAAAAGTACAACAAAAAATTCAAATATACTTTATATAAAGGAATGTGATCTATTGAATTAGTAAAAGTGGTGCTCTTCCAATTTTGAATATAAATACACACGTTTTAATGATATTAAAATGATAAACGATAGAAAATAGAAACAAACATAAATTAGCATGATTTTCATTCAATAATTCCTTGTTATGACTCATCCTCTTTCTAACATAATTCTGAATTGTTTTTCGTCTTTTTGTTTTCCCTTGAAGATAATGATGAAGTTTTAAAATAGACTTTTCACAAAATACTTTATTTTTTAATTTTCAAAAATACTATTTTATGGTAATGACGTTTTTTTATTTTTCAATCCATGGACGTTTTTAACGACCAATGCAATCAATATAAAAGAGCACTATGGCCCAAAGAACCCCACTAACTTATGTCGAATGTTCAACTACAATTTCATAGTTTAAAGAATTTTATTACTCATAAACATTTTAAATTATAATTAATGTCAACCCTTGGGAAATTAGGTCTTAGGCCTAACTCAACACTCCAAAAGTTAGCTTAAGAAGGAGGAGTATTGTTCAACAAGCTATAATGAGTTCCACCCATCTCATTACCCATCGATGTGGGACCTTTGTCATTCTGTAACACTCCACCTCACGCCCAGTGCTTATGCATCTGGTGCGTGGGCAGTTGATTTTGGGGGGAAATCCCACATTGGGTGAGACAGGACCGGCTCCTAAATACCATGTGAATTAGGTCTAAGGCCTAACTTACACCCTAAAGCTAGCCAAAGGAGGAGATTATTCAAGCTTAATAGGGAGTACAACCCATCTAAATTAACCACCGATGTGGGACTTTGGTCTCATTCGTACACAACCCCACCTCACTCTAGTTGCTTAGCTGTGCTGCTTGAACAATTTAGATTTTGGTGGGCCCCAACATCGGGTTAGACTGTCTGCTTTGATACCATGTGAAACTAGGTCTTAGGCCTAACTCACACCCCAAAAGTTTACCTCAAAATATCCTGGGCTCATTCCGTTTTCATACCAGGACCTCTCCAACTCGACAAATTTGCTCCAAGCCATAGCATTTTTTGGAGACACTCTAAGTACTTTTCCTTCTCATAACGCTTTCGCAACGATCTATGTTTCCAAAATGTAGCTCTATCTCTATGTACTTCTTAAATATCTTGTATTTAGGAGCCCTTTCAATTGCTTCTCCAAGTAGAAGTCGCGCCTCCTTGAGTCTTAATTGCCGAATCTCAAACTGGGCAGCCAACAACCAAATCTTTGCAAATCAAAACTTCTGATGCGGAATAAGCTTAAGACACTCCCTGTAGACATCTCTGGTTCTTTCCATATTTTCTGCATCAAGCTCTTCATATAATGCATAATTAATCCATAAGTAAATGTATCGCTGCCAATATCGCTTCTCTTCAGCAGGAGGAACATTAGCAATGTCTCTCTCATAAACCTCTCTAATCCTCTCTTTATTTCCAACGCTCTTTTCCAGCCGAATATAATCAAACCACATGTCATAGTTACGTGGATTCTTCCTCACTTCATACTCATACTGAAACCTCATTTTTCCAACTATAGCATCCTTAATACCTTCTCTATCACCATACTGCTTTTCAAATGCCACAAACTTCTTGTACAAATCTTCAGCTCGCCTTCTCGGTATGTGATCAAGTGCAAGCTTATATATGCATTTTGCCCTCTCCGTTTCCTTACACTTCTCTTCAAACTCAGCAAATGCCACAAATAACTTCTCAGCTTCCTCAGCATCTGCCAACTTATCCACAACCTTCTCATAACAATTCCTCGCCCTTTCTATCTCCCCATTCTTCATCTCAAATTTCGCAAACCTAATCCAAGCACTAACTTTCGGATGACACTGCACAAGTCTCTCTCTCAAATCAGTCTTGCTTGCTCTCTCTATTTTCATTTAAACCTTACTCAACTTAATATACGACAAACACCCTTGCTGATCAGGCGTCAACCCAGTCCACCTTCAAAAATTTTGTCTGCACCAGCCCCATTTCCTAACATCTCTATATGAATAGACTGTACCACCACTGATCGGACCCCAGGCAAAAGAGTAACAACTCGATCCCATACATTACGAGCATGATTAACAAACTTATTATTCATCTCCACATCAGCAAACAAATTAAAAAAAAAAACTTTTTTTTTTTTTCCCCCAACTTTTTATATTGTATGGTTCACGGTAATCTCACCTCAATGCCATTCCCCCCAAAAATTATAGAACAGCACGCGTGAAATCTTTTTGTGATTCTCCCATTTAGCAGATTCACCCACAGAGATTTCAAAAATCGATGTAAGACTTCTATCTATAGTCTATAACCATGTAAATTAGGTCTAAGGCCTAAACTCACATCCCAAAAGCTAGCTCAAAGAGGAATAGGATTTTTCCAAGCTTATAGGGAAGTCCCACCCATATCATTAAACCACCGATGTGGGACTTTTGTCATTCTTTAACAAACCCCACCTCATGCTCAGTGCTTAGATATGGTGCGTGTGCAATTTTGAATTTGAGGGGCCTCACACGGGTGAGACGACCTGCGCTGACATAACCATGTGAAATTTAAAGGTCTTAGGTCTAACTCTCACATAACTCACACCCCAAAAGCTAGCTCAAAGGAAGGAGGATCAACCAACCCCAAGAACTGCTAAGGATCCACCCAGCTGACTACCCGCGATGTGCGATTTTTGTCATTATTTAACAACCCTAAATTTTTTATAATCAATTATCTATGTTGTGGTGTAATACACGTGCATGACACAACAACCCCACATGATAAAGACTATAAATTTATAATTGTTATGAAACTAGATTAATTTAGAAAATGAATAAAGTAGGGAGAAGAGAAAAGATTTCTTATTCTCTTGAAATATATTCAGTATTCATAGATCTTCTTTATGGTGAAGAGAATCCCTTTATTTATAGGGGAAACCTAACTTTTTCTCCAAATAGGATTCCTAACAATATCCTAAAAGGACTTCCACATATTAGACCATTCAATATAACACAAATATGTTCATGAACATTCTCCCTTGAATTTCAGGAGATTATGTGCCATCGTTAAAACCTTCTATAACAACCAGGGACAAAATCTAGTGAGGCAAAAGAGTACACATATATCAATACCATTTCGATGCCTCATTAAACCTTACAGGAAATCCATGTGATAAAACCTTGTGAGGAAAAAAAAGTACAGCACAATATTACTCCCTCTAATAGAACATCAATCAACAGACTGCATCTTCGTTTCCAACTTGTGCACCTCTTTCTTGAATTGCAGTTGTAGAGATTTGATAAACAAAATCAACTATAGTGTTTAATGGAACAACCCAAGCTTTGCATGTTGATATTGTCATTCTTGGGAGCTCATGCAGTGTAGAAAACTTTGAGCACAAATATGCTTCCTCTATCTCCTTTTATTAATCTTCTTCAGGATCAAAGATTTTAACAAGTTCCTTAGTTTCAAACTTCTTTAACAATAATGTTATCGCCTTTTGAAACTCTTCCAGAGTTTCAACTCTAGTCATCAATTGCATAATAATACTTGTAATATGCTCTATGCAGTTTGAATATATTTAATCCTTATGAGGATATAACAAGTTTTCTTCAAAAATTTTGTATATTCTTTATTTTGAACCATTGAGATTTTCATATCAATTTATCAAGTGACAACACAACATTCATATATATTAGATGTATGGCGTCTTCTTAGTTGCCTAATTGCAAGTCAATAAGCTTTACTACTTATCAGAATGCACATTCCACTTTTTCACTTGATTATTATTTTTTACACCGTCTGCTTTAATAGATGTAGAAATTCATATCCTCATAATATTTACAATATTGCGCGTTATTTGTATCAAAGAATCGTCAAACGATATATCATTTGCCCCCCCCCCATGGACTCACAATACGACATAACTTATTGAGATCTCATCCTCAACTTCATTATTTTTGGTATGTATCCCTGTCATGGATTTCATGAATGTTATGTTTGTAAGCTCTTCAAAACACATTGTCTCCGTATTATGTCATTTTTATTTTTTTATCCTCCCCCATTTTTCAGGATTTTTTATTAGAATTGATTAGTCTATCATGCTTCTGCGGTCGTAGACGCTAATCCTAATGGACATTAATAAGTGTATTTACATTCATGTTTTGCTTCTAATATGTCCTTTATGTTAGACTAACATATATCTCAATATTTTGGAGAATCTATCTTTGTGCATCATTGTATATTCATTGATTATATACTACATATCAAAATAATCAATTGAAAAATATTTGGTCCCTGACTATAAATCAGTTGAAAAAAAAATTAATCATAATTTATTGGTCCGATGCATACAATTACTTTTTGTCACATCCGAGAATACACCCTACACGTAATCAGCGGCGACGTCCTCTTTGAGACTAAGACTATCCTTTTTATCTTACATCATAGATTCATAGGTCACAATTAGTGGAAATTTAAAATGTTTACTACTTCTACATTGAAGGTTTACTAAACTCTACATACAGTAATTCATAGTATCGAGTATACCATAGACGCCTCGTATGGAGATTACATAATTGTTCTACTTTTATTGCACATAGATATCAGAATATGACATAGTCCTCAAATAGTCGTGCATCTCATAAACCAGCTATAGAGTATATCAATATCTAAGCCTAGCCTAAACAATGAACCCCAGACACCAGACCACATATAGGTTATACAACGTTAAATATCCAAATGAAAAGGAAAGATCATAAGAGTCTTAAAACTAAAGCAACATCATAGGCTTCATAGTAGCATTACCCTCGGAAAGTGATGACCTACCCAACTTGGATGATCATAAATTCCATGTTGTCTTCAAAGTCGTCTCCAAAAGCCTTCAACGACGGAACCTATAACGTTGGGGAAAAGGAAGAAATGGGGTTAGTACACCACTTGTACTAAGTATGTGACCATATGCACAATATCCTGAACCTTCTAAAAAAGGGACATTCATTAGCAGTATGCAATTTACTTTGAAACCTTATGCCATTAAACAAGACCATACAAATCAACAAGACATATTTCTTAAGTCATAGCATGTAACATCATCAAGACAATCCATCAAAACTAGTCATTCAACATGCATATCATATCATTAACATATATCAAAAACAACTCAACCATCCAAATCATATCTTCACCATCATGAGTAAGGTTCAGGTAACATAGCCAAAGCCAACACAATTACCCACAACCTACCAGTCGACAAGTGCACTACAGCCATGCCCATAACCTTACTCAATCAAGTACAAGTACCACAAGATCATGAAACAACATCCTACTTCACAAGCATAGCATTTTAAGAGTACATATATCGTACTTATAACAAATGTATACCAACACATATTCTAAGGGCAACCGAGTCCGACTATAAGTATCAACAATGTGACTTCATCATATACATATCATGTACCATATAATCATATACAACATACCCAAACTCCTAAGTCCCATTCAAGCAACCTAGTGAAGGCATAGAGGTAGAGTCCCATACCCCTACCTAAGTTAAGTCAAACGCTCATTTTCCCCTAGTTGTGTTATTGTACTTCATTACTTCATTTTGTTTAGGGAACAACTTTACTTGAAACCGCATCGACCACAAGAAGAAAGTGTGGAATACGTGTTGTAAAACATTCCACAAACCGCGAAAGGTGGTCTACTGCCAAGTAAAACCAAACATATGCGTAAGCGTTTCTGGTGGATCCACTAGCTAGTCTTCTCCTATGGGGCAACATAGTTCAAGACTAAGAGATAGGTATAAGCCCTCTACTGACCACTTTTGGAAATTTGGGCCTCCCTCTCATGAATCCAGTTATGAGTAATCCTTTCATAGTGAGGTCAACCCCTCCATTTTGAACTTTGGTGAATCTTTCTCTCTGTAAATCACACGTTCCATTGTCAAGTTCACTCGGTGAGAGTCTTTATTAATCATCAAACTTAATGTAGGTCATTGAGTCAACCCTTGTATAAAAATCAATCATCGTAGCTCAAAAGGAATTGCATGAAATTGTTCTTTTCATTACAATTATAATATAAGTGAGGTTAGGCCCTGAGCATATTCATATCATATAAGGCATATTGGTGAAATCAATCAACCATCCTATAACATTTCATCTTAGTCAAACAACCCCTCACAAACCAGGTGAATACATTTCAGTTCAACAGCATAACCCACCCATCAATTCTAATACAAGGCATACTACCAATAAATATCATGAACTTTAATACGATTAACATCATGACTAATAAACCCTTACTCAACCGCAATTATGGTGTAGTATCTCTAACCATAACCAAACATTACAACAAAGCCCAATTGAATCATCGATATCAAAAAAAAAATTTTTCTATCACTGACTAGTTCATAGCTTACTCAGATACTTAGGTCATTCCAGCACAACATACTTCAAATAAACCTGGATTGACTTCTCAAACTAACATGATATGATTAATTCATCCTAATTTATTCATGATATATACAAAAACTATATCATAGTAAATCAACACATAACAATACAATTGAACTCACTATAATACAATTCATATCAAGATCACAACCTAGGGTTAGGGGTAAAAGGTCATCTCACAAACTAGACATTTCATCAAGATATAACATAATTGAGTTAAAATACTTGTTAATAATTCATAATATCCAAAATAAATCATAACAAGGAATACATAACATCAAATTTCGAGATTGATGAAACCCCGACTTTAAATCACTTTGAAATCAATTTGATGGAACCCTTTGAGGAAAGAGGCCTCAAAGGTGAAAGAGGTCACATACCTTACTTGTTGATGAAGATTTATGGAGGAAATTTACCCTTTGAATCCCTTGAACCCACCTCTAACTTGGTCTCCAAATGGAGGTTTCTTTGGGAGAGAGAAATAAGAGAGAAGGAATAGAGGTTTGGATTTGTGAATTATGAGCGTTTTAGGTTAGGTTAATTAGGTTAGGGATTTATATATGGGGTTAAGTAACTTAATTATACCTTCCCTAACGCATAATTAACTTTCTAACTAAGACAATTAATTAGTTAACCTAAGTGAAAAGGTGTAGTGAAAAGTAGTCCCCACTGACGACACCACGATCGACGGACCGTGGGTCAATTGACGACCTGTCCCCCTTCCATGTTGCACATCGTTGGTAAGTTCAGAGAGTTGTCAAATGACCCTTCCAAGATTTTTTATAAGTGACCATCAACGCCTCGTCGATGGCACTCGTTTGTGCACACTACCTTGAGCAGTCCTTTGACCCCAAATTGCAAGGGTCCTCCTCAAGGGCCCTTGGTTGGTTCTTGGGGAGTCGTGCGCGGACCTTTCAACTATGAATCAACTCTAATGCAGGTTATACAACCTTTCACCAATTTCATCATTTTTTGACTCCTAAAAGCTAGTCAAATAGGCTAAGGCACGCTAGTACCTCATTGATCTAGTTTCCGAACGTCATGGACGTTTTGGTTTATAGACTTCCTAAATGACTTATATTCATTTAAATAGACCTTAAAATAGTGTCTAAAACTTATGACACTCAAATTAGTCTCTAGAACCAGTCGGATTTTCGAAGTGTTAACACTTTTTGTATGCGGTTAGTCATTAATTTCAGATCAACACAGGGATATTTATTCTCAAGCAAGATTTCTCTAATGCTCAGACACATTAATGTATAAAATCTTTTACGTTTTGTAAGTTTGGGTGGTTTTAAGTATTTTTTACCCATATTATTAAGATAATATAGTATTGATTACATATTCTGAGAGTTGTGCTCTTAACTAAATATTTTGCACAAACATTTTGTGTGAATGCCAAAAGTACAGGTGGAAAACAAATGCACAGGTGATTATGTATAAATGCATCTTTTAATCTGTCAATGATATGTGAACGTACCGATATTCACCTAATATACTTTTCAGAATTTAGGGATTTAGTCCCACCTTATTGAATCAATCAACTAATCACTAGAAGAAGAAACAAGAAAGAATTCTTAAATGAATATTCTAGTTCTTCAATGTGATGTATATATGTCAGTATGCACACTTATTGATATGGTCCAAATATCATGCTAACTACTAAAATTTATTAGTACGTGTAAACGTCAAATTGTTTACATTTCATTTGCCTTTGCTTAGAAATTTCAATTATTACTCCAAATAAATTTCAGATTTATTTCTTGTTAATACTTACCCTTAGATGGAAAGTGCACCCCATCACTGAATAGACTACTTTGATTATCAGAAAATTGTTCCTTTAATCATATTAATTGGTGGCCCAAGAATTTGGCCAAATTCCCAAGTTGCAAGATGATAATAGTCACATATGAGACTTTATAGAAGGATCATTTATTAGGACCATGAAGTATCTAAAAAATCCATTATGTGAATGAATAGGTCGACAAATATCCCTATATATACGTTCCAAGAACGCATGTGATTCAATCTCAAATTTCATTGATGACTGTCTCACAATCAACTTACACTGCTAGCAAATTCACCATTTACAAGAATCTTTGGGTTCTTTAATGGAAGTTTGTTCGAATTATCTATAATTCACCTCATTATTATAGACTCATGATCTCCAACACAATCATGCAAAAGCAATACAATATTGGAGTTAGTATTAGAATATATCTTAATTGCACTAATTATTATCCAATAAAAGTCAAAAGATAAAGTATGAACCTTTTCTTTAATACATGTCGACATTCTTGGTGATACCACATCATTGACCAAAGGTCACAATCTTTCTCATGACTTAGCAATGTGGCTTACACCATAGTCCCTTGGAGAGTGGATCTATATTTTTAGAATATTAAAAAGTTCTCATTCTTCTGAAAAAAAAAATGGAACCCAAACATGTGAGCTATCAAATTAGATACCGGTAGTACATCATTTCCATATTGATGTAATTATTCAATCACTTGTCTTATTTTCAGTACATAGTTTGCACTACCACCACCTGCCACTTTAGTAAGGAACAAAATTAGTAAAATCATGACCTTTAATAAAAAACACAAGTTTTTCTTTAGTCTTATTACCTCATCCAAATGTGATGAATTAAATATCATATACCAATCTCTTATCCATTAAAAACGTCTTCAGGCCATTAAATCGATGGAATTGAACCAAGATCTTTCATCATGGGCACCAGGACTTTAACCAATGCTTACCCTTCTTGGTGTTATTGAACACAAATCAATTGTCTTATTCTTTTGGTGCGATAAAACTTAAATTTATCATCTTACCCACAATAAGGCTCAACCTCAAGCCTTCAACATATTGTATTTAATGATCATTAATATAGTCGTGTCTCATAATTACATAGAAAATTGAGATTATTGATCTATATAATCAACATAAGTAGTTAATAGGTATAACTTAATTGAACACATACCTCATTTAAAGATTGACAACATACCTTTCACTAAATAATGCTTATTTAATTATTAAAATAATAAGGAATTCTCTTTTCAATCGGTTAAAATAAAATCAAAATCGAACATGTCTCTTTAACGATTTACTCCAGATGGTTAACTCCAAATCTGGTTCACCTAATAATTATTACTAACAAAAAGAACAAGAGTAATCAACAGACATATGAGACCTTATGCGACATTATTCAAGATATTTGTTTGCACTTTTCCGTCTTCTATAAAATCTTAAGAAAGAAAAGTATCGTTGCATGATAACGGTTAGGAAACTATATAAATTAGAAAACGAATAATAAAGTAGGGAGAAGAAAAAAAAAGACGGTTTATTTTTCATCTTGAATTATATTAATGATTCATAGATCTTTATCAATGAAGAGAGCCCCTTTAATAGGGGAAAACGTAACTTTTTAGCTCAAGGTAGGATTCCTAGCCATACCAAAAGGACTCCACATAAGGAGACATTCACTATAACAAGAATATGTTTATAAACACTTCGATTTTTTACTTTCTATTTCTCTTTTCTTTATTTTTTACCATTACACAAATCTATTTATACCTGATGATATCATTCTTTTACTTTAGAATTAAGTCATCGCCATACCCCTTAATATGTAGCATAAGCGCCATTTAGGGACACCTCAACTAATACTAGTACTTATTAAATACTTTTACCTATTCAAACATTGTACCTATTAGGAGTTTTTTGATAATCAATAAAAAATATGAAGAGTGTGTGGTACACTTGCGCTGACATGGCAAAACAACTGATTAAAAAATGAAATGTGGCAGTAGGCCCCCAATATTATATAAAAGAATATTTAAAACTATTTCAAACATATCTTATATCTAAATTTTTTTGAAAAAAAAATAAGGAAAAAATGTAACCTATTTCTAGACCCCAAACCCCCTCTTTCCTATTCATCGTCCTCCAAACACATATTCATTCTCAAATCACAAACTCCCCTTTCAACTATCTTGTTCCAAAACACATTTCTTTCTAAATCACAGAAAAACCTAATATTATTTTTAAGATAACTTGCCAGATCAACTTTTTAAAGCATTACATTTTCAAATAGGATGCAGAGAAATACATTGCCGACGGTTAGTACTTTCTACATCGATGACAAAGAGAAATGCGAACTCAAAAGTCTTGTCAAATTTTTGAATGTCATTTTTGATAAATTTAATGGGTCGTATTTGAATTTCAGTAAAACTATTGTTTGAAAATTGTGATAAAAAAATCTCGGCTAACTTTATGATACCATAAAGATCATATTCTTATTATTCTTTTTCATATTTATGACATTATTTTATGTGGAAATTTCATATCTATCATACAAAAGAAGGGTCGTTCTTTCTACATCTGATCGTATGAGGACTGCATACTAGATGGTCAGTTCGTCAGAGGTGGAAGAGAAAGAACGGGAGAATATAGATAGAGAGAGTAATGTGAGATATCTATAGATGAGAGAGGAGAGATAATCGAGATGAGGAGGAGACCGGAGAGATAGACGAGAGACATGAGATGAGGTAAGAGAGACGGTACATAGAATAGAGTATATATTAGTAGAGAGATACAATATATATATAGTATATATACATTGGATTATATATATGAGATAGAATATATTACTAATAATATATATATATATATATATATATTATATAGGTATATATATATATATGTATGTTACACAATTCCCTCCACATGAATCTATAAATAGCACATTGTTCACAATTTGTCTTCAATTACCAAACTGTGAGAACGAGCCTATGCGAAAGGGGACTAATTCAAGGTAATCTCCCCTCTTTTTTTTTCTAATTTTGTCACTTTTTTTATTATCTTGACACGTCTGTCATTGAAAAATTATATCTCATTGTTGAAAAATTGAAATCATGAACGGTTTGATTTTCTAGAAACTAGACTTTTCGATCTCTAACAATCCAAAAGTCAGAATTTAATTCCTTCAGAAAATTTTAATATGCATTTTTGAATTAGTTCTAGATTCTATCATGCTGAATATTTCAAATTTGTGTAGCTTTACCAAAACTCTTGTATCCTGATGAAGGAACAACGAAATTACAAGACGCTTGATTGTTCCAAATCTAGACACAAATGTCTACAACATATCCGAAATTCAAAATTTAATACCTTAGGGATCATTCCAGATATTATTATAAAATAACCTTTAGATGTTGGACCAATAAAAATTTAAGATTTGTGTAATGACACCCAAAAATTGTATCTCAAGGTAGAGACATCGAAATTGCGATATACTTTTCTCTAAAAAACTTAACACAAAAGACCACAACATATCCAAAATTTAGTATCAAACTCCTTTTATATCTTTCTAGACAATGGCTTTGGAAGGTTAACTTTAAAATTCTATCATCGTAGTGATTTCAGATAGGATTTTCGTTGCCACACAAAATATTTCATATCTTGATGTCGTAACATCATCACCAAAAAAGGCTGTGATCGTTTGAATTATACTTCAATGGTTATTATACCAATAAAAATATTGTCTCAAGTCTAACTTAGTTAGCATAGCATACCTTCGAAGTCTTACACATCTTGACGGGTAACAATCTCTCCTTTACTTGTATTTTCTTTGTATTTTCCTTTTTTGTGGTTTTTTTTTAAATTTTTTTTATGTATATAAGCAAAATAAATATTTATATTATGCGGATGCTACACAGTGGAAAGATTTTTCACATAAGAATTTGATCTTCAGCTATGAAGGGATGTGTTTAACATCCCTGTCTTGAAGATCAATAACTTGAGCTTTATTAGAATACTGTGTTTAACGTCCCCGCCTTGAAAAAAAGTACTACTTTTAAGGCTTTCCAAATTCCTGAATACTTAGGAATAAGGTGTCAATGGGATTGTGTAACGACCCCCCTGAAGCTCACTAACTGAGGGATTGATAGACATTGGTTTTAACGTTTTCCCGCCTTTCTTGAAAACAATACTACTCCAGGGATTTACCAAGTCCTGAACCACTAAGTCCCCAAAAAATTTTAGTGTTGGGGGTAGTGTTTCAACGTCTCCGTATTAAAAGATTCACTAACTGAGGCTTTACTAGAGTAGTATTGTGTTTAACGTACCCCGCTTTAAAAATAAACTACTATCAAGGATTTACAAGTCCAGGATTACTTAAGCATAAGGTTGTGAAGGGATGTGTTAACGTCCCCGCCTCTTGTAAAAATCATTAACTTTTGACTGATTAGATCCCGAATACTACATGAGAATTTGATCTCGAGTGATGTTAAGGATGGGTTGAACATTACGCCTTGAGATCAAGAACTTGCGGCTCTATAAGACCTTTAAGGAATATATCCAGAAACGACTAGGTAAGAGCAAAAGGAAAACATTTTCCCCACTTAAGGGCACGAAGAAATTTAAAGATCTTTAAAACTATTAAAGCACGTAAAAAAGGACCAACTTAGTGCAAACGCGAAAAATCTTGTTCACCTTAAGCCTGGAATTTAAAGATCCATTTAAAAATAAACCTGTGAAAAGACCAGCGTAAGGTGTAAAGGGACAAATCTTGTCCACCTTAAGGCATGACAATTTTTTTTACTCCTGGCTCGCAAGAGTATAAATTGTGCACGACACAAAAATAATCCGTCCAGAGATAAATTCGTGAAAAGGAAAGTTTAAGGTGCAAAGAAACAAATCTTATCGGTCTTAAGTCATGGAAATTTAAAATTCATTTTAAAGATAAACCAGTGTAAAGGGTAGCTTAAGGTGAAAAGGGACAAGTTTTTCCACCTTAATACATAGAAATTTAAGATCTGTTGAAGGATTCCATCTGTGACACAGCTCGTTCCGGTGCAAAAGGACAAACCCTTTTTCCACCTTAGGGACATTCTTAACTTCACCAACCGCGCCTTTGGAGGATTTGGATCATTTTACTTAATCCTTGAAGAGACTTGCATAGCTTAGAGGATTGAATAGTTTAAAAACTTTTATAGTTAGAGGATTTAATACTTGTAACTGGTAAACTCAAAGAATTAATGACTTCAACTTGCATACTTGGCCTATTTGAAGAATTAAAGTGAACTGTTAAGAAAACTCCATATTTTATAAGAGTTTCTACCTCCATTGACCGTCAAGAGTTCGTTACAAGGGGCTTAAAGTTTGATTGAGACAACAGATAAAATGAAATACTTCTGATTACTAATCATGTTGACAGATCATGGGGGAACATTTTAAATTTGATTACTCATTGCAAATGAAATTTAAAATGATCGACGCGCTTTACATACCTCAATGATGAGGCGATCAAGTTACAACGTATTTTGGGGAGTTGGTGTTTTTTTATTTCGGTTTTTGGTGGTGCATACAAATTATCTCTTGGGCCTAGCGCGGGACATGCGAGTTAGCTTGTCTTTAAGAGGAATCATCTTATTTAGTTAGTACCTCTTTAGGAATTTTGGTATTAATAGGACCAATCCGTACGCCATCTACATTAAAAAGCTTGTAATCACCATGTAAATATGCTTCTTGTACGCTTTGAGGTAAATTTTCCCCCAGACTTGTGCGAAGTAATGATGGGTCTTCTTACCGCAAGAGCTTGATATCCAACTTGGAAGCACCTCAAGCAAACCTTATTATTGAAAACACAAGATAGACGAGCTTCATGACATTCAAGGTTTTGTTGGGCTTCTAGATTCTTTTCATCAAGTTCTTCTAACATAGTAAGACGCAATCCAATATTTTCTTCTTCTGCAAGCCCTTCTTGAATAGCAAGTCTTAAAGAAGGTATTTGACACCCGAGCGGCAGGACTGCTTCAACTCCAAAATCAAGTTAATACGGTGTTTGTTGAGTTGGTGTGTGGTACATTGTCCTATATGATCACAAAGCTTATTCCATTATTTCATAACAATCCTACTTTGTACTGGAAGAAAACTTCCTTTGAGAGTTGCATAGAGTTCGTATGATGCTTCAGTCAAAGCCTTGGCGAACAACTGGTAACTAGAAGATTTACAATGCGTGAAGCTAAATAGATCACCAAATATTGGTTCAATAAAGTATTATAAAATGCTTGCCATTGTCCTCGTATTATGTAGCCAAGGGATATGCAATGCGCTGATGATATTCACTCGGATAAATCGTGCATCTGCTTTCTTCACTTTAAGAGCGGACAACTTAGCCCGTTTTGAGGAAGTAGTAATCTTTGCAACCAAAGAATACAAGTATCCACCAGAAGATTTTGGGAGTGGTCTTTACACACATCAGTCTAAAGCATCAATGGCGAAGATGCGATAGTTCGGTGCAATATTTTGGGTGGCTGATGTATGCAGTTCGTATAAAATTGAAAAACATCGCCCCCGGGCTGTATAAGTATCCTTCACCATAATTTGCCAATAATACCCCATATTTTTTTATGTGAAAGTGGAGTTTAGGTCCAGATTGATGTGATCCACCAGACTCACTAGGTTTGCTTCTTTGCGGAGCTTCGGAGCTTATGTTTATTTCTTCTCCAAAACATAGGCTATAGTACACCACTCAAATGATTTCTGTTTAATGTTTCCTTGTAGTTAACGAAAGCAAGGTGCACAACGACGAAAGATACCTTCTCCTTGGTTTACCGGAAGTATCCCATAACACATGTCGTCAATAATATGTTGTCTCCAAATCTTCCTTGCATTCTTCAGAACGATAAGATTCGCAAGTATTTTCATATATATCTCCTCATTGGAGGTGGAACTATCCATTATTTGTTTACAAATAATCACTTATTTTTGCTTAGGAAGTGTTAGTGTGAAGTTAGGGCAACCATGCGTTAGAGTTTTATTTTCTAGTCTACGCAATGTGAGGGTAACATCTCCAAGCCATTCTATCAACTTGAGATAATCATGGACAAAGGACACAATTAAGGTTTCTTCACCTCATAATTCACGAATTGTTTATATCACCAACTAAGAGGTCACAAAGACTTGAAGTGGAATTGCTTCATTGTGCCGACCAACCATCTCAATCGAAAATCAAACCTTGGATAGTCAACAACATTATTGGAGCAATATTGCTTCAACTAATCGGAGATGGTAGAATCTTCTCTTATTAAGTGATGACGCTACGCTATTTCGTGCCTGCCCCACCACGATAGGGCATTCAGACAAAGTTACATTTTCAAGAAGGTGAATTTCAAGTAAACACAATCTCATAAGAAGCTCATCCTTTAACTCCCAATCATCAGGTTGGGGTGGTCTTCTAAGAAAATCTGCTTAATGCTATGTCCCTTTACAATTATTTCTGAGGGCTTGTTATGGTAAAACAAATACCCACCCAACTGTCTGAAATTCAGAGTGGGTACCATAGTGCTAGTGGTCTTTAAGGACATGTTTTCACATAACAAACTTGATGGGATTTTATCTAGAAATAAATCAGAGACCATGAGCTTGAAAATAATGCTTCATCTTTTGAATTGAGAAGTTAAGTTCCAAGCACAAGTTTTCAATTGGCGAATTGGTACGTCATAGGCATCTTAAACTGCTTCAGTAATAAAAGAGGTTTCTTGTCTCACTATTCTCGTGATAAACAGTGATCGCATGAACCTTTTTTCGCCACCAATGAGAGATAAATGGCGTCGCAGACTATAGGGGCTGCCAAAATGAAGGTTTCGCTCGATATGATTTGATAACTTCTAAAGACATCGTACCTGTTTGGTCCCAATTAAAGGAGCACCTTTCTAGGAGATGACTAAATGGTTGACATACTCCAGCTAGATTTGGACATGAACCTCCTCAAGTAGCTAGTTTCCTTGGAGACTTTTTCACTAATAATATTTAAGGCTCAAACACCTTCTATATTGCATAACTTTGGATGAGAAATTCCAAGATTCCTCGATGCCACAATAACGCTAAGGAAATTTGGCCAGAAGCTAACTACGAAAGGACCACCATTTGTAATGATAATCTTAGGTGAATTCTTCAGAGCAACTGAAACACCCATCCTAAGTCTTTCAAATTGATCATCCCTAGTTTCTAGACTTTACCACAAAGTTAAATAAACTTCAACATTTAATGGAGTAAAGTTCTCAAATCAAGTATATTTTCATACCCTTTGATCTGGACACCAACATTCTGTAACGAAAGACATCCTTTTGTCACAATAAACTTGGCTATACAAAATGCAATGCGTTCTTCATCCTTTGATGCCATGCATATTGTTATAGCTGTAAGAACCATCCATAATAATTGTTCTCATAAGATGGTACCATTAATCATCATCTTCAGAATGGTAAGATGAAATTCATTCATAGGCAGATGCATTATTTAATCTCTACAGTCAACACACTCAAATTTTGACATATTTTTTTCTTTCCCATAAGACGATACTTGAAATCCATGTGATATTTGACCTCAACGAATAAAGCCTTGCCTCATGAGTTTGTTAACTTCATTTATTATCACAATGAATTCAAGTCCTGCCCAAACGTTTTTGGAGCTTGCTTCCAGACAAGAACCATTTTTTGACTGCCAACGGTGTGGACCACTACTTCAGGATTCAATCGTGGCATTTCCTTATAACTCCAAGCGAAGACATCTCTTTATTCTTTGAGTATATTCATATAAGCGATTTATTCATCAATTTCTAGAATGTCACTCAAGTAAGTTGTCCTTGGGTCTTCATCAGTACCAAGGTTAACTCCCTTCAAAGGATCTATCGTGGTCTTTACTTCTTCTTCAAGTTTTGATGGAGAATCTCTAGCATCTTCCTCTTCTAAAGGATTATTTCAGTGAACGTTATATGACAAAACCCTTCTAACTCTTCATCAATATTTGTTTAAGGCAAAGAATCTTAGTCATTTTGCATTGTAACATGATTCGAGGAGTCTACACTTTCTTCATCTTCCTCGCGCTCTTTGGTGTAAACCACAGTGTGAGCCTTTGCATTGATTTCCTAACCTGAAGTTTCACTCGTCGCCTTATTCTAGAAGGAATAAAACTTTTGAAATCCTTTTGAATCAAATGTGAAGTGGGTGTTGTAACTTTTTAATAACTTCTCAGATTCTGGTTTTTCTTTTATGTATCTAACCTATGAAACAAAGAAGTTCTTGCAGTCAATTATCTAAGTCTATCAAAGATGGAATACTTTTTTTTGAAGAAGTGACATCATCTTCAAAAGTTATATGGTTATTGCTTGCCTTTCTTATGAAAATGCAAATTGACGGCTATTGACTATAGCCTAGGTCTTCTCATGCTTTCCTAGTTGTAGCTTCTGATGGAAGGTTCCCTAACATTGATGACCTCATAGGGTTTGTATCCTGCTTCTTGATGAATCGCGAATATTCCAATGTTGAGATTCTAATTTAATAGAACCTATGTACCTTTGTCCCCCTTGATTGAATCTTAGTATCAACAAACAAATTTCACTAAGTTCTTCGGTCATGGTGTCGAGCTCCTTCAATGTGTGGATAGGTAGAATGTTGACTCCATATCCTTCATCTACTAAGATTTTATTTATCTTCATCTCTAGAATGTGCCCCACCAAATACAAAGGACGATTGCGTAGTGTTTCACCAAATAGAAGATCATTATATGTAATTGTGATTTTTTATCACATGCATTTACTTCTTGGGAAGAAGGTTCAATAAGTTTTTCACAAGGTGAAGGAGACATCATTGCGAGATTTCCCTTGTTGCCTTTCCATCGTCACCATGAGGAAATTATTGTGAGGATTTACTCTTTGTTTCTTCTTTGTGAGTAGGGGGAAACTTTGTTGTTTCTACTTTATCATCATTGAACTCATGATGCCTCGAAATTGTCTTGAGTACACTTTATGTTGAACGAACTTGTTAAGAATTTCTCTAGAGTCCCAAGACATTGGGGTTTTTGGTAGTAATTCACTTTTGCCTTTGCCTTCTTGGGGCGTTAGATTGATTTATGATTCTCCAATTTCTTCACCGTTTTTCCTCTAATCGGTTCGTTGGATGATTAATTTTGTAAGCTTGACTTGTTGCATCTTCACCTAGTTATAAAAATCCAACCTTCATCACCATCTATATCATGTTTAGTTGCTTCAATAACTCTTCTTCATGATTTTCAAAGATATATATTGGATCGGATCGAGCGAGCCAAATGTGATAGAGATTTGGTTAGAACTAGCCTTCTCATCATCGAGGACAATTTTCTTTTCATTAACCAAACACATCACTCTATCTTTGAAGATAAAACATTTTACAAGAGGATGACTCACAACTCTACGATTCTTGCAATAATTTGGGTCATCATCTTTTCCCGCTTCATCAGGTCGCTTCATCTCTTGCTAGTCAATGAGCTTTAACTCGACCAACTCATCAAAAATCTCAAAAATGTAAAAATTTTAAAAAGGATATTTTTTCCTTGCATCTCCCTTAGTGTCAACTTTTAATTTGAAAGTTCTTCGAAATTCGTTCTCACATTTTGCTTTATCCCATCATATATAGTGAACTTCGCAGGTGACACATTAACACTCATGATTCTTAGATTTCATTTGTGGCACAAATTTTCTCCATAGCTTGAGTTCCTCTTGTCTCTTCCTTTGCGAGGATCAATGGGCCAACACCACATCTTTTTCGTCAGACGACATGCTCAACTCCATTTCATGAGTGCGATTTACATAATCTTTCAATCTTTCAAGGATTTTGGCTTGTAATTCCTTTGTAAGATGTTAAAATCTCCCAGTGATTCTTTCGATATACATTTGATTGCAAAGCTCCACTAAAACTATCCTTGTCAATTTGTGGTCCATTCTTCAATATTCGTTTATGAACTATGTACTTGTTCGTCCTTTCTTTGACGAGCATTCGTAGTTCTAACCAATGTTCACTTTTATACGCCTTGTGCTTAGAAACGTTGCAACACCATGCTAAAGTTGCCTCCCCCACTATCCATAGAATTAGGAGGCTATAGGACTCTTGTACGCAATCACAATATTTTCTTCTTTCAGAGAGGGAAAAACTATTTGAAAAAGAGGTCTCCCATATGTTAAAATTATTACTCCGAAACAAAGTTTGCAACTGTTGTTTTTGATTTCCTTTACCCTCAATTGTTGAAATTTTTGAGGTTTGATAACCAGCACGCATTTTAAAGTTACATTCTATGCAGTATATGAACTTAGTAATACAATGAGAAGACTGGGAAGACTTTTAAATTTTCTTTGATAGTTCCTTCAATAAAATCCTTCAAGAGATCGACTGGATAATTCCTTCAAAAGAAACTACATCTTATTAACAATCGCTAGTTTCTTCGCAGGATCTCCGGTATCTTGGACTTCAACAGTCATTCCAAGTGCATGACTCGCTTCTGCATCAAAAATTCCTTCCATATCCTATCAATCAACTTATCGATTCGAGACTCTTGGTGTTGTAAATGCTTTGTCAATCCTTCAACCAACTTCGTCAGATTTGTGAGTTGTTCCTCAAGAGATGAAGCAACAGTCACCATCATTTGCATGATCATTGGATATTATGAGAGTAGCATGGATTTTCGCATAGGTTAATATTCATAGGAATCACGTTACACGATGCATGTGTATATGATTCATTAGTTGAATCATATTCCTCCCTTGTGGTAGAGTTCTTGGAACCAGATTTCCCAAGAGAGCCAATGTCTTCTTGATGTTTTCAACAAAACCACTTCCTCCTTCTAAAGAATTTGTGGAGGAACTTTCTCCTTTTGGAGTAAAAGACCAACAAACTGGATTTGATGGAGACGACACTTGAAGTGTTTGTTGTCATAGTGTAGCAACCTTGCTTCTTGAACAACTCTAAAACTTCCAAAGTAACACCATAATGCCTTCAACTTCAGTAGAGAACTTGGTGCTAGCAGTCTTAGAGACAGTTGATCGAGAATTATTCTTCATGGAAGTCATCTCTATATATGTTCATGCTTGAAGATTTGAGATGTGAGGTAGAGATTGTCCCACTGGGCGTGTCAAAATTTGTCGACAAAAAAATTTGCATCGAGAAAATAATAATCAAGAATGGAAAATTGTGCAACAATGGTATTTATTATTTTAAGAGCGGGTGTTACAATCTCTATGATTACTTTGAATTTTCCTATTCAAATATAAATTCAAGGGATCTTGAGATTAATCTTGAATTTTTCTTTAAGTTGAACTTAGATATAAACTTGAACTTTATCCTGATCTTGACTTTTATTTAAATTCAAGGGCTTCGAGCTTGTTCTTAAATCTATTGGTTTTGATCTTTTTCGTTCTTGAAATGAATTCTAAAAAATTGTAGCTTTTATAGAATTTTAAGGAACCTATCCAACCGGACTTTCCTCTGCGCTTGAATTAAAATTTTTGGCGCCCCTTCTCTAAATTATGAGAACCCCTATTTATAGTTTTAGAATAGGGGAGTTATGATTGGAACAAGATTTTGTTCGGCCAATCAGATTTAAGTTACATGACATATGAGCGTTATGGAGAGGGATTGTCATCTTTGACACATGTCATGATCCAATTGGTTTCTTGTTTGACCTAAAATGCCACGTCATTTGCCACGTGGCACAAAAAACGGTATTTAGGATGAGGTTAAATTATGCTCAACTATTATAGCCAAATCAATTAAATTGATTTTATATTTATTAGACTTAAATAACTAGACCAATTATATTTATCCATAATATTTATTTGAACTAATATATTTATAAATCTAATATAACTCTAATTTTATAAATTTATATTTAATAAATTTGAATGAATACAATCACAAATAGGAAATGAAAGAAAAAAAATAACAGAGCTTCAAAAGCTATTCGAGATCCTTGAATGCTCATTGATTCTTCTCGTGGAAGCTTGTCTTGTCGGCATTCCTCTTCGTATACAGAGTAACTTTCGGGTAAGAATCCATTGCTTTTGAATAACGATCTTTGTAGATTAATTTAAATCATCCTTTTGCATCTTTTTTATCCAAAGTATAAATTTTGAGGTCAAATGATATTTATTTAAGTTTCTTTGTTTCTCAATGTTGTAGACTTACTAGATACCTTTATCTTACCAAGCTTAATAACTAACAGTACTTATTCAATGGTGTTAATGATTTTCTCATATCTGTAAATCCTCCCCTCTATTCTCGAAGAACGATGGGTTCGATCGCCAATTAAATTGATACCACATCAATTTCCCCGCATCTGTTTTAAATGTGGAGAATTATTATATATAGATGATTTTCTCCCTTGAACATCTAGTATACGGTTCATAATTTCTTTCTCAAGCCAAATATGTCACAATACGTTAAAAAAAAGCGCCTAGACTTGGCGTCCAAGGAACATCTCAAGTCTTAGAGATCATGGATGCCAAAATTGATTGAAAAATAACTTCAAACTGTCGATATCTGACATTTAAGCCAATTATAATGTTATTGATGGACACACAAGTTAGCCTGCATCAAGATGTCAACAAGTTAAATCAATTTGTGTGAAGCCTAGGTTAGGCCTCTCTTTGGATTTGGAGAGCTCATTCTGTCTAAATGTAAAAACTTCCTTCTCACACTAAGAATTTGTTCTAAAATGATCAAATACATAATCACATGCAAAAAAAACCACCAGGTTAGACAGAATTGCACGGTATTTGTCAACTTCGGGAGTGCCCCCTAGATATAACCGGTCCTTGGAGAGGACTTGGACAAGACCTTAGCATTCGTCATAACATATCATAAGTCAAAAATGTGTAAAAGTTAAAACTTTTACATAGTTAAGTATACTTAGACTTCTCATATATCATGTATGGAGTTTACATAGACTCCTCGCTTATTGAAGTTTGCGTAGACTACTCATTTAGGAAATATACATATAAAAAGAACATAAGTTCAATACTTTGTCTCACATATAAACCATCTAACGAGAATTAACATTTGTGCATAGCCCTTACTTTCTAAATATTCCAATATAGCTACCACAATAGTCACACGATAAAGGAAAGAACAAGTGTCATATAGACATAGTCAATCTCAGAGCTAGAATAGAAGAATATCAACATCCTCGAAACTTGAGGACCTACCAATAACTTAGGAAATATGTCCAAGTCTTCTTGAAAAGTTTCCTCCTGTACTTCGATGGCCCGAACCTACATTGTTTGGTAAAAGAAAATGAATATGGATTAGTAAAAACCACATGTACTAAGTATGGAAACATATGCCACATAAAATCATCGAATCATGCTAAAGGAACATTTGTTCAAACCATGCTAGGTCCTTTTAAATAAAATCCATTATGCACATCAAGAACATAATAGAAGTCAATGATCATATTATCATCTAAGACAATCCATATACGACACAAGACCAATCATCACTATAAAGTCATGTTTACATGAATATCATCAACATAAAGTCATAACAACATGAATAAATTCAACATAAAGTTATAACAACAATTCATGTAATAGATTTCATAACATTAAAGAGTACAATATCCTTACTCACAATTATATCCCAAGTGTACAAGTGCAATGCTCATGTGAGGCCCCGTAAACCCACATAATCAAGTAAATAAGGAAAAGAGATCATAAGTAGTGTCTTGCTTCATATAACATAACATCATGTGTATTCATCATCATATATAGCAATTTAGACCAATAACATGTACATCAATAAACTAACATCATAGGATCATCAACATATAAAGTCAACACATGCATTTCATTCATATCATAAGTGCATAAGAACAAACTCCTAGGACTTCCATCAAGGACAACTTGGTGCAATGTATAGGTAGAGTCCCATACCCTACCTACACTAAGTAGAACCATTTAAGTCACCCTATTTAGTGTCCATCTTCAATGGTCTTCATTCTTCATTTACTTTCTTGCCAATCGCCGTAACTGACAATAGCACCATGTAGATAACATTGAATCCGGGGTCATGAAACCCTACCCGAAAGAAGGTCTCTCTTTCGCAAAGTAGATAAAAATATGATCATAACATTCTGAGGTGGATCCACTAGCTAGTAGTCCTATCGAAGGCAACATAGTTAAGGAAACTTGAGATATACTTGCTGAAACCCTATTTATGCACAATTTCGCATTATAGTCTCCATATCACAAGAACCTTGTGAACCTACTTTCCCATATTGGGAAGGACTTACTAGCTAAAGTCCCCTTTTTGAAATGTCCTTTAGTCATTCTTAATCATCTAACTTATTAGTCCATAGGGGACTAGAACCCTTTAGGTCATGTTAGATCTCATTATATTGCCATGAGAATTTCCTTCATAACACCCGTCATTTGTGATACCAACACATCATAGTCTGCTCATATAAGGCATCAAGTGATTCACATTCAACTTTGTATCATCACCACACCCTACAATTTCACAAGTCAGATATTCAAGAATTTCATCATCATCTCATATCTCCATCTTCTTATCTAATCGCGAGTCATACTTTCATTGAACTCATCATAAGTCCAACCATCATCAGTAAAGTAAGAACTCAAATCATAAGGCTTTAAAACCCATAACCTTTCCAAACCTTCTTCAAGATCATATCCTCAATTCATCACAATTGTATAATGATACAATCATCATCATCATAATATAGTGAATTAAACAATAACATAACTAATTACAACAACCCTAAATATCTACAAGTCCAATTCATAGCAAGGGTTAGGGAAAAGGGTTCAATCATGAATTCTTTCATAGAACTAGGTCAAAGAGTAAGAACTACATCAATTAAGAAATATAAAATCATAATCTATCAATATTAATCCAAGAAAATCATACATTCACAAGAGCTAAATCAAAAATTTAATTATCAATATGCCTCTTTTTTGACTTCCCAACAACACCCCCTACCACCTGCCCTATCAACCCCCCTACCTTTTAAAAAATATTTTAAACCCTCAATTTTATTATACTTACATTTTAACAACCCATTTTTAATACTATAAATACACCTCTAACTATTTCTTACAAATCATCTATTCTCTTTCGCCTCATATATTTCTATATCTATCAACCTCGACTCTCAAGTTTCAATCTTAATAGCGCTTCAATTTTACTTCTCATATTATTAGAATCCCTATATTTCAATTTTTCAATTCAAAATTTTCATATTATATCCATAAACTATAATATCATTATCTCATATTTGTTATCAGAGTCTTGGCTTTGGACTTACAAATTACAGTTACAAAAACAAATCACAAATCACCAGCTTCAACCATTTGTTAAACGGCTGCTATTAACGCATATGTTTGGTACATGCGTTTCATAATATTTTATTTTATTATGCGGTCTTTACTTTGTGTTTATTCTTCCTTTTTATATTCCACGTTATATATATATTATATATATATATCTAATATATATATCTATATATATATAGTATAATAGATGTCTAGCAAAAAAATAGCGAAAGGAAAGAGAAGCACAGATAACGAGAAATTAGACTTTGTAAATTATTAATTTTGGTAAAAAAAGAAAGTACAGAAAAAAAGAGTAGTAGAAGTGGTGGTAACTTATCTAAATCAACGTGTAAGTTGATTTAACTAAATGATTCTCCTTATGTTTGATGATACCTCCTTATAATATTGATTCAAATGTTGACTCGATCACGAAAGTTTAGAGAAACGACGTTATTGTAATATTAATTCTAATGTTGATGAAAAATTCAGGTGAAGAAGTAAAGCTGATTTGGGAGAATGTATTAGATGAAACACCTACTAGTCCCGGTGACAATGAATTTTCCAAATTAGACCTATCAATGTACCGTGAAAAATTTGGACATCCACCCCTTTTTACTCCCACAAGGGAGAAAGGTGAAGTATCAACGACCTAAACTTCTATTGTGTGGCAATTTTATACTTATGATAAAGAAAATAGTGTTGCTATTTGTAATGAAGTGTAGCAAAGCTTTTAACATAAACAAGGTGGGGGTCAATGGTGGAACTGGGGGATGAATAGACATTTGTTTATCTTGTGTTCCGATTCAATATAAAGAAGCTAATCATTATCCAATAAAAAAAAGTGAATTTTCATTAATAATTAGATATTTACCGGTCCTGCATCGGATGCGTCTCTACTTTGTTCAAGAACATTAGACCTTTTAAATTAACCTACCCCGCTGGTCCAATAAACAACGTAAATATAATACGGAATTAGTCGGGAAAAATGTAGCTAAATGGTTTCTTTTGTGGGTTGCCTTAGATTTTTCCTTCAATCCTCGGTTTTGGTCGAATATATTTCAACAACTTATAATCCGGATTATAGAGGCCTTTTTCAAGAAATCCTGCAAAACTGATGGTTTTTTGAATACAAGGTAAAGCATTGTTCAATTTTTCGGTTGTTCTATTAGCATATTAGATCCGTAGAGTGTCTATTACTCGGACATGGGTCCGTAGGTTTAATGGAAATGCTTATTTAACAGTAACTGCTTGTGGTAAGCGTAAAAGTTGAATATGGTGTTACCTGTATTTTTCATACAAACAATGCTGGCTGAATTAGGGAATTTTGATGCGTTGTTCACTATGTGATTGTCCTAGAACCATTCCAAAACATATTAAAACAAGGTGAATTCCTTTACGAAATGCTTTCGTGTTGCTTATAATATAGAAGGACCCATACAAATCGGTTTTTAATGCTCATACTGCTAGACCTCAGATAGAAGTTGGATGAAGATTGGGAAAAACTAAAGAACTATTACAATTTTTACGACTTTTTGATGATGTCTACTCCCAGTTTTTCGAGAATTTATTATCCTCTATTTCATTCATTCCGTATTATAAATATTTGTGCTCTTTCAATTCAATTTGTAAATATAAAAAAATAGATCACTTTAGAGTTGCAATTGAAGGTATATGAAAAATTTAAAAATATTTTTTCCTTTCCTCAAGTTTTTTTAAAAACGGCTATTTTACTTCATCCTGCTTATAAATTACAAGGTGAAAGGCCTTGGTCAAACTTTTTATGAAACTTTAGAAATTTACGGAAGAAACTCCAATTGTGAAAACGTGTAGTCTAAGCCTAAACATAGAAGCAAAAATTTTGGTATGAAAAATAGGAACTAGTGGAAAATTTTGAAGGAGAAGTTTGGTCCAACACTTCTAATGTTGATATTGATTTTGTCCGTTCCCAATTTCATGTTATATCAGGTTTTTCTTGTCCTTAAGTCACAAACCGTGATGATTTTGAAGATATCCTTAACAATCTTTAGAAACTTTGAAATCAAAGATGGCAATGAATATTTAATTAGGATGGTAGGAGTATACAAGCGAGCATTCCAACTTTGAGCAAAATGGTTTCTTTATATTCAGCTATTCAAGCTTCATTCAGTTGCATCGGAGGCTGCTTTCAGTGCGGCAAGGTTTCAAATCGGGATCATAGACATTCCCTTGGCGGAAGACCGTTTGGAAACCACAGTTTTATTTGAGAGACTAACTGGTGCAATGCCCGAAAGAAGGAATAACAATTTGCCAAAGTTAAGTAAAAACAAGCAACTTGGATCAAAATTGTATTGATGCAGTGATGATGAAATTAGACGCATCAGAATTTCTAACAAGTTTGCAACACCGGAGATATCACATCGATTATGATGCGAAATAGAATTAAAATTTTTAAAGGAGAAAAAACATATTTAATTAGCTTACATTCGATAACTATTGAAACAGACCCTTCCTAGAAGGTGGCTTGCGTAAAATTAGTTCCTCATCTAACTATCTGTAACAAATATTAGTTTACGTCTGAGAACGTATTGAAACAGAACCCTGTCCTAGAGGTGGCTGTGCGTAGATTAGTTACTCCACTATATTTGTTAATTGTAAGTTTGTAATCTTATAATTCTATTGAATAGTTTTTTTATACAATTATTGTTTTGAATTTTAATTTTAATATTACAATTAAATATATAACTAAAGTACTCAACTATTTTTAAATACCGATTTAATAAAAAGTTTACAATTTACATTACTTTAAAAACATTTACATTACAAATTTAAACTTCGCACTTGAAATTTTACAACTTTAAAGTTGAAACTTGAAATTTTGAAAAATGAATCTTAAAATTTGAAAATTAAAAACTTAAATTAGAAAATTTATTTTGATCTTTGATAATCAAAATTAAATTTAAAATTTATTAGCTAAAGACGTACCATTTTTCAAGAAAATATATAAATAATTAAAAAAAAAAGAATCCCCCGTCCCATGCCATCCCTTCCCGTCCCGTCACGTCCGCGCCCGTCCCGTCCCCCCAAATCCATCCCATCCCATATATATAGAGGGACGGATGTGAACCTTTTTTGTCCCCCCAATATCCCGTCCCCCAATCCCGGTCCGATGAATCCCCCCTCCCCCCGTCCCCCGCCCTCCGTCCCCCCTTCGTTCCGTCCCCCAGTCCCCTTCCCCGTCCCCTTGCCACAGCCTTACACCAGCCTACGCCCCTGTCGTCCAAATGATGACCTCGTACCAGGAAGCCATTGTTTGTGACAGAGAGTGTTATTTTTACCCTTTTGAAACTAAACTAAGTCTTAACCAGCGATACCATCGACATATATTATATCAAACGACGACTCATCGTTTGTCTCATGGTTGCACACTGTCCAATGACAGTTTTGTCAAGTGTTGGGGTCCGCTCCAAGGACCTCTCCAATGACGCTAATACATGTTTAACACCATTTTACCAATTTTGAATCAATTCCAATTCTTAAAACCCCATGAAACATGCCAAGGCACACAAGGTCAAATTTCACAATTCTCCGGACGTCGTTATCATTCTTGACGTTTTGACTCTAAAACTTCTTACTTGGTTTCAATACATTATTTTAGGCTTAAAAAAAGTGCTTCACATTTCATCTCATGAGGCTCTAGACTAAGTCATGGACTTTTAGAGTGTTACATTATCCCCCCCTTAGGAATATTCGTCCCTGGATGACACTTAAATCTTTTTGTAGGTAGAGGACAAACTCAATACTAGCAGCCCAACGAACAACATATAATCAACATGATTCACAGATCATAGGATTACTTCACAACTCCATTTAACACATAAACATGACATTTACACATAGCAACTTAAATCACAATTTATCACATATAAGAGCTTAACATCACAACATGAGGAACTACCTTATTAATATCAACATTAGCTCAACATGAATATCAAGAGTCACTTATGCGAACCTTATTTCAAAACACATTAAATATGCTCACTATCATTTCATAAAGGAAATTATACACAACACAAATAAGTACAAGTTAAGAAAAGAACATTTTCCCATGAAAACTCATTTTAGCATGAACCTTTACGAAAATATGCATATATTTAGCAAACCAAGACAAGTTCAACATTAATCATTATTTTATTTTAAGAGGATGACTAACCTTAACTTTGTCTAGAATTTTGAGGTAAAATATGGGGATAACAGAATTCATGTCGGCCTCGGCCTCCCATGTTTCTTACTCAACTAGTTGGTTTCTCCATAGGACTTTTATGTAGGGCACCTATTTGTTCATCCACTTCTTGACTTGGCGATCTAGGATTTCCACCAGAACCTCTTCATAAGAAATGTTATCATTCACATCTAATCCTTCAATAGGGAGAATAAATACAGGGTTGCCTAAACATTTTTTGAGCATGGAGACATGAACTACGAGATGAACCAAAGCTAGTTCACTATATAGTTTCAACTTATAAAGCAACCTTTACGACCCTTTTCAATATATCATAAGGACCCATATACCAGGGACAAAACTTCTACTTTTTACCGAATCTCATCATCCCTTTCATAGGTGAAATCTTCAAGTACACCCAATCACCTACTTCAAATTTAAGGTCTCTTCTTCTATTGTCGGCATATAATTTTTTCCGACTATAGGCTATTTTTAACATATCTCTTTTCGCTCGAACATTTTCCAAAGCTTCGTAGATTATCTCGGGTTCAAGGAGTGAAGACTCACCAACCTCAAACCACCCCACCGGAGACATATATATCCAACATATCTGCTTCAAAAGGTGTCCATAAAAATATTCGAATGAATCTATTATTATGGAAGACCGTCAGTCATGGTAGGTGAGTTGTACCAATTACCTTTGAAATCTATTAGTCACAAGATCTTAAATATCTTCTAGTGGGGAGGGTTTGAATGGTACGGCTGTCTCCTGTACAATTCATTTAAGTATGAAAACCGTGTTAAACTTCACTGTTACCACCTTTTTTCAAAATAACCTCTCCATATATAAAGTTAATTGAGCACTCTATATTCCGATAATGAGACAAGGGATCCCATGTAAGCTCACAATCTAATGATGTTCTATCTTTTTAAGCATAATTCCTTCCACCTAAAGACTTGATAGGGATAAAGTGAGCGGATTATTTCAAACAACAATAACCCAAATTGAGTCATCCCTCTGGCTTTGAGGCAACCTAACAACGAAGTCCATATTAATTTCTTCCCACTTCCAAGTAGGAACATTCATTTCTTGGGTTAGACCTCCCAACTTTTGATGCTCGGATTTTACTTCTTGGTAATTTCGAACACCTTGCCATAAACTTCCGCTATGTCCCTTTTCAAACCATCCTACCAAAAGACCCCTGCTGTAGATCAGAAACTTTTGGTGCAGACCCGAATGAATAGAAATCGGGAACCATAGCTTTTTTCAAAATTTCCCCCTCAAATTACAACATCCGGCACATAACTCTACTTGTACCTAAACGGCCACCATCTCCTTTTGAGAATGACTCATTGAGTTTGCTAGTATCGATTTCTTGAACTCCATCAATAGAGGATCAAGATGTTTTTTAGACTTCACCTCAAGAACTTAAGATGACCCGGAGTTATGATGAACCATAAATCCACCTTTTAGAGAATCTTCAAAACGAACACCCAACTGGGCCAATCTATGAACATCCTTCACTAGATCTTTCTTACCTTCTTCCACATGAGAGAACTACCCATGGTCATACGACTTAGAGTATCCACAACCACATTGGATTTGTCGGGTGGTAGAGAACACGCATGTCATAATCCTTTAAAAGTTTCAACCAACTCTTTGTGTCCGAATATATTCAAGTCGTCTTTTGAGTGAGACACATATTGAGATTGTTTATGGGTCGTTCTACAATCCACATTAATCACCATATAGAATGTCTCCATAATCAAGCAAACACTACACAACTAATTCAATATCATTGAGTTGGGATAGTTTGTTTCTCATGCACCTTGAGTTTTTCTAGATTGCATAAGCTACCACCTTTACAATTTTGCATAAGGACACAACCCAAACCTACCTGGGAAGCATCACAATTCACCACAAAACTCTTAGTACCCTTCGGTAAGGTCAACACCGGAGCGGAGGTAAGCTTGTATTTCAAAACATGGAAACTTCTTTCACAAGCTTCCGACCACTAAAACGTAACATTCTTTTGGGTCAAGGTAGTAAAAGGAGAAGCAATGGACGCAAGGCCATCAATAAACCTCCTATAGTACCCGGCTAGACCCAAGAAACTTCTAATATCAGTTGGAGTCAAAGGTCTAGGCCAATTCTTAACCGCTTCTATTTTTTTTGGATCGACCTCTATACCCTCACTTGAGATAATATGACTAGGAAACGCAACCGATCTCAATCAAAATTCACATTTCCTATACTTGGCAAAAAGTCAATGTTCCTTGAGTACTTGCAGTACAACCGTCAAATGGTCCATATGGTCACCCACACTCTTTGAATATACCAAGATATCATCAATAAAGAGAATCAGAAAGGAATAAAGGTAATTTCGGAAGACTCAATTATAAGGTCCATAAAATCCGCCGGGGCATTAAGTTAACCATGACATCAACTAGGAAAACATAATGACAGTAACCAGTGTTCAGAAGCTATATTTTAGGTATATCGTCACCTCTCACCCTAAGTTGGTGATATCCCAAACTAAATTTAATTTTTAAAAATTAACTTGCCTCTTGGAGTTGATCAAACAAGTCGTCAATCCTAGGGATATAATACTTGTTCTTTACGGTGACCTTATTGAGTTGATGGTAATCAATGCACATGCTAAGGACCCATATTTCTTCTTTACAAATAACACCAGAGCACCCTATGGAGAAATACTAGGTTTACAGAAACCTTTGTCTAATAAATCTTTGAGTTGAGCTTTCAACTCTTTTATTCGGCCAGAGCCATTTGATAAGTCAATACCAAAGTCTATTTCCCATTCGGGAGGAATATCGGGCAAGTCATTGGGAAAGATTTCTGGAAAATCCTTCACTACGGGGACCGACTCTAAAAGAGGAGTTTCGTAATCAAGATCCTTGACCCTCACAATGTAGTACAGACATCCCTTGGAAATCTGTACAAGCTTTTAGACACAAAATGATATGAACTCCAGGGTTAAGTTTCCCCCTTTCCACTCTAAGACGGGTTCAGTAGGAAATTGGAACTAAATTACCCTTGTTCTACAATCAATGGAAGCAAAAGAAGCATGCAACCATCCATTCCCAAGATGACATCAAAATCAACCATATCAAGTTCTACCAGATCAACTAATGTAACTCTATTGGGCAATGAAATAAGATAACTCTTAAAGACTCTTCTAGCCATAATGGAGTCACCTACAGGGTAGAAATAAAAAGGTCAATCAACCACAACTCGGGATAGAACATCAAAATTTTAAACTTCTAGAAGGATTTTACAAATGATAGTAGAACCGGGTGTCAGTAAAGCAAGACATCAATAGGGAAAGACTTGTACCTACGCGGTGATTAACATTTGGGAAAATTACTCTGTTCACGACCCTAGTAAGATAGGGCGATAGAAACGTTTCCTCCTTAGGAGTCAATCAGAACTAAAAGGACCTCTTGCTTTATCTTGGCTAGTCCCCTTCTCTTGAACCTTTATATTAGGACAATCCCTCACCTTATGACACTATTTCCACAACCAAAGCAATTATACGTCCCAACTAAACATTTATCCATATGCCTCTTACCACACTTGGTACAAGTAGGTTTCCTGCTAGGTAAATTTCCACTTCTTCCTTTTTTGGACCTAGCGTTAAACACCCTATCCTTGATAGCTTTGGGGAAATTGGAAGCAACATGGTTCGAGATCATCTTCTTTAACCTAGGCTTGTCTTGGATTTCCATCTTTCCCTTAGAAGTACCTCCCTCATAAGACTTGGCTTTCTTAAACTCTGTATTCTCCTCTTGATCATAATCTCCTCCACTTGTTGACCATGATCAATCAAACGAGAAATGTACATATTGTCATGAATCATCAACGAACGACACTCTTCTAGAAGATCATCGAACACACTACTCACAAAATGGCTCAATTCATCTCTAGGATAAGACACCAAAGAAGGAGCATATTTAGACAACTTAGTAAATTTCAAAGAGTACTCTTGGACACTCATACATCCTTGATGAAGGTTTATGAACTCTTCTACTTTTTCCTCTCTTTTCTTATTTGGGAAAACCTATCTAGAAAAACCCTTCTAAACACCTCCTAACTTATGGGACCCGCTCTCAAATCCCTATTGTCCCTCCATTGAGTGTACCAAGTTTGAGCAACATCCTTGAGTTGGTATGAGGCTAGCTCGATTTTCTCATTAGAACTAACTCCCATAGAATATAGGATCTTTTATACCTCATCAAGAAAGTCTTTGGGTCCTCATTTGCCTTAGACCCAAAGAACATTGGAGGGTTCATCCTTGTGATGTCCCTCTAGGAGAAACCATGGTACTAGCATTTTGTTGCAAAGGGGTCCAACTTCTTGGTTTGCTCGAGCCGTCATGGCTTGAGATCGAGTTGCTACGACATGGATTTGAGTGGTCATAGCTTTAGAAAAACTTAGAAAATCTAACCTTATCTCTCCATCCATCATGGGCGGAGGAATGAACGGATCTTGGTTACCTTGAGAAGCTTGATTGCCTTGTGGAGGAACTTAGTTGTCTTGGGGAGGAGCACCAACATTAGCCACTTCTTCCTCCACTTTCCTTGCGGCGTCCCTTCTCGCAATCATAGCCTATAACCACAAGAAAAAGATTAGAAGAAAAAGGATACATAGAGTTGCCACTCTTGAGGCACGACTTTCAAGATTACCAAAAAGGTGAGAATTCCTAAACATCACATTGCTATTCATTCATAACTGTGGCACTCTTCACACCCATGAATAATACTTCACGTAGACGTGGTTTAGTAAGACACTAATACTAAGATTACTTTATCCTCATGCTCTGATGCCATATTTGTCATGACTAGGGAGAACCCCCTAGATGTAACCGACATATTCATCCTCGGAGAGGACTTGGACAATCCCTTAGCATTAGTCATAATATATCATAGGTTGAAAATGCGGAAAATTTAAAACTTTTAAATATTGAAATATTACTTAGTACTTACAATATCAATTTGGAAGTTTAACATAGACTCCTCGTCTTAATTGAAGTTCACATAACTTCTAGTTTTTACTTGCAATATAAACAACACATAAAAAAGAGTATAATACTTTCTTATCTCACATTAACCATCTAAAAGAATTAGCAATATCGGTTAATAACCCGTACTCAATAAAATATACAACATGTAGGCTTACAACAATGTCCTAATAACGATAAGGAAAGAACAAGTGCCGTATATGAATCGCTCAACTTTTTCCCAAATAATAATTAAGTCGGTCCGTGCCAGTAACTACTCTAATTATTGAGGTTGGATCGTTTCCACGAGGAATAGTTTTAGACTTAACATTCATCTATTACTACTATTTTTTAGTCCATTAGCACTCTTCCTGGAAGCAAAAATGAATCAAAGGGGGGTTTCCTATTTTCTAAGTAAATGAAAATAACTAGCGAAATAAACGGACACAACTAACAGCTTCGAATGTTGGAGTTTAATCAATTGTCAAAGTAACTAACTAGGGGTTTACGTGTTCCCGCACAGGTTCATTACTTGATAAGTCCTAACTATAACAATTCTTTCCTGTATCTTGCATCAAAGTTTATAATTTATGTATTGATAAATCCTTGGTCTCGGCATCTAGAAAATGTCACTCGCACACCTTGGTCTGGCTCGTGTGGTTGCTATCTCTAACCCTTATCTTTACCCTTCATATTAAGTATCGTATTCGATATTTACTAGTTGATTACTCTCGTACCAATCAATATAGGCCTATTATGATAGTAGACACTAATCTATGTTGATAATTCTTTTCCTATTATCTCCTCCTTGGTCCGCGGCAAGGAAGCATTAAGGCGAGTTCTAACGTTGACCGCCTCCTTTTAAAAGACCTCTATTGAAAGAATTATCAATACATTGCAGACCCTATTCTAAATTTTTATTTAGTTAGGTTTACCTCATTATTTGCTATGGTTCCCACAACCCTAAGTTTTATGCAGTTTATTTACGCCATATTCACAATCACAATATTCAAATATATGGTATAAGAATTCATGTACTGCTTACTACTACTTTCATGGAAAATAAATCGCGAAAGTTTCACCTTGAATTAATCATCAAAAGTCCCAAGCACTCAATGACAAAATCTCAAGATAATCTATCTGTCCAAGAGTCTACAAATAACAAGAGTTCTCAACATATATTCAACGGTCTATACAATGATCCAAGTCTCATCGAATATCCAAGGATTCTAACCTCAAAAATAAGGTTTTTTTGGGGGGGGAACTATTTATCCAAATAAAAACCTAATTAAATAAGGACTCTTTTGCTGGAAATCTGTCAAAATCGCGCAGATCTGGATCAACGGACCTCGCGACGATCGTCGTAGTCCGCGATGGGCCTTCATGGATTCCATCGTCCTAGTACTTTACTTGTGGCAATTTCTTCTGTTGGCTCTCTTCATTAAACCCTCGACGGCAGTATACGAATCGGCAAGGCAGCAACTGTGCGTCTAGGGGTCTCCGTTCCAAAACACTTGAACTCTTCGATATGGGTACTGAGCTACTTCTCTTGATCTTCATACCTGAACCTGCAGGCCGTACAGTCATGGCTACGCACGTTACGTCACGTAGTCTTTTTTCGCATAACCCCACACCTTGGGTTTACTCCCCATCCTCCTTCATCAGGCTGCGCTAAAACGTCGCCACCTACGGACCGTCATAAGCATTACGGACCGTCCGCAAGCTCCATAGGTGGTCTCTCTTCTTCTGCATTTCTTTGCTAAAAAACCTTTGCATTCATCATTGGAACAGATTTTCTGCATAGGAGAAACTTATTAAAATTACACAAAAAGGCTTTTTGGACAACTACACTTAAGAAAAAGTATAATAATACCGTGAATCACGGTATAAAATCAACATCCTCAACTTAAATCGTTGTTGTCTTTTAGCGACGCGCATGACTCCATACAGAATCTTTGTAGCAATAGTATCCGTTTTATCCTTTCAATCATTTGGTGCTATCAATCCCGATTACTCTCATCATATTAGGCATGGCTAATCACTAGCTAGCTTTGAAAAAAATTTTGTGGAATCAGACCATGACACTATACCATGCACTAACCCTGTCCTCTTCAATTTTCATCAACCGAGGTGCTAATGATTTTCCGTAATGCAACGAGTGGTCCCTCACTATCAAATCAAAATCCTATTTCACAAAACATGATTTCATTTGAGTATAAGGTAACTTTTCAACACTCCACTCCCTCAAACAAATTCACACTCATTCATACCTATTGCCATAAGCTTCCTAATTTAAACTGCTTTTAAGTACGCTATAGACAACCCTTGAGGTCACGATCGGACTGTCTTAGCTGTAACCTATGCTCAGGGTCAGGTAGGTATATTTTATGTAATACTTAACAGTGACTGTTTGCCCTCCTTGGACATATCGTCTAAAACTATAACCATTTCTGTCATTATTGTTTTTGCCTCATTCCCCATTCTTTCAAAAACCTTGCTATTTTCCCTTTTTTCTTTCATTGGTGTAAGGCTATCTCGTTTTTCTTCTTGCGTGTATATATTTTTTTCATTTTTACTTTCTTTTAACTAATTTTTGATCTCTTTAATTTTGTTTTTTTCCTCTCTTTTTATTCTTTTAAAACCCACTTTCAGAGCCTTCCCTCATAATAGGGGCCACCCTCTACTCATGGCTTCCATGAGTCAAAGGTACACAATCCCGCAAGTTGGTCAGGGCCATAAAAGGTTGTTTTTTAGCTACCTTAGCGCACCCTCAACTTATGCTTCTGGGGCATAAGGCTGAGTCACATGTCGCAGAGGGACCAGGCCAATACATTATTCCCAGAAAAGATCAGTTGGGGTGAGAAAGAAAGGTCTAATTTAGCCTCAAATCAATTCGTCAAAGAAGGCATAATTTTATTTGGTATTCTTTTATTTTAGGAGACAAATTGGCTATATTGCATAGACTCTATGATCCTTTCCTATTGTCTATTCCATCTTACTTTTAGGCAGGACTAACCCAGGCAAGTTGCTATCTCATACAAATAGTGGACTATTCAAATCTTCTCACACTCACTTGACATCTCATCAGTCTAACCAGATGCTCAGACCCTAGTTCGAATTTAAGACTTAGGGTCATGCAGTGGTGTAGCCTCTATGGTCCATGGCTTAGAGCCACACATTCATCAATTACTATGCTAGTCATGCACAATTTTCCATTTTATCTAGATACATTTGAGCCCATCCTCCAGAATTAAACTATGTAACACAAGATACGACAACTTGTTCAACGGAAAAAGTACTTCATCTTTCAGGGAAAAAGATCAAGGCAAGAAATCCCGAAACGAAAATGTGAATTTGCTACTTAGTACTTCCCCTAGCCTCACTTTCTCATTTACCCTTACATCCTTTACCCACCGCCCAACAAAAAGAATGCATTGTCCCCAATGCAATAAAAAAATTTAATACTAAGAGGGTAGGTGAAAAAACCTGGGGCGGGCAAAGCGCCGACGATCAGCAAGTTCTGGTGGTTCCGATTCCGCCAAAACCCACTGACCCTCTGTTAAATCTGTAGTCACCCTCATGGTGTCGTCATCATCAATAACACTATCACAAAGTGCCTCCGCATCTCTCCAGAGTTAATGGGCTAGACGCCCCAAACACAGTCTAACCAATCTTTTGCTCTCATCTGACGTGCGCTCCTCTTCAGCAAGCGGGCTCCCTCGCAACCTCCATCCATGGTGCTATCTCTTCCGGCCGCGCTCTCATCCCCTCCTCGACCCCCTATACTCCTCTTGGCGATGCTCTCGAGAATGATGTGGTGGAATTCTCAGAATTGCGATAAAGGTCCGCCATCACTTGTGTCTTCATCAGGCTCTACAAGGGGCCCTCAACTCCCTCTATGATGCATATAATATCTGCGCTAAGACTGTCGCCGCAGGAGCCTGAAGGGTCTTGACAGATCCACCTTAGGGGCTGGATGGGATAGCAACCGCAACTCAAAGGCGTCCAAAGGCGCTTGATAACCTCCAACGATTTTCTGCTCTGTGTGTCTGTCCCATTCCTCCGCTCCGCAAGTGGCTCTTATGCCTGGTAATAGACCTCTGCATCCAAGGCTTTTGATATGATGCAGAATTGTAGCCATTTGAGACTCTATTTCTAGACTCTTAGCAATCGGGACCGACGGTAAAGGGCTCGGAGCGAGAGAGCTCTCGGGGCGGTGCTACTAACCCGGGGTAATACTTTGACCTGGTTAGTGTCAGTGGAACCGCTTGTGTAGGGCCGTGGCGGGTCTGTGCTACTGTTTTATCGTCCTGATTGTCCACCAAGTTGAGGCAGCTCTGTACTGGGCCCCTCTGCGTGTAGCCAACTCTTGGCCTCAATCTCTGATCAGGCCTGTATCAACAGTGCCAGAGGGGGTCTTGAGCTAATCCGTGTCATATAGAACATACCTGGCGGATCTTCTTGAGAAAATAGGGGGGGTCAAGAAGTGATCCCCTCTCCCTTCACGGGAAAAATGGTAATAGTTGTGGACCTTAAAAGCCCTCGTCCATGACCGCTTGTAGGAATACATGCAAAATCCCACTCGAAACATGTATCATTGCCGCACATCCGTACTTCTCGATCCCATTGTGACGACTATTATAATGCGGATGTAGGGGAAAGCGCCCCACTGCGGACAAATCAACCACAAAAATTAAGACGGATCCAAAGTCAGGTTAGCAATTCTTTGATGGCCCCCTTTGGCTTAGTCACCCAGTCGCAACCTCTTCAATCAACGGACAAGTGCCGGTCATCCACATCTTGGTGGTCTATTCAGGATGGCTCACGCAGGAAATTGGGCATCTTTGACAATCATGCCATTCGGTAGTCAAACTCGGGCAGTGAGATGAGTTCTATTAGCATAAAACATTCTCGCCGTATAGAAACCGGGGATAGCAGGCACTTTGGGATAGAATCAACCGGAACGCCCACGTACTGGGACCTGCCTCCAGTGGGGGCCTGTTTGGAGGGGCCGAATGACCGTCTATCAATCTAAATGATCGGAGCAGTCGCTACATAGGATGCGTTTAGAGAATCTCGGGGACTAAACTCTTCACTATAACGGTCCCAACGGACGTGCTGTCCACTCAAGTTGATGTCTGGTGCAAGAGATTGTGGATATTAGGCATTGTTGGGAGACTTCCCGTGATGGGTACCCGCCGCTCCAGTGTAAGTGTCGTGAGTATAACTCCTTTTCATTCGGGGAACTTTGCATCGGAATGACTTGAAAAATTGCCGTTGACACACCAACGGTTGGGCTGGTCGTAAACCGGGGTTGAGACCACGAGCTTTGGTTGAACCGGGTGTGGATTCCAAACTGTCAGCCTCAGTCAGAATGTGGTGGCAGAGAGCTATTTATTGACAAGATTGCTTTCCGGTTGGCGGGTGAGGGAGGGAACCTCTCAGCAGATCCAGGAGGCATCCTCCGGACCACGAAAACTCTAAGGGCCAGGGACACTCTTCTGATTAGTGGATTGACACAGGTGAAGGCGGGCGTTGTGCCGATCAGTGTGCGCTCCTCATCCAGACTGGGAGGCTAGTGAATTAAGCCGGGAAGCCACCTTTTTGGGTGTGGCGGCTTGGCAGCACGTGCAAACACGGGATGGGTGAAGGTGGAATTGGCCTGGGGGCCACGTTACTCGGGGTCACGCTCATAATCAGAGCTAAAGTACCAGGCGGGCAGACAGGGGACAGAATTTGATCGACACTACGAATAAAGCATGACATTAGAGTTCAATCTTGTTTTGGTGCCCTAGTATATGCCCCTGTAAAAGGAATCAATATTAGTATAGAAGGAGCAAACAAGGACAACACAAAACACAAAAAATAAATAACATAAAATTAAAATAAAATGATATTCTTATAGCAACACTGAAACACAACAGACCAGGTGACGGTTTGTCGTGTAGTACCGGATGGACCGTCATGGCTCCATCGGTCTACTTATACCTGTGTTTATATGGAGAACCATAAAGGAGATCTCTGAAAAGTATGACGGCATGTGTAGGACGGAACCGTCCAGAGGTACGACGGTCCGTCGTAGGTCTGTCCATTCTGAAGGACACGTGAAAAAAAAAAATATGGAGACCCTTAGGAGGAGGGGTCTCTGACATCGAACGTCATGCCCAGGACGGACCGTCACAGGTACGGACGGTACGTTCGTAGGTGTCCGTCAGAGGACACTTGAAAGACCATATAGGACCCTAGAAGAGGGGTCTCAGACGTCATGACGGTCATGCAGGACGGATATCTGAGGGTATGACGATCCGTCGTATGTACGTTTGAGGACACTTTAGAAAAATAGAGAGTGACATTTAGGAAATGGTCTCTGACAAAAAACCAGAACGGTTTTTGTAAGGAAGGACCGTCAGGTATGACGGTCCGTCGCCCTGTTGTCCGTTTGAAGGATACTTAGAAAAAGTGAGAGAACCTTAGGAATAGGGTTTCTTTTTTTTAATGACAACCAGAAGGGTTGTGCAGGACGACCGTTTGCGGGAACAAAGGTCCGTCGCATGTTGTGGACGTTGGGGACCATCTTCGAGGAAAAATAGACCAGTGGAGTGTTAGGGCGGTTGGACGGACACAATGAGGGAATTCGGAATAAACGGTGTCCGTCTCGGGTCTAGTTGTGTACTCAGGAACAGGAACGGGAGAGGCCCAATTCATCTCCCTATGACCCAAATGAATTGTTAGTGTTTTGACCTGCCATTGTCTAACCCAAATAACTATAACTAGCAATGCTAAGGAAACTATTTCTGGGTTTTAACACGCAGCAATTTCGGGAATTTTTTAACCTAGGTCAGACAAAATTTAGAAAGTAAAGAATGAACGTCTCAAGAAGAACTAAACTACTATAATTGATAAACAAAAAATGCAATATAAATGAGAGGAGATTAGAGAAACTACATGAGGAATTGATAAAAACAAGAGGGAAAGGTACTTGGGATCGAAGTAGACACCCACTAGCAGCAGCTCTCTGACTAGTAGATGAGGCTTTAGGATGTTGGAAAATTTGGGGAAACACCTAGAGTCGGTTGAAGAGAGATTGATTTTGGAAGTTGAAAAAGGGAGGGCCAATAGGATGGAAGAGTGAAGAATGGGGTTGATGAAATAAAGGGTTGGGGTGTTTTAAGTGTTGAAGTTGGTTTAAAAATCCTCAGCCGGGGTCGGGTCGTGGTATGCCTCATAATGACGCGAAGATTTCCACGACGCCGTTCCGTCTGATGTGACGATCCGTGGTTGGGGTTCCGTCGCGTTTATGCCCTAGTTTGAAAATAATAGAAAGATGGGATCCGGCACGACCAAATTCATGGATGGTCCATCACATTTGAAATGGTCCGTCGCTTGATCCGTCTATGTGGGCTGCTGCAGAGTATAATTTTCTGCAGAATTAATGGTGATGTGACTGCCAAATTTAAAAAACCCAATTAGTAGAAAATGCTACCATTACTATAAACAAAAACTATATGAAGTTAATTCGCGTTGCCTCCCAACAAAGCAGCCTGCTGATTTTACCAGTCGCGGGACACGACTGAGGACACTTAATTACTAAGCCCTCAATCAAGATGGGATGCCTCTATCATTCAATTCACCGATGCAGTAGTGCCCAAAAATAGAGTTTTATTTGTTCTCTTATTCACCTTAAACCGCACTCCTTCCTTTGTTTTTAACTCAACTGCTCCATGAGGAAGACTTTGGGTGGACAAGTAGGGCCAGTCCGTTGGATTTGAGCTTGCCCGGAAGGAAGACAACGCAACCCCAGATTTGTCTTAAAAGCAACCAAATCCCCAACCATAAAACTCTTGTTTTGCACTTTTTATTCAGTTCCCCTTCTCATCTTTTCTTTGTGGGAGTATGGCAGGATACTGATTTGGAGCTCACCACTCTGCCTCATCGGTCCTACATAAAAACGTGAAGGTCGCTCCTTCTTCATTGTTCACAAACCGAAATTTCATCTGCCCCTTTTCCATATCAACTAAGGCTCTACCTGTAGCAAGGAATGCCTCCCAAGAATAATAGGCATCTTCAAAAATCGACTTCACGATCAAGAATAACAAAATCTGCCAGAAAGATGAATGGACTCCACTTTTTACTAGCACGCATGAAGATCCCTATAGGCCCTTTTCACTGGCTCGACAACCATCAGTTAGACGCATCGTAGTGGTTTTTGAACTCACCCAAAACCCAACTTCTTGTTAAACCGAGAGGGGCATGAGATTTATGCTTGCCCTTAGTCACTAGTAATGCTTTCACAAAAGTAAGGACCCGCTGTACAAGGAATAGTGAACACACCCGGATCTTAGTTATTTTGTACGAGATATTCTGCTGTTAGCAATAGAACTACAATGCCTGCAAGTTCGATCATCATTCCTCGAAATAGTGACCGATCTCTTTCTTTGAAACCAAATCTTTTCATAAAACTTGGCATAACCGCTGGCCATTTGTTCTAGAGTTCTACCAAAGGATTGACATTGATGAGAAAGCGCCCTCCATTCATTGTTATAAAAATGACGATATTTACCATCCTCGGCGTCTTTTTATAATCTTGAGGTGAAGGGGTGGTGGTGGTTCTCGGCATGGGAATTACCTTCATAGGGAAGTCTTGTGCATATTTTCTTTCCAGTGCTCTCTTCTGCTTCACCACACCCTTTACCACTTATCATCATCTTTTTTTCACCTTTTACGTCATTAGACGAAATAGGTGGGTCAAGGTTTGCTTACCCCCAAGAGTAGTGATGGCCATTACAGTGTGATTCATTTTTTAAGATTTTGGACATGTGTTGTAGGAAGAGTGCCCGGTTGCCGTCGTGTCACAGTCAGCAGATATTGGGCCATTGCAACTCGATTTGCTTAATCAATATGCAGGTGTATCGGACTTTTTGCCCAATACCTGCTAAATCCACACCTTAACTCTTTAATGTGTATCACTAGCACCGAACCTCTCATCATTTTGTGCCAACATATCTCAACTCGAGCGCAAACTATCTCCTACAACCTAGGAGTAAATATACGGATTTTGAGGAGGACATAGGGCCCATTCTATACATTTATTAAAGTAGTTAAAACTTGTTGAAGTGTTGTAGAGGTGGTTGTAGTTTCCATCTCGGACATCTAATGAACTAACGATATAGTGACCATAGGATCGGCCCTTGGTTCCCTTGACCATGGCGCCAATTATCCTGATTTAGCCATGGTGCGCTCGGTGGAAAAGGAAACACCCGAGGAGAATTTACTACAGAGGTGTCCTCCACATAAGAGCATTCAGATTAGGAGGTGGTGGGATTTAGGCAAGTGTATGTAACTGGCATTTATCTTTTTTGACACCTTTCCAAGAGTGATATGTTTTAGTTACCAAACCAAGCTCAGTTCTCATCTGGGGAGCCATCTCTTCACGAATCCATATGTGGTCTGGGTTGTTTTTCTTTTTTTTGTGGAAACAATACGAAGGTATTTCTGCCAGTATATGACTTCCTAGTACTCCAGCTTTATTATCCGGGGAGATTTTCTATCAATTTTTCAGCAATTCAGCATAAGGACACTCCCATTAAGATCCACCTGCTATCAGTGTCCAAAAACACCGACTTTATTATTATGATCCATTGTTCCCGATAGAAGTATTCCCTTCAGTGACTCATTAAACTATACGGTGATTTGGGAAGCTTCTCAAAACGAGGTTGAATTCTATCCCAAGAACTACTAACTGACTCTCCTGGTCGTGCCACAAAGATTGTCACTCAGTCTTTGTGGTCTTAGTTTCTTGGGGAGGACCGGATAGTTAGCGTTGCTAAGAAAACGTCCCTTAGTTGGTTCAAGTGAAAATTTGAGTTGTAAGGAGCCAGTGAAACCATTAGCAGACGTCGAAGCCTAGCTGGACTGGGTAGAGAGGAAACACTCAAGCCCTATTTACATCCACCCTCTTAGTCCAAGTCAGGGCCTCCCTACACAGCTTTACCACACTGCCTGGACCTAGCTATATGGGCATGTGGATCCTCAGAAGGTAGCCCTGAAAACAAACCTCTAGCAGTGAGGAGCATTGCATCAGGTACTTAGTTACAACAAAGGTGGTGGCCTGGTGGGAGAGGCAGAAAGACAAGTGGCCCATCGGAGTCTGCTATGTTGTCATAGCCTCTGTAGTATGCTTGGGGTCATAGAGCGGAGATTTTGTCCCCTCTGTTTGGTGTGTTGTTCACCCGGAGGCATCGGGTGGTAACAACTGACCATGAACATTCAACGGATGTTGGGATGTTCTGGTTTGGATACTCATATCCTTGATTCCCAAGTTCGATTCATGTTGCGTAGTGTACGCTCTAATTCTGAATCTAGGGAAACAAGGGTTCTCTTCCTCTTGTGTATGGTGGACATACAAGGAAGATGGTTTTTCTGACAAGAATCACAAAAAATATACACAACAAAGTAAAATCAAGAAAACTAGAAAATATCAACCAAACTATAGACTAAGTTAAGTTAATCTAAAGCTAACTTTTTCCTCGGCCAGCGGCGCCAAAATTTGATGACGGCTTCAAACTTACTTCGCAAAATAAGGAAGTAAAGTTTGGTTCGTGTCAAGTAAAGAACCCAACTAGTGAAGTGCGATCATTCACACGAGGAAAGGGAAAATAGTTTAGACTGAACTTCAATCTATTACTACAATTGTTCAGTTCAATTTACTTCCTTGGAAAGCAAAAAAAGATTAAAAGGGGGGTTTTTTCTGATTTCTAAGTAAATAAAAATAACTAGCGAAATAAAAGGAGACACTAACATCTTCAAATGGTGGAGTTAATCAGTAACAAAGTAAACTAGGGTTGACGTGGTCCCCACAGGTTCATAACTTGATAAGTTCTAACTATAAACAATTTTTCCTAGTATCTTGCCATGCAAAGTGGAGAAGTATGTAATTTTCTAAATCCTTGGTCCGGAATCTAGAAAATGTCCTCCGCACCTTGGTCCCAGATACGTGTGTGCTATCATAACCATTATCTTTACCTATATGTATCGTTATTCGATTATTTGACTAGGTTTTTACCTTCGTACCAATCAATACTAGCCTATTAGAATAGTATACACTAAATCTATGTTGATAATTCTTTTCCTGATTATCTACCTCCTTGGTCCTTTTCCGGGCAAGTAGCATAAGCGAGTGCTAACGTTGGCCATCCGCTTAAAAAGACTTTATGAGAAAAGAATTATAGTACATTGCAAGAACTAGTTCTAGAATTGTATTTTAGTTCGGATTTACCCCTCATTTTATTTGCCTATGGTTCCACAACCCTAGTTATGGAGTTTTAGTTACCCATAGTAATAATCACCAATATTCAAATATATGGTTAAGAATATGTACTATACACAATGAGAATCCGAAAGTTCACTTGATTTAATCAGCAAAAAGTCATAACAATCAATGATAAAAGTTCAAGATACATCAATAATCTGTCAAAGAGTCTAACAATAATAATCAAGAGTCTCACAAATATTCAAGGTCTAACAATGATCCAGAGTGTCTCACCTCAATAATCCAGAGTCTAACCTCAAATAATAAGGTTGTCTCGAACTATTTATAGAATATAAAAACTAATTAAACAAGGACTCTATTGGCTGGGATATCATCAAAAAGAGGCTTGATCGATCTGACCTTGCAACGGATCGTCGTGGTCACGACGGGCGTAATGGATTCCATCCGTCCCATACTTGTGCAATTTCTTCTGCAGCTCTCTTCATTACCCCGACGGTAGGTATGACGGGAATCTTCAGAGGCACAACGGTCCTCGAGGCGTGCTCCGTTCCAAAACACTACTGCACTCTTCGAATATGGGTACGAGCATACTCTTCGGATCTTCAGACAAACTCAGGCCGGACCGTCATGGCTACGACGGTCCGGCACATTTGCGTTTGTAACACAAAAAACTTGAGGGACTTCTTTTCTCCATCTTTCTTCAGCAGAGGCACACTACGTTGCCACCTACGGACCGTCAAAAGCATTGACGGCCGTCCACTTGTAAGCTTCGTAGGTGGGTTCCTCTTATACATTTCTGAGCTCAAAAAACTATGTACATTCAGCATGGACAGATTTCCGGCAAAATATAGAGAAACTTATTATTAAAAATTATCACAAAACGGCTTTGGGACACAAAAACCTAATAGAAAAAGTATTAATATACCGTGAAACCCGGGATTTATTGTTATTACATAGTCAATCTCATAGCTAAATGGAAGAATGACAACCTCCTCAAACCTTGAAGACCTATCAATAACTTGGGGAATATGTCAAAGTCTTCTTTCAAAGTGGTCTCCTATACTTCAATGGCATGAACCTACATTGTTTGGGAAAAGGGAAAGAATATGGGTTAGTACAAACCACGTGTACTAAGTATGGAAACACATGCACATAAAATCATCGAAAGCATGCTTAAAGGGACATTTTGTTCAAAACCATGCTAAGTCAATTTTAAAAGCCATTATGCACAATCAAGAACATATACAATCAATGATCATATTATCACTTAAGACAATTCCATATTCAACACAATACCAATCATCATTATGAAGTCATGTCAACATGGATATCATCAATATAGGGTCATATCAACATTAATAGGTTCAACATAAAGTCATAACAACAATTAATGTAATAAAGTTCATAACATCAAAACATACAAGACCCTTATCACAATCAAATCCCAAGCCTACAAGTGCAATGCTCTTGTTAAGCCCCATAACCCCATATAATCAAGTAGACAAGGAAAAGAGATCATAAGTAATGCCTTGTTCATATAACAGAAACAGGAGGGGAGAGGCAGCAGCAGAGAGAACAAGGGAGATCCAAGCACAGGGGCAACAAGGAAACGAACAGCAGAGGAGCAGCAAATCAGAGGAAAGTGCATAATATGCATTTCATTCTTATCTAGTGTGCATCAAGAACAAAACACTAGGACTTCAATCAAGGACACTTGTGCATATGTATTAGGGAGATGTCCCAATACCTCCTACATACACTAAGTAGAACCCTTAAGTCACGACCTTGTTAGTGTCCTTCTTTATTGCTTCATCATTCATTTTACTGTTGGGAACAATCGCCTAACCGACAATAGACAATGTGAGTAAAATAAGGGACAGCATTGTTTTAGGTACGGTCATGAAACCCTTACAACCCGAAAGAAGGTGCTTATTGCCTAAGTAGAACCAAACATGATCATACATCTACGGGATCCACTATCTAGTATTCCTATCTAGGAGAAATTGTTAAGAACAAGGAGATATAATTGGAATCTTTATGCAAAATTGAAGTATAGTCTCCATTCTCATGAGAACCATTGTGAACATACCTTTCATATTGGGACTCCTGCATCCTACTTCCGCCTAGGGAACTCTCATAATAGTTCGCTAGTGCTAAGCTAAAGTTGTTTGTTTTTTGAAATTTCTTTAAGTTCATCTTAATATCAAGTTAAAGATAGGTCATAGGAGACTAAACATTGTATACATGTTCATCTTATCCCCATTAGGTATTGTATGCGAATTTATTTCGTAACAACCCTTCATTTTGTGAGATCAAACAAATCATAGTATATCATAGTAAGGCAACATATGATTCACATTTAACATGTGTGTCTGGAGGTAGCAGGAGCACGGAACAGAGAGCTGCAAATAAGAACATATGCAATACATATCATCATAGTGTCACACGAGCATAGGCGGTCGGAAAGTGTGAAGTCAAAGAATGTCATACTTCACAATTGAACATCCTCGTCAAGTATAAACCATCTCATTGAAGTAGTAAGAAAATCATATATCATAAAGGTCTACATAGCCTCCAAAACCTTCGTTCAAGATTCGTTACCCGTTTAAGTTAATATCAGCATATTTAATCTAAAGTTGCCACTCATAATCATAATAATATAGTTAATTAAACAATAACATAATCTATTCCAACAACCCTAATTATCTACAAGTTCAATTCATAGCTAGGGTTAGAGAAAATGGTTCAATCATATATTCTTTCATAGAACCAGGTCAAAGACTAAGAACCAAATCAATTAACCAATATACAATCATAGTCTATCAATATTAATCCAAGGAAACCAACACCAAATCAATTTGAAAGATCATTCACGAAACTGGTAGAAAACCAACTTTTAGACATCATTAGAAACCAATTTTGAAGAGCCTCTTGGGGAAAGAGATCCCAATGGTGAATAGCTTCCATACCTTAACAATCCTTGAATATTGATGGAATCAATCTTGAGTCTTGGAGCCCTAATCAATCCTGGAGTTGGCCTTCAACAATGGTCATTGGAATAGAGAGAGAAAGTAGGGAGAAGTTGGAGAGAATTGGGTTTGAGAATTATGAGGTGTTGAGTTAATTTAAGTAGGGTTTTGTAGTGTTCCGTTGATTAGAGGCCGGGCAACTAACATAAAGACCGGCAGGTAGTACCCAACCTAACGAATTAACCAACTAACTCACTTAACTACAAAACTTACCAGTCGAGTGTCAAACCACGAACCCCCTCCTATGCTCCGTCGTCCAAATGGTGGCCCCGTACTAGCAAGCCTTCGTTTGTGATATAGAGTGTGATTTAGGACCCTTTTTGGGAATAAAATAAGTGTCAACCAACTACACCATTGAGTTTTCCAGTGCCTAGGTGGCGAGAAAAACGACCTTTGAACTCTTGTTCGGTCGCCACACCACTATCCAAATGACAGTTTTGAGTCAAATTTTAGGGTCCTCGGAGGGTGGTCCGTGGGGAGTCCTACCCAGATGTTTTGACTATAAACGCATACTAATACATATTTAACATCATTTTACAAATTTTGACAATTTCGATTCTTAAATCCCCATGAAACATGCCAAGGCACACTATCTCACATTTCACAATTCTCCGGACATCATGGGCGTTTCTTGATGTTTCGACTCTAACACTTCCTACTAGGTTTCACCACATTATTTTTGGCTTAAAAACAGTGTTTCAAGTCTTAGTTCATCTAGTGAGGCTCCATACTAAGTCATGAACTTTAGTAGAGTTACATGTATTTTCCTACCCAAATAGTGTTGTACCTTTACTAGTATGGAGCTCATGATCGACTAGATACACCTAATATCTGTTGAAATAGACCATGAGATATCCCAAACTTCATTTATCAGTTGAACTATAGCAAAAAAAATCAGTGTCTATAATTATGTATCTAATCCTGTTATCGCTACAAGAAAATCATACCCTCTCCAATAGCCCCTTACCTCAGCAACCACGTTTATGTTGTGGATTAATACTTGACTTCCGGTGACCAAACAGAAAGAATCTCTAACACAAAATGCAGTATGATCATTCTAGGTCCCACAATTACCATGGGAGGCTCATCAGTGCTTTACACTTCAACTAAAAGCTATTAGGACAAACAAGATTCTTACAATCTTAAAGCTAACCGATTGTGTAAAGTCATTTATAAATAAATATGATTATTCTAGGTCTTGTACTCACACGCGAACTGAGAAACATAAAAATACTTATAGAATCAATCACCTCCCAAATTAGTTTGCCCCTAGAAACCATGGTATAACAATAGGAACAACTTGATAGACAAACCTCTCTTAGGATTACACATCGATGCTCACAAAAAGTCAATCTCCTTCCGGTTCCACGTGTCGCTACCTGTTCCCTTCTGCTCCATATTCTGTTTTGTTGAGATAAGGCAAGCGGAGGAAAGAAATGCCAGAAGCATCAAAAAAATATCTCCAAACACATTGAGCAGTATCTCTCCCTTTAAACTAATGCTCTATAGATTCCACCACCGTAGAGGTACAAAAACCACATAGATCTGAGATAGTTGGGTTCCAAGTTTGCATAAGAGAAACTTCTCCCTTTCAAATTGTCCAAGCTAGAAATGAGAGTTTGAATGGAAGACCCTTACACCACAATTGACTAAGGTCTACAAAAAATCATTTTTAATTCTCAAAAAATCCTAGGTACTTTTTACAAAAAATTGGCCAGTACTATTAGTTATCCACCATGATTTGTCACCATAAAATGATTGCTTGATCATATTCATATTATTCATGACATTCAAAACAACATATTCAGGATATATTTTTTCATCTTTGCGAAGTCTCATCCTTGATCATTGAAAAATATCAATATCTTTAATGCCATGAAAAGAGTGCACATCTTTTTGGTGTTGAAGAAGAGGACTAACATTACTCCAACTTTAAAACCAAACACTAAAAGGTGCTGACCTAGGATCACACCATATAACTTGTTCCAGGTTCTCTATATTATCCCGCATAAATTTCCACATCAGAGATCCTCCTCTCCACTACACCAAAGAATGAATTTGTTTCTTACCATGTTTGTTCCATAAGAATTTGGACCACATATTACTATCTATTCTGAATCTCCACCAAAGCGTATTCACCCTTTATGTTTTTCCTCTTGCACCTTCCCCGCTTGGTTCCACATATAAAGACTGAAATATATCAAAAGGGAAGTAAAATGTAGGCCCCCTTAAAACATAGGCAAATAAATCTTATTCCATATTTTCCAATGCTTACTCCTTCCTTATTCTTTATTAGTCATAAGAATTTAGCAAAATTCTATGGGTCTCTTTATATCATTTCTTATTCTAGAATGGGTAATTGGAAAACCGAGATATTTCATAGGTAAGGACCCCTTATTCATACCAACGCATTGTTATAAAATATTAACAGTATTCGTTATATCATTAAGCTGCATTATAGAAGAAAGAAATTTTCTTCTTGGGAACATATGTGCCACGAGTTTTGTCCTGATACTCATTTAAAGTATTCATTATCATCTTCAATGATTACTCATTACAAGAAGTAAATATGATGGTATCATCAACTTATGATAAATGATTTAAATTAGTGCTTCATTAGGGATTCCATATTCTATAAATTGATTTATCCTTGTAGAAAGAGTTAAGAAATATAGAGAGTATGCTATATATAATTAAAATAGCAAGAACAAGAGGATCACCTTGCTTTACTCCAGCGGTGGAGTGGAAAAACCATGAAAATTACCATTGATAAGAACTGAATAATGATTGTTAGCCACCAATGTCCATATCAAGTCAACAAAAGTATTAGAAAATTCTATCTTCCTTAACACGTTTCATAAGAAGAAACCAATCCAAGAACCCCCGTTTAGCATATTGCCTGGTCACAAAATATAGAGCTTGATAACTACATGTAAGGTTTTCATGACGTTACAAATATCAGTAACAAGCTCATGAGCAAGTAGTTTATTCTCGTTATTAATTCTTCCCTTAACAAATTCCGATTGATTAGCAAAGACAATTTTCGGAAGCAACCTTTTCAATTTTTCATGCACAATTCTGGAAAAGATTTTTTTAGCAAAATTACTCAAACTAATAGGTCTCAATTCTGGAAATTTTGTACTAGACTTTTCTTAAGTATGAAAACTAGATTAATAATTGATTTTGGAAGAGATTTCCTCTAGACGAAGAAATCAACTAACAATTCTACAAATATCAGGCCCCATTATATCCATTAGACTTGAAAAAATTTATATAATAAGCCATCAGGTATGCTTTAGCTATCTCCATTGAGATTGAAAACTATCCTTTTCACCTCATTTTTGTTTGGATTTTTTTCCAAATGTGTTTTGTACTCAGTGACTATTAAGTAAGGAATATTATCTTAGAGCGTAAAATATGTTGCATCTCTTTGTTCTGAAAACTAATCTTGATAAAAATCAATAGTAGAAGCGACGTCTCCCTGATATTCTAATCATATCCCTTTCAAGTCTTGGATTTTCTTAACTAAAGGTCTTTATCATCTACCCTTAACCATGTTACGAAAGAATCTTGAGTTCCTATCATTATTTTCAAACAAATTTTAACCAACCTTTTGTTGCCATCATCCAAAGATAAATATTTTTTATTCAACTTTAGCCTTGTGAATCACAGTTTTATTCTCAGCTGATGGATCCTCTTAAAATTATTACTTTTATTTTAATTTAGCAATCCCTTCTCTGACGATTAATTGTTTGAAAATATCCCCAAATGCTTCCATACTCCAAAAAGTTAAGGCTTTATTAATGATCCTATAATTTTTTTAAAATCCAAGAAAGGATCATAAAAAAATTAACCAATTCAATTCATTAAAAACATTTCCTTTATTGACTCACTGCAAAGTCAAAAAAGTAAGATAAACTAAAGGTCCACTGACATTATGGCTAGATAATAGGAGAAGGGCATGTCCATAACCATTTTCGGGGAGATGATCAGTATCGTGACTCGAGCTAATCCATAGTAAATGGAATTGTAAACCACTATGTCCAACCTGCCTTGGTCATTAATATCTCCTTCAATTTTTGCTTCATGTTTAATGAGATTCTCCACCTTGTGAGTAAATACTTCATATAAAATCTTACTAGTAGACTCAATAACGCCCATTATAAGTAAGGAATAATCATCTTCTACTACTTCTGGACCTCAATAAGTGCCAAAGATTACTGCCTCTCCAAACCTAATACGTGCTGTATGCAACAAGTATTATCTATGATCTTCCCATCATGTTATTCCAGTACTAAAATCTTGTAAATTCTGCATGCCTTAACAATAGACTTACCTTCATACTCCCTTTGCTTATTTTCGAGCAGTGTTTTTGTTTCTACCTGTAACACCCGAAACTAGAAAGATCTAGAATTAAAAAGTGTCTTTTTTGAAAAGACTGAAAGAAAATCTAGAATTCGACAAAATTAAGTTAATTATGAATTTTGGGTCAATTTTAAACGACCATAACTCCTAGATCTAGATGAGTAAGGTGTAATACTAGAAACCGTGGGATATCTGTGAAGCTTTCCAACGCCACCTAGTTTGTGCGATTTTAAGTTCGTATGAGTCAGATATGACCATTTGAAGTTGGACTGTCTAGATAAGGAAGTCAAAATCGGGGTTTAGAAGGGTATTTATGGACTTCTCACTACCCAATTAAATTATTTCATTTTTTTGTAATTACTTAGGGGTCTAAACTTAATATGGTTAGTTTACGCACCAAAAGATTTCACACTAGAGTTGTTAGAGAAAGAACACAAGAGGAGAAAGACAAAAAGTTCATTCTTCTTGAGATTTTTCTTGAGGATTTTGTGAAGGGGTGATAACTACGAGGTATATGAGATCACATAGCATTGGTTTATTTCACTCACGTGCCAATCATGAGTCAATTCAACGTAATTGAGTGCTTGAAATAAAATATCAGGACTTCTTTGATGAAATTTGTGTAAGTTATTATGGGTTCTTGTTGTTGATAAGTTTCTTGAGTTTGATTCATGATATTAGGTGTGGTTTTGAGTAGATTCTTACATATTTTGGTGATATAGTCGATCTAAGGGTTGGGGAATGAAAAACTTAATTGGACTCTTATGGGGTTGAGAGTTGAAAAATGACCAAACAAATGGTCAAATCTTGTAATAGTTGTGGGAAGCCACGCCAACCAGAGAGCCCCAAGATTGAATGTGAAGTTAGGATCTTGGGGCGCCACGCAAGCCAGTGCGCCCCAACACAGACTCTAAAGTTTTTCCTTTGTCTCCTTGTGTTCCTTAAAGAACCAGGGACAGCAGGTGCTCTACCCTTTCCCTATTTTTTCCGTTTGAGTTCTCTAGCAACATACCTAAGTTCTCTAATTTATTGACACACTCTAAAGTACGGATAAACATCATGATAAAACCATTCATATACACGAAATCATGAGTTTTGAATTCTTAATTCAATTCAAGAAAAGTTAAGAGTCAAGACAAAAGAAGTTCATAGAGTTCTCCAAAAGTCTTTTGCAAACATTTTCTCCTTGTCTTAAGACATGAGTTTTGAGTTCAATAAGGAGTAAAGAGTGAAGTTCATTTCTTCAAAAATAGTATATCGAGACTATGTATTCCCAAAGAGTAATGTTTCACATTTAGACAAGAGAGGAAATTAGGATTTCCAAGAGAGAGTTTGAGCTACTTTTGAATAATTATCTCAAACCACAAAAAGACTTTTTGTTTTCTAAAACATATGAGCTGAGTATATTTTGGGAGTAGTATTGAGCACCGATATGGGGACGAGTTGATAATAACTCAAGTCTCCATAAACCATGAAGCCATAGTGGGTAAGAAAGAGTCATACTTTTTTGATGATTCCTTAGTACTTGTTAACATAGACTAGTGGATCCACTTAGTTGAGGCGTTTTATATCAAGGCAAGGTATATGAAAGTTATGGAAGCGTGGGCGAGACACTATATCAACACTTTAGCTTATACTGATGGTCATCGGTTAGAGAAACTCCCATAGTATTATTTACTCCCTCCTTTTAAAAAAGAGTGTCCTAGTTTGACTTGGAACGGAGCTTAAGAAAATAAAGAAAACTTTTGAATATTTTGGTCCTAAATTAAAGTTATATCAAATGTACAAAATTGCCTTTTATAATTTTGTGGCCTTAAAATGACACGTGGAAAACTAAAATTAAAATGTTACCACAAAATGAAAGAGGTCATTCATTTTGAAATAGACAAAAAGGAAAGAGGGTCATTCTTTTTGAAACTTTATATGCAAAATGAGTTGTTATTGTATTTCTTTAATATATTGAGTTATCACCTATTATTTTAAATGCTTTGTATAGACCGCACCTTTAATTGTTGTTTTACTTTGTATTTGAGTTGAGTATCCATGAGTTGAGTAAATCTAGGGTATGTATTCTTTTCAGATTCCTTTCAAGCATGTGTCACGTTTAGTTTTCCTATTGCATGCCCATACATTAATGTACTGATGTCATTCGGCCTGCATAATTTTATGATGCAGATAGAGGTAACCAGGATCAACATCTAGCGCCTCATTTATCTAATTGAGCACTCATAATCACCAGGAGAATTCCCTTTTTGTTTCTTTGTTAGTTAGTTGTTAGGATGGTCAGGGGTCTTGTCCCGACATCCCTCTTAGTATTTAGGGGCTTAATAGAAAGTTTGATATGAGTCCTTTAGTCTTGTATTTCATATGTTTTGCCAAAATACTTGAGTTGCCACTTTGGCTAATTTGAATGTTTATATTTAAACATTGTAAGCTTATTTTAGAGAGTTGTTTTAAAGTGAATTTAAATCCTTGTATTAATTATTTTTGTCTTCTTCTATAAGTTAATCTAGAAAAAAGGTTCACTTGGGTATACCAATGGTTATCGAGTGCCAGTCCTACTTAAGGTATAGGATCGGAGGGTTATAATCTTGGTATTAGATCACAAAGTTCAAGAATCCTAATAAATTTATGAAGTTGTGTCAGTAGAGTCCTAGTTATCAGTATGAAACATGCCACATATATAATTAGGAGATTGCTACATTTAGGAACATCCTCACTTCTTTTACATTTCTTTCGTCTGATAGAGTTCATCTCTATGAAGTTTATTTCTAACTTGTGCTTGCGCGTATCTTTTAGATCATGCCTCCACAAAGAACTATCTGAGGTCATCTTGCTAGATGAAACGTTGAGGAGCAAGGGGTATCTAATGCACCAGAAGTGCAACCCCAATGGGAGGTCACTAATACTAAATTTGGGAAGCAATATGAAGGCTAAGTCAAGCTGTGACTAACCAAGTTGGGAAGCAAAGAGGGGCTCGATAAGAAGAGTCTAATATTTATACTATTCGTGAGTTTTTGAGGATGAATCCTCCAAGCTTCACTATTTCAACCACTACTACGGATACAAAAATTTTTGTTGAGGAACTGCAAAAGGTGTTTTAGTCTATGCACGTTGTTGGTGCTGAGTGAGTGCAAATAGTTGCGAATCAGCTTAAGAGTGTTGCTAGGACTTGGTTTGACCAGTGAAAGAAGGGTAGAGCTGAGGGTGAACCAGTTTTGAGTTAGTCCATGTTTGAGGAGGCCTTTTTAGGGAGTTTCTTTCCTAGGGAACTGATATATGCCAAGGTCCAAGAATTCCTACCCTTAAGAAAGATTCACTAAGTGCTCATGAGTATACTTTAAGTTCACCCAACTTTCTCGATATGCTTCGAAAATGGTACTAATATGAGAAGCATGATGAGTTTATTTGTTGTTGGGTTGTCTCGTCTGTCAAGCAAATAGGGAAAGACAACTATGAATAGGAGACATGGATATATCAAGGTTGATGGTTTATGTGCGACAGGTTGAGGAATAGAAAATGAAGAATAGGAAAGAGTTTAGAAACAAGAAAGTTAAGATAGGGAATGATTCCAAGAATCAAAAAAGTACTATGAACCGTTCTTACTTTTAACAAAAGCAAAAAGGACATGCTTTATCATATCTTAGTGCACCTACACCCATAAACAAAGGTGAGTACAAAAGTAAGAATTCACAACACTTCAACTTCAGAGGTATTCCTGCATAATCTCAAGGTAGTGTGGCGCAAGGAGGTAACTGGGCTCCTGCATGTGCTAAGTGTGGTTGGAACAACCTATGTAAGTGTCATGATGGCTCCAGTGGTTGTTTTAAGTGTGTTCGTGAGGGTCACATTATGAAAGAGTTCCCTAAGAGCCGACAAGGTAATGAGAATCAGGGCAATAGAACCCAATCTTCATCAGCTGGTCCACCAGATAGAATTTACATCTAGAGGAGCTACATCACGGGAAGGCAGCGGAGAAAATAGTTTTTATGTTATCACGAGTCGTCAAGAGAAAGAGAATTCTCCATATGTTCTCACTATATGATCAAAGTCTTTACTCTTATTGTGTATGCTTTGCTAGACCTAGGAGCGAGTTTATCTTTTATGCCTCCTTATGTTCCAATTAAATTTGATGTGCTTCCTTAGAAAATTTGTGAGCCCTTTTGTGTTTCTACACCTATTGGAGAGTCTATTCTAATTGAGCTAGTCTATTATGATTGTACCATTTCAATCAATCACAAGAGCACCTTAGCTGATTTAGTTGAGTTAGACATGATTGATTTTGATGTCATTTTGTGTATGGACTGACTTCATGCCTCCATTGATTGTAGGATTCAAGTTGTTACGCTGCAATTTCCAAATGTGCCAGTTATAGCATGGAGTAGTAGTTCAACATTGCCTAAGGTTCGTTTCATTTCATACATTAAGGAAAGGAAGTTAGTTTCCAAGGGTTGTGTCTATCACTTAGTCCGAGTAAATGACTCTAGTGTTGAGACACCTCATATTTAGTCAGTTCCAGTTGTGAGTGATTTTCCAAAAGTCTTTCCTGATGATCTACCTCAAGTCCCTTATGAGAGAGAAACAATTTTTTGTACAAATATTATTTCCAAGACTCGCCCTATATCTATTCTGGCTTATAGAATTGCTCCAGAAGAGTTGAAAAAGCTAAAAAAATAGTTAAATGATTGATGAGTCCTCAATTTGGACTCATTTAGGTCTTTGTTTCCATAGATTTAGTGTCCTCAAATGCATATTTTGTCCCAATAACTTACATAAATCCTTAATTTTCAGGGATTTGGATTGAGGAATAAAGCATGGACACTAATGAACAAAAAAGGACAAGGTAGCTGAACAAACGAAGTAAACAAGGCATGAGGTTTGCCTAAGCCATTGGGCAAGTCACCGAACGGCGTAGGTATCACCTCTTGTTCCAGTGTTCAATGTTGTAAAAGAGAAAATCAAATTAGCGATGGAAAGGAACCTCAATGTTTTGCCGAATGATTCTTTGATAGAATTCCTTATCGCCCAAAGTGACAGACCTGAAGATGCAGAAGGCCAAAGCAAAATGGTAATGAGAATGACCTAAGGGCGGATCACCAAATAGATCGGTTATCCTGACTAACCGTGCCAAATGATCCTACGCAAGATAATTTTGGCGACTATAAATGCTTGTATAAATTCTTACCTTAGTATCACATTTTATGTGGAACCTAGTTTTTCATTATTGTACAGTTTTCATGTTTGGAAGCTAAAAACTGAGCGGAGAAACAATATTTCCTTAGTTTTGAACATTTCCATTTCCAAGAAATTTAAAGTAGGTGTTAAAGATTCTTCATCTTAGAGCTCTGTAAATATAAATTAATATTACCCAGTTGATGGAAACACAACTTGGTATTGATTTCTTGCTTTTTACTATGTCGAGCTAAAATCCCGATTCTTGGGTTGTGATTATGGGCTTATTTAACTTTTGGGTATTGTTAATCGATAGTGTAAATTCTATTTAAAGGTGAATTCATTCACTAATTGTCTTTTAATCTAAAGGGTTGTAGTTTCAAATGTAACTCTAGTTTCGTGTTTTTTTCTTGCTTGAGAGAGAAGTTTTATAACCAAGATTACTGATTTGATGGTCTGTGGGTATTGGGTTGTCAAGTGTTCCACTTGAGGGAGTGAATCATAAACCCTCTTCCACACATTTAGTTTGACAGAATGAATGGACTAAAGCAAAGATTGTTCTTAATAGATGCTTATTGGTGTTCCAGTACAAATATTATTCGGGGTAAATTACTCGAGAGAGCGTTAATCTCCACTAAAATCTAGCTTATTCACTAATATATATCTATTCACTACTAATTGCACTTACCTACTTATTTTCCTTAGCCTATACTCCTATCACATTCCAAGAATCTCGTCTCCGTATTTGTTTATTTACATTATTTTGTGTTTTAGTTGATAATTACAATTAAAACCCCCATCGATATTTGAAATTTGTGTCAGCCCAAACTTGATTTATTCTTTATTTTGTAAATGTTTTTAGCTATGACTGACTTGAACATATTCACAGTTGGCTACTGATTCTCAAATACTTCTTGTGGGAACGATCTTAACCCTTTGTTATGTTATAGTACTTATCATGATTGTTGGCACTAGAACGGAAGTAGTCTCTTGACAAGAAAAGTCAAAATTGCACCGCTACCAGAGAATTGTGTTATATGAGAACCTTTGGTTAAGTTGAATAGTGTTGTTGTTAGTCATAGTCGAAATTACTTAATATTTGGTTTTGGTTTGTATTGCTTGATGAATGGAGAAATTGAGCATAGTTGGTAGAAATAATGGCCAAATGACTGAATCTAATCAAAAGATGGATGAGGACCATTATTTGTACCCACTATTAACTCAGCTGGACAAATTGTCCAAGAAGATATTAGAGGTTGACGTAAGTGCAAAAGAAAATATAGATACATACCCCCCTCATCAGAGGACAAAGCCGAAGGAAAATAGAGTAGAGTGTCTAGACACGCCTTTTTAATATCAGTTACAAAGTTAATGAGTCAGATACAGTGCTGGAAGATATGAGGGAGAATTTTGAAGTGCGTAGTCATACTATATCCAACCCCAAGAGGAAGGTTAGAAGGTGAACTTGTGTCGTGCCGCGACGTTAACTAAGGCGCTGCTTGGGAGTCCACCCAAGAACCTTTTTATTTCTTTTTATTTTTAGCATTAATGGTGTGTTGATTGTGCATGTTGAAGTGCAGAAAGCGTTTGAAAAGTGCATATTTATAAGACAAAAGTTCAGTCAGTGTATCGTCTAAAAGGTTTGAGTGACCAACCTAAACCTCCATTTGACTCAAGACAAGCGTAAATCAAAGTTTGTAAAATCAGCGAGCCCAGGAAATGATTCACGAATCACCAACCAGGACGGCGATCCTGAGTGGATCGCTGTTTGGACCCCAATGATAACTTGAGGTCCTATAAAACTCGAAAACATAAGTGACCACTCGGCATGTCGCCGAGTGAAGCGGCGAGCATGAATAATGTCCCCAAGTGGGAGAGAACTGGATGAGTTTTAAAAGGCCAAAGGTTTAAACTTCAAACTAATTAACTTTCCCTCACTTTTAATCTTCCTAAAATCACACCCGCACTTTAGATTAGATATCTCTTACATTCCAGAGTATTTTAGTTGTTGTATTTCTGCTCCGATTTGAATTGCATTGCCGCATTTCACTTCAGTATCATTTTAATCAGCATTTAAGGTTGGTTTTTTAAACCTCGTGTTTAATTTTAACAATATTTTACTTTTATGAAAATGATCTTATCTTAATGATGTGGGATGGTCCTCTCTGATCTTATTTTTTTTAATGTGCCTATTTTAATTCAAAACTCTTGCCAGTATTGTTTTGATTATTTAAATCTCATATTCATGTTCTTAAAATGAATTAAATTTTATGAGGTTGTGCTTGAATTTTGAGTAGGATTAGCGGGGTGAAGTTTGAGTTACCCATAATTGTGCCAAATGACGTAATTTGTCCAATGATATAGCAGGTGACACCATTGCTTAAGGGAAAAAGTCATCAAATGGAAAAATTTGGGAAAACCAGGTGAAGTCTGAATATCCCGGGGTATGGGTGCCATGAGTCTAGTATTAATTTGAGTATTGCTTGCTTTGATTTTGTTTTTGGGGGATTACGGGGTTGAACTCAAGAAGATGAGTTGAAAGTAGGCTCATTGGGTTATTTGGTGAGCTGAGTCGAGCTCACCTAACCACTCGGCGGTTCTCTCATGTTCTATATCTTGCCTTATAATTTTATACTTTACTTGTATTTGGGTTCTGTAAATTTGACGAAAAGCTTGAGGTTACCCGAGGAACTTGCGACCCGACGAAATTCTTCTTGATCGCCTTTCATCTTCACCCTTGAGCTATTTTTGCACTATAATCTTCGACGAGCTAATCCTGGATCACCGAAGGATGTATGCGATTCGCCAAAAGACATTCCCATCGATGACTTGCCAATTTTTTTGGAGAATTTTGAGTGAATCCCTTCGGCAAGCCTGATATAGCTCGTTAAAGTTATTCGGTGGTTCACCATCTTGTTTGGCAAGTTTGTCTGCAATAGTTTTTCTGATCTTTTGGTTTGAATGTGTTCTAACATTTTCCCGATGGTTTGCACACATGGAAAGGAAAAAATTTGACATGCCACCTTGGAAAAGAGTACGAATTTAAGGGGTCAAATCCTCCAAAGAAATGCAGGCAAGAAACCTCCACCAAGTGACAAAGGCAAGGCCAAATGTCCTATATTGGATAGAGTGACTACTGGCTCTACAGATGCTGTATTTGAGTCTAAGGATGAGAAACCATTATTGTGCAAATGGAATGAGATCTGTGACAGATTTCATCCTAACTCTGCTAGAGCCCCTTCTTTTTTCTCTCCAGCAGACTAAATGCCAGCTCCTGCAGTCTTCCTGCCTCCCATGGTTCTGAACATGTTAAAAGGTGATGGATTACGACCTATTCTCGAGGAGAAGTTGTTGTCTATAGAGGGACTTGAGGGAAAATAATCCCGCATGAGGGAAACCCTCCATTACTGTAGACTTGAGTAGTTCACCAGGCCCCGAGGTTCGACATTTTTTCATGAGTCCAAGAGTTTTACTCTTCATATGGTGGGTTGGTGCCTAAAAGATAGAAGAAGTCCAATGAGTTCAGACCGGTGAAGTCGGTCATGGCATGAGGAAGAGAGGTGAAGTGCAAAGGCGACTATATTAATAATATACATGAAAAAGCTTCAAGTGCTGCATTGGAATATGAGGGCCTACCCATCACTCAGTCCCTAGATGATCAAAAGTGTTGGTTGGCACCGTTGATTTTTGATGACACCCAAAGGTGGATCGAGGCGGGGTTCCTATCGAGAAGAAGTATCTAAGAATTGCTGCTCATTTTTTGTTTGGCTTTATCATTAGGACCATCATGCCATCCCATCCTCCACAACCCTAAGGCGGCTTGCCTCGGGATGATCATTACTAGAAATAGTATTGACATGTGGTTTATCGTAGAGTAGGAGATTGACATAAGGTCCAAGTACAGTTAAGCCTTACTACCATTCCAGGTCTTGATCACGAAGTTGTGCCGTCGTGCGAACGTACCTCGGGATTTTGCTAGAGTATTAGAGGTTACTTCTTCATCTTCTACATACATTTATCGTATACATGTGGAGTATACTAGAGAGGATCCCCATAGAAGGAGCCAAGCTCTGATGGACACATACCCAGACGTGGATATTGATTCAAAACCTGCAGAGACATCTATGCGTACTCCAACTTCTTAGCCTTCAGTTACTTCTGCCCCTACCTCTTCTTCACATGCTACAGGCACATCCGCTAACTCCCAGCAGACTATGAATACTCAGGCAATGATCCTGAAGATGGGGCATCTGGCCTGTTTAGTTGATGTGAGAGCGACTTGACTTGGGAGATCTATATCACGGATGCTTGAAAGTGTCATCCGTGCTACACCTAACCCCTTTCAAACTTCCATTGACAAGCTCACCACGAGACCAAGACTATCTAAAGTCTACTTGCTTCACTTCATTACTGGAGGTTGCAGATGACTTGGATGCCCCTATGACCTCAGAGATTCCTCCGTCTACCACAGATGAGCAACACGCTGACACAAAAGCTATGACCAAAGGCGAGATCGATTAGGACCAACCAAGTGTTCATGATTTTTAAATGCAACATTTGATGATTTGGATGATTCCATGTTAAGAATACGCGGAAAATTTATCTTAGAGAAACTAGAATGGAGAGGACTAGAAAAGTTTTTTCTTTAGATGTGACTCAGCGAAGTAATTCCCAGATTCAGAGTACCACATCGGGCACTAATGCCCAGACGGGCGGAGCGACTGAGTAGACATGATTCTTGTTTACCTACCTCTATGTCTTAGTTTATTTCACTTTTGGATATTTTTATTTGTATTTGAGGACAAGTGATTCTTATTTTTGGTGGGGTTCTTTGACTAATGGTTTTGTTTATGTAAATGAATTTTGAGCTTTATTTTGTGTTTTTAATTGCATATTACGGATGATTGAGCATCTGGCTCCTTATTTTCAATTGTGAATGATTTGAACCTTTTGAAAAACTTTTGCCACCACTTGTTTGTTTTTGAATGTGGTTGTTCTTTTGCTAATTTGAGGCCCGGTCTTGATCAATACCAATGACTTGAATAGTGCTCATAATCTAACAAAAATGAATGTGCGGCTATGATTGGGGCAAATGAAGTTGCATAAGAAATATGTGAACTCTTTGCATCTTTTTATGACTAGAAAATTATCGAATTGATTCTCCTGTAATGAACAATTACACACTAGCGGAAGTGTGAAGTCTTGTGTGTTATTGATGTCAATGCCTAATGTGATGAGCTTATTGTGAACCATGCATGATAACACGTAGAATTTGCCTCGTTCATCCAGTTTAATATGTAAAGCAACCTCTTGATATAATCTTAGGAAACTTTGAAGAATGTTAAACAATTTGACATATACCTCTTTTGTGGCCTCTCTTATGAGTGTGTGATCCTTGCTTGAACACCCTTTGAGCCTTGACCTTCTCTTGAAAGAAACTTGATCAAATTGTGACGTTTATTGATCAATTACTCATAATCCTCATGAATTTGTGGTTAGTTTGAATATCCAACTTAGACCAAAATCCTAAGTTGAGGTGTAGTAAAAAGAGAAGGTATATGAAAAAGTGCAAGAAAGTCCCTTTTTGATGGTTTTGAGAAAAATGGAACCCCCTCCTTATAAAAAAAGAGAGAAAGAAGAAAAATAAATGAAAAGAAAAAGAATGAAAAATTTGTGGAATAAAGTTGTGAAACTGAAAAGAAAATGGGGTTTTCAACAGTCCATGAATATGAATAATAGGATGACTTGTGAGAACGAATAAAAATGATGAAGAAAATAAAAGGAAGTGTTGTTCACTCCACATTTCATGAGGAAAGAAGTCACGAAGACTAAATGATCATACCTTTACGCTTAACCCCATTATGAGCCTCGAAAGACCTTTGTGATCTTTAGTGAACTAAAGAAATTGTTGGTTGGAAAATAAGGGCAAACCTATGGGTGGAATCATGCATCGTGCTCTCTTTATGAATGTAAGCGTTGAAATTGATTCCGGAGCTTTAAACTGTGAATTATTGTGCGTGAATATATAATCACTCTTTGTGCGAGTTCATTTGAACATCTTTGTTAAGCTTGAACTTGCATTTGAAGCAAGTATACTGAGCTTGAGATTCTTCGGTAGTGGTGAGTCACAACTTGAATCTTTGAGTGCTGAATTGATTGCATGAATAAGTTTAGTCTTGTGTGTGCATTCATGATTGAGTTGTGTAGCACAGTTCGAGACATCCTTTTTGAATCTCTAAACTTGAGTTTACTTAAGGACAAACAAAAATTGAAGTTAGGGATGTTGATGAGTCCTCAATTTGGACTCATTTAAGGCTTGGTTTTCATAGATTCAGTGTTCTGAAATGCATATTTTGTGAAAATAACTGATATAAATCCTTGATTTTCAATTATTTGGAATGAAGAACAAAACATGGACACTAATGAGGAAAAAGGAACAAGGCAGCTCAAAGAACGAGGTGAAGAGTGCCCGAGGTTCACCTAAACAATTGGGCGAGTAGCAGAATATCCTTGCTCTCACTAAATGTTCTTAGAGTGGACAAAGCCTTCACCGGATAAATCAAAAATGGGTGGATGGAAAGAGCAGTCGGGGGCGAGCTCGCTGACGATTCTGTGATTGCAGTGTCCTTAATCGTCAACGTATAGAACCTGAAGATGCTTAAAGCCAAACAAAACAGCGATGAAAAAGACCAAAGGGCGAATAACTTAGTGGATCGGCAATCCCGACTTACTGCGTTTAGTGGTCCTTCGCAGCACAATATTTGGCGACTATAAATACTTGTTTAGATTTTTAGCTTAGTATCAAATTTTTCCGAAAACCTATTTTTTTCTATGTTCACGTTTTTTCCAGTTTAGAAGCCCCTAAGAACTGAGTGGAGAGGCAATATTTCCTTAACTTTGAAGATTTGATGATTTCCAATTCCAAGAAATTGGAATTGGGTGTTGAAGATTCTTCATCTTAGACCTCTGGAAAGACAATATTAATCTTACCCTATTGATGGAAATACAATTTGGTATTGATTTCTTGCTTTTCAATTTGTCTAACAAAAATCCCAATTCTTGGGGTGTGATTATGGGTCTGATTTAACTTCTGGGTTTTGTTAATTAGTAGTGTAAATATTGTTTGAAGGTGATTTAATCCAGTAATTGTTTCTTAATATTAAGGGTTGAAGTTGCAAATACAACTCTACCTTTGTGTTTTTGACTTGGTCAAAAGAAAAGTTTTAAATCCATGATTACTGGCTTGATGGTCTGTGAGAATGGGGTTGTCATGGGTTCATCTCGAGCGAGTGAATCGTAAACACTTTTCCACACATTATCTCAAAAGAGTGAATGGACTAAAGTGAAGGTTGTTCTTAATTTTTGCTTATTGGTGTTCGAGAGAAACAAATTTGGTTCGGGGTAAACTACTCGAGCGAGAGTATATCCCCACTAAAGTCTAGCTTATTCACCGATTTACAGCTATGCACTATTAATGGCAATTACCTAGTTGTTTGCCTTAGACAGTACTTGTTTATATATATTATTTGTTGTTTTAATTGATAGTTACAACAAAAAACCCTCTCAATATTTGACACTTGTGTAAGCCCAAACTGGAATTATGCTTCATTTCGTAAATGTTTTTATCTATGATTGACTTGAACTTACTCACACTTGGCTACTGATTCTCTAAACCACGCCCTGTGGGAACGATCTCAACCTTGTGTTGGGTTATATTACAACTCATGATCGTTGACCCTCGAACTGGAAGTATTGTCTTCATAACTGTGAAAATCCAAAGATTTCCTTGATAAGGGTTTTATGTGACCAAGTATCTCGCCTTGGGTTACTCTGGTCTTATTTGTGAGGAAGAGTATGGTTACCTTAAGATATGTATATATTACCGCCAGTTGAACAAGGTTACCATCAACAATAAGTACCCTCTTCCAAGAATTGATGATTTTTACAATCAGCTTCAGGGTGCCACCTGTTTTTCTAAGATAAACCTTAGATCAGGGTACCATCAATTGAGTGTAAAGGAATGTGACATTCCAAATATAGCTTACAAGACAAGTTTTGGTCATTATGAGTTTTTTTCATGTCATTCAATTTAACAAATGCCCCTTCATATATTCATGGTACTTATGAATAGAGTATTCAAGCCTTATTTAGATATGTTTTTTTATCATGATCATTGATGACATTCTAATCTATTCAAAGAATGAGAAAGGTCCTGCTAGCCATCTTAGAATAGTTTTCAAAACTTTAGAGGATATGGAGTTGTATTCCAAGTTCTCTCAGTGTGAATTTTGGCTTGAGTCTATGGCATTCTTAGGACACAATTTTTCCTGTGATACAATTAGAGTTGACTCTCACAAAATAGAAGTAGTGCATAATTGGCCTAGACCCACATCTCCAACTTATATTTAGAGTTTCTTGGGGTTGATTAGATATTATAGAAGTTTTGTAGAGGGGTTCTCATCTATTTTGTCTCCTTTGACCAAGTTGACTCAAAAGAAAGTTAAGTTTCAATGGTCTGAAGGTTGTTAGAAAAGCTTTTAAGAATGGAAAAAGAGATTAACTACTTCCCCAGTATTGACCTTACCAGAAGGTACCCATAGGTTTATATTATATTGTGATGCATCCAAAGTTGGTTTCGATTGTGTGGTAGCGTAGAACGGAAAACGTATAGCTTATGCCTCTAGACAGTTGAAAGTTCATGATATGAACTACCCAACCCATTAGCTAGAGTTCCTACCGTAGTGTTTGCTTCAAAAATATGGTGTCAATATCTTTATGGTATTCATGTTGATGTATTCACTAATCACAAGAGTCTTTAGGATGTGATTAGTTAGAAATATCTTAATCTCAGACAGAGGAGGTGGTTAGAATTAGTCAAGGATTAAGTCATGAGTATTTTTTATCAACCAAGGTAAGGCTAATGTTGTTGCTGATGCATTGAATAAAATATTTATGGTTAGTACTCCCCATGTTGAGGACAGAAGAAAGAACTAGTAAAAGATGTGCATAGGCTTGTATGATTGGGAGTTCTCCTTATCGTTTCCACATAAAGAAGGGGTAGTGGTGATGAATGACCTTTAATCCTCATTAGTGTAAGAAGTGAAAGAAACCAAGACTAAGATACTATTTTTCTTGAATTGAAGGAAAATGTTCATAAGCAAAAAGTAATGGTCCTTTGAATAAGGGGGAGATGGTGTGTTTAGGTATTAAGGTAGGATGTGTATACCTATGGTGGATGACCTCTAAGAGAGGATCATGGAGGAATCTCATAGCTCCAAATATTGTATCCATCCGGGTACCACCAAGATGTATCATGACTTGAGAGAAGTTTATTTGTGGAGTAGTAGGAAGAAAGGCATTGCGGAATTTGTTACTAAGTGTATGACTTGTCAACAAATTAAAGTAGAGCACTAATGGAATGGTGTTATGGATTAGAATGTAGAAATTCCGGAATGGAAGTGGGATATGATCAATACGGATTTCATTATTGGGTTGTCACGGTCTTGTAGACGACATGATTTAGTTTAGGTAATTGTCGATAGAATGACAAAGTCAGACACCATTTTGCCGATAAAGACTACCATTCCGCAGAGGACTATGACGAGTTATACATTCAAAAAATAGTTAGACTTCATGGAGTTCAAGTCTCCATTATTTCAGAAAGAGGTGTGCAATTTACTGCAGAATTTTCGAAATCATTCTAGAAATGCTTGGGTTCAAAGGTGAAATTAAGTACTACTTTTCATCCTTAGAAAAATAGTCAAGCAGAGGGCACTATCAAGACTTAAGAAGATACGTTGAAGGATTGTGTGATTTATTTAAAGTGTAATTGAGATGATTACCTAACTCTCATCGAGTTTTCTTACAACAACAATTACCACTCTAGAATCCAAATGGCTCCTTATGAAGGTCTTTATGGGACAAGATGCACATCTCCTTTTCTATGGTTTAAAGTTGGTGAAGGTGGTTTGATAGAAAGGTACTTACTTCATCAAGCTATGGAGAAGGTTAAAATTATTCAAGAGAGGTTGAAAACAATGCAAAGTCATCAAAAATCCTATACAAAATTTAGGAGAAGAGAATTAGAGTTCGAAGTAGATGATTGGGTTAACTTGACAGTTTCACTCATGAAGGGTTTTATGATATTTGGTAAGAAGGGGAAGCTTAGTTCTCGAGATATTGGTCCCTCACATTAGCTATGTAGATATTGAGTTAAAGTTACCACGAGAGTTATCAACAGTTCATCCAGTGTTCCACATCTCCATATACAAAAAGTGTTTGTGTGATCCTTAGTTGATCATATCAACTGAAGATATAGGACTCAAGGATATCTTATCTTATGAGGAGATTCATGTTGAGATTCTACATCGCCAAGCTTGAAAGTTGAGAACAAAAGAGGTAGCATTAGTTAAAGTTCATTAGAGGAATCTGTTTGTTAAGGAAGCTACTAGAGAATCAGAGAAATATATGAAGAAGAGATATCCACATGTCTTCAAATCTGGAGAAGTTCCAAATAAAGGTACTAACCCTTTTCTTGGTACTTATTTATAAGTTGGCAAGTTGTATTTGCATTTTCCTTGTTGGGTGTTTGAAATAAATGTTAGATATTATTCCCTTAGCCAACTAACATTGATCTCATTCGAGGACGAATTTTCCCAAGGGGGAGAAATTGTAAACTCGGGAATTAAAAAGAGGTAGAATTAGTAAGAGTAACTTTTGGAAAGAACAAACAAAAATTGGAAATTTGACAAAATTAGGTGAACTATGAATTTTGGTTTAACTTTAAATGATCATAACTCCTCTATCACGATTATTTAGGTGTTCTGTCAGATAACTTAGGAAATGTCTTTTAATTATCTTTCCAACGCAGCAAAGCTTGTGCCATTTTGAGTTCGTATGAGTAAGATATGACCATTTAAAGTTGGGTTGTCTAGATAAGAAAAGTCAAAACCGGATTTAAAAGGGTAATATGGACTTTTTACTACCCAATGAAATTATATTATTTTTGGTAATTACTTAGGGGTTTAAACTTAACTTAGTCAGTTTACTCACAAAAATATTTCATTCTAGGGTTCTTAGAGAAAGAAAGCAAGAGGAGAAAAGAGGAAAAAGAGCCAAAGTTCACTATTTTTGAGGTTTTGCTTGAGGATTTCGTCAACGGGTGATCCCTACAAGGTATGTGAGATCAAATAGTGTGGGGTTAGTTCATCCATGCGCCAATCATAATTCAATTCAGAGTATTTGTGTTGTGGAAAGAAAAGATTATGAGGTCTTGAAGAAATTTGTTTAACTTCTTGTCGGTTCTTGTTGTTGACGTTTCTGAGAAGCTTCTTGAGTTTAATTCACTATATTACGTATGTTTTTGAGTAGATTCTGGTATATTTTTGTGATATAGTCAAATCTAAGTGTTTGGGAAAAGAACCAATTGAATCTAGAAGGTTTAGAGTTAAAAATGACCAAGAAAAATTGTCAAAAATTGCAAACTAGAGCGTGCCAAGACAGAGTTTGAAGTTAGGTCCCTGGGTCACCGTGCCAGCTAGTGCTCCCTAACCCAGACTCTAAAGTTTGGCCTCTGGCGCCCGACGCCACTCAGAGTGCTAGGGACGCCAGTTCATCTACCCTTTCCTACTTCTTTCCGTTTGAGTTCTCTAGCAACGTACCTAAATTTTATAGTTTATTTCTACACTCTAAGGTTCTTGTGAACATCATGAAAAAATCATCCATGAAAATGAAATCTTGAGCCTTGAATCCATTATTCAATTCAAGGAAAGTTAAGACTCAAGTCAACAGAAGTTCATAGAGTTCTCCAAAAGTGTTTTGCAAACTTTTTAAGTTTGTCTTAAGACTTGAGTTTTCAGTTGAGTAAAGAGTAAAGAGTGAAGTTCATTTCTTCGAAAAGAGTATATCGTATTAAGAATTCTCAATGAGTTAATGTTGTTTCACATTTAAACAAGAGAGGAAACTACGATTTTCAAGAAAGCCTTTGAACTAGTTTTTCAGTAATCATCTCAAACCACAGAAAGAGTTTTGGTTTTTAAAACATATGGTCCGAGTATAATTTTGGAGTAGTAATGAGCAGTGATATGGGGACGAGTTCATAATAACTCAAGTTTCAATAAACCATGTAGCCATCGTGGGTAAGAAAAGGGCATATTTTTTAGACGATTCCTTAATGCTTTTTACCATAGACTAGTAGAACAACTTAGTTGAGGCGTTCTATATCACGACAAGGTATAGGAAAATTTTGGCATAGTGGGCGAGACATTCTATGTTTAGTTTAACTCTTAGTGATGGGGTTTAGTTTGAGAAACTCCCACCAAATTATTATACTTTATATGTAAACTGAGTTGTTGTTGTATTTCATTAATACATTGAGTTGTCACCTATTGTTTTAAATGTTTTGTGCACCTTTATTGTTGTTTTGATTTGCATTTGAGTTGAGTATCCATTAGTTGAGTAAAGCTAAGGTAATTATTCTTTTCAAATTCCTTCCAAGCTTGTGTCATGTTTAGTTTTCCCCTCACATGATCATACATTAAATTAACTAATGACATTTGACCTGCATCATTTATGATGTAGATACAAGTAAACATGACCAGCATCCAACGCCTTGTTGATCTAGTTGAGAACTCAGAGTTAGTTGGTGAGCATCCTTGCTTCTAGAGGATTCTTTTTTTATTGATTTATTATTCACTTGTTAGGATGGTCGGGGGTCTTTTCCCTACATACCTCTTAGTATTTAGAGGCTTTATACAGAGTTATATATGATTTCTTTCTTCATGCATTCGGATGTTTTGCTAAAAGACTTGAGTTTCCACTTTGGCTAATTTGAATGTATCCTTTATCTTTCTATCTTCGTTTGAGGCAGTTATTTCAAAGTGCATTTGAATCCTTGTTTAATGCTTTAAGTATCCCGCCATAAGTTATGTCGGACAAAGGGTACGCTCGGGGCCAACAATTTTTCTCGAGTTCCAGTCCCGCCAGGGTTTAGGCTCGGGGCATGACATTCCCCTCCTTTTGCAATAGTGGTGCTTTGTTCAATCGCAGGTACAGTCTATTTTGCTTCATAGATGGTATTCCGTGTTTCTACATCCTTAATTTCTTCATCGAGTGACTAAGAAATCCACTCCTTGGTGGTCGTTCAACTTTTATCGAGGGGTTTCGTGGATGTTAGACTTTGATCAATTCCATCTTCTACACTTGTAATTTTTATATTATTTTCCATTTGTTTCTTGTCGGCTATTGTTTGTGTGATCTCCCATGTGGTACTTTTAGATAGATTATCAAATGAGTTATTGTAGAAACATTTTGCCTTCGAGATATAGCCTTTTCACTGAGAATCTGGACATGAACTTTTAGAAATCTCCTTGTTGTAGGATTTCATTGTTTGTGGAGTTTCTTCATACCCCTTTGAATGTCTGAACAATCATTTTCCTTTACTAAATTTTCACTTCGCTCATTCTCGTTTTCTTTTTTCTTAAACTCTAGTGTAGAGCTCTGCATTCTACCTCATTGCGACCTTGCATCTTGCACTTCTGAATATTTAGGCATAAATTCATATTGAATTTTCACTTGTTCCAACCTTGACCTCTTTTAACTTGAACTCGTAATTTCCATTTCAACATATTCATCAAATTTAGATAATAGATCTACTAGTACTTTGACCTTAGCACAATTAGGTCTACTTTTGTTTATAGTGGCTGCATCCAAGTGAAGGAGTTTACCTACTGTCGAGGCAAGATAGAAAATGGATTCATTCACCAAAAAAATTTGATTAAGATCAAGGAATGAAACCAAAGCAATTGCTTGTGTACTCTATGGATCCACCTTGAAGATAGCATCATGAATTAAGGGTCTCATAGAGTAGGAACATCCCTCTTTGTCGGTAATATAATATACATTGTTCAAAAAATCCTCCTCCAAGTAAAACCAAATAAGAATATGTCAACTTCTTAGTAATCCTATTCTGCAATGTCCTTATATTTGTATTGTGCGGGTATTTATTCTTCGAGTTCTTCTAACCCTAGCCAACCATCTGTAAACTTTCCAATCATTGCATATTGAAGATTTACAGTAGTGCTCATTCTTGAGACCTCATCTTCCATCCACATAATTCGAGGCACTCCATTACAATAGTCGATTGTCTTTATAGGAATAGATTCCATTTCAGGCTTATTCTGTGGAATGACTCGTTGTTTCAATATATTGTAAAATTGAAGATTCGATTGATGAACGTTTGCAGGATTTACTACATGTAAATCTATTAAAGTAGGGGTAAGGGTAGGGTTATAGTTGTTGAATTATAGACTTGTGCGATCGGAGAAATAAGGGTCAGTAAGTAACGAACGACTACCAATCGTTCCACTTAGCATGGCCGGGGAAGGGAGGGAAAACATGGATGACGGACGATGGTAAGTGGACTTCATGCAATTTTTCATATTATCTATGTTTATATCATGATTATTATTTTATCGCCATCATTTTAATAGTATTCTAGTTTTTCAATTAATGTAGAATTCATTATTGAGTAAGGTTCTAAACTTACATTTTTTCTCTCCTTTAAATCATATTTATGTATGTTATGTTGAAGTTTGACGCAAGGCTTATTTGTTTTGACCTTAGAACTTATGTTATAATTTTAATTCATTTGTTTCGGTAGTATTAACTTGAGACTTCACATTGAAATTCATTTTATTTTTAGTTACACTAGATAGATTATCTTTTTGTCAATTGTTTTAACGATTTACAGGGATTTATATTATATAACATTAATCTTTTTATTTTTTGAAAAAATGGATTTCATGATGTTCATAAAAATGTTGCACTTTTAGTTTTTATGATTAATTTAATTAGACCAATTTAAAAAATATAAATTAATTATTTGTTAAAAATAGTTTTTAAAGAATATATGCTTTACTATTATTATGTTTCCAAACTAAAATATAGATCTTAAATATTAATTAAGATAACTTATCAATTTTCATTATTGTCTAATACAAAACTTATTTGTAATTTGAAAATTTAATATAACCAAACAGTACAAAATGTAATTATATTGTAGCGAACAAACAAGTCATTGTAATTACCAGATCGTGTAATTACTAGACTGGCGATCACCATCCTAGTAATTAAACAAATTCAAATTAATCTGATGGCTTTCTAGATAGACCCTTGATGAAAAAGAGAGGTAAAAAAAGAGAAGAGATAATTAAAAATAAATTTTAATATTTATTTTTGGTTTTTACTCTCTCATAGATGGTAAAATACACTCGCTTTTCCTCATAAACATTCGGTTGAAATTAATTACAATTTTAAATCGTTTGGGGGTGACAGGACCCCATAATGTTAAAGATTATAGTTGAGAATCCGACAATATAATAGGTTAGGGACTACTTAGTAATCTTCTCTATAATATAATGTGTTTTCATTCATCACCTACTTGTTACAAGTGATAACTAGCCAAAATCAATAATTTGAGAATTAAGGTATACACCTTAATTATTAAAAAACAATGTTATTATGCATGAAAATTAAGAAACAACTATCATTAATATGTGATGACAAATATGCCCGACGGGCTGTGTAGTTAATTAAAAGAGGGACACCACCCCCCACTTCTTAAGACAAAAGTTTTGTTACTAAAATACCTCTTAAAAATATAATAACCTACTTATTAATATTATTTAGAAAAACAATGTTACATACAAAAGGATACAGTTCTTAAAAAAGCTACACATGCTTTGTTACATATTGATCTGAACTTTTTTTATTGAGAATGTAGATTTTACCGTGGAAAGTACAATAAGAAAATTGAAGATCTTGAAAAATCAAATGGTTACTGCAAATGAAAGAGATTAACTTAGAATAATATGAGAGAAAGAAAAAGTAACTTCACCAATCTTTTTCACTGTAAGATTAAATTTCTCTAAAATTTATATGTTTGCGGTGCCTTTAATTCATTATCAACATTTTTATAATTGAACTATTATTGTAGATCTTTTTTAACAACATTTACATGATACTCTATTTGTTCCTTTTTACTTGTAAAATTTTGACTTGACATGTTTGTTAAGAAAATATTGATTACAATAGTTTGTGTAGGATATTATTCTAGAATAGGAACGCGGAAGTGATACAGTGAATAAGTACCAACCAGCAGACTGATAATGAGACTCTTGGGCCAGTTTTCCCATGTCGAACTTGAGGAATCAAGGAATCAAAACTATGTTTTCACAAACTAAATGTCATTTTTGTGTTGTTAATATCAATGAAAAAGATAGAAATTTCTTATTTTTTCCTCCTTTTGTTTTGTTCACGATTCTGTGTTCTTCACAATTATCTTCTGAAAAATGTTCAACCCCTTATTTTAAAAAAATGAAAAAATAATATACGTTAGAACAATTACATATTAATTGTTCCCCTCTTTTTTCAAATTAATACTTATCTCTTTTTCAAAAAAAAATTGAGTCTGATCGATCCACATGGGTGACCCACAACCCAAAACTTACATCTCTCACTTCAGGTATCAGAATATTCTCTTTAAAACATTCTGGTGATCTCTTCAAAGATTGGATTGATACCTACGTAAATTGATAATTGTGAGTAGTAGAAAAAAAATCCATTATGGAGTATTTTGAAGTTGTAACCTAGGCAATAAAAAGGGGCCCGATACTTTAACTAGAGGAGCAACCCATTGGTTCAACAAAACCCAACCCAGCGTCAACATTCTCAAGGTCCAAAGGGATCACTCTTGATGGAACAAATGGTTAGAGAGTACACATCATAACATGCAGTGAACTCCCGACATCACTAGTATAAGGAAGTTGAGATATTTCTTCTTTCTTTTTCGGTCATTGGACACATTTCAAGGCTTAAAGTCCCCCTCCCCCTCCTTTCGACATGATTATCCATGGATTTGTAACTATTATTTCAAAAATGTTCCAATCTTTTTTTACTACAAGTTTCTTGAGATTAACTTAAAAATATCTTGAAAAGCTCTTTTTGGATCTTAACAACCAATATATAGTTTGGTTCTCCCATATATTTCATATCAAATGATTTTGAAAATCCATGACTTAAAAGTTTTCAAATACTTCAAATAATTTCAACCTAATAAAATATCATCTACGTAAAGAAAAAAAAGTATAAAATTTCCATTAAAATTTGCACATAGATGCAATGATCTTAACCGATGATGGTTAAATTAAATGACATCACCTCCTTATGAAATATGAGGTACCACTGCCTTGAAGATTGCTTAGGCTATAAAGTGATCTTTTCAATTTACAAACTTTCTTTTATTGGCCTTTCACAATGAAAACTACTGATTATCTCATGTAGACTTCCTCCTTTCATTCTATTGAGAAAAACAGTCATCACATCAATTTGTGGTAATTCTATATCTAAATGTGCAACAATAGCTAAAAGTAATCGTATTGTGTAAATTTTAAAACAGGTGAAGATTTCTCATAGTCTATCCCATCCTCTTGAGTAAAATCTTTGTCCACCAATTGGGCTTTGTGTCTTTCGATTGACCCATCTAATTTGAGTTTAACTTTAAGAATCCCTTTATTCCTAATAGTTTTACATTCCTTACGAAGTTAAATTAAATGCCAGACCTTTTTGATTTTCACGGAATCTAATTGTTCTTTCATCGCTTTTAACCATGCATCCCTTTTAGCGCTTGATAAGACCTCACTTACAGATTTAGGTTCATCAAATTTATAGGAGATACCAAAAAAAACTAACTGTCTGAAAGATCGTTATGTCACCTTTTATTGAACTCTACGTATTTGACGTTTAGGTTTAGATTCCTATACAAGATTTGGAATTAATAACTCCTATTGAACCAGAATTTTTTCTGGATCCTTGAATATCAAACACTCTGACACAGTACAGGATATCTGAATTCTACATTTCATAGAGAGGCTTAAATTCATATATTTCCCCCTTTTTTTTTGAAAACTCATTTTTTCAAAAATCTGACACTCCGTGATACATTTTGAGTAATACATCTATCCTCAGTTCATCGATAAACACATATCCTTTGCAGCGTTAGGAGTACCTTGTAAGGATATATTTTTTTTCTTTAGACTTAGTTTACCAAACTCACAAAAATGATCTTTAATATATGTGGCACAACCCACGGTTGTAGATCATTCAACTTTATTTTATGACCAGTGCAAAGTTCATAAGTAGTGGAAGACACTGATTTAGAAATCACTTTCTTCAATACGTAAGCTGCAAACAATAATGCATCTCCTTAGGAAGAGATAGAAAAATTCAGATGTACCATCATTGATCTTGTCATGTCCAACAATGTTCTATTCCTTCTTTCAGCTACACCTGATAGTACCCTTTTAGATACATAATTCTTCAAATTGTTTTTTAAAAATATTCACGTCCCCTATCAGTTTTTAAAGTCTTTATGCTTTTATCTTGTTGGTTTTCAACTTCAGTCATATATATTTTAAAACACTAAAGTGATTTTGATTTATGAGAAATCAAATAGATATAACCCAAGCGTGTGATATCAGCAATAAATGTAATGAAGTATGTAGGACCATCACATGCCCTCATATTCATTGGACCAAAAATATCAGAATGAATTAATTAAAGTGTAAATTCAGATCTTTTAGACTTTCGAAATGATTTATGCGTAATCTTTCTAGCAAGACAATTTTCACAAGTTAGCATATCAATTTTGGTAAATAAACCTAAATTTCCTTGTTTTGCCAATCTATTCACTGGATCTTTCCCTATGTGAACTAATATTTGCATCGGAAGTAATAACAACAATATTATTGTTACTTGATAACATGTCATTACACAACAATCAACATAATAGTCATAGACTCAAGGATTACAATGTACTACGATGAAACAGTCTTGACAAAGTTCAAAATCATATAAAACATTGTCCGGAGTTATTTTAACACCATTACAATTTAAAAACAAATCAAAACAAATGTCTAAAGGAACATACACAGATACTAAGTTTTGTTGAAACTTTGGGGCATATAGGACGTTATGCAACATCAAAGAAAGACCACCACAAAAGTCTACTTTGCAACTGTCTATCCATTTGAAAACTAACTTTCATTATTTTCCACGTAGATCCACCTTGATTTAGATGAAGCTCTATGAAACTCCATAAAGGATTTTCAATGTCGAATCATCTGATTGGTGGATCATGAGACTTCGATCCACATAAGATAATATTTAGTTCGTAAGAAGAAAGTGCTTAGAAAACAGAGTCGCACTTCCAGAAATGCAATCCTTAGCCACCCAAAAAATACCTTTTTTCGGATCCTCACGCTACCCCCACCTTCACGAAGACAAAATGCCCCCCCAGCACGCGGAAATTTAGCCACCATTTGCTTTGGATCTCTCTTCTTGAAAATCATTTTTCCGCGCGTTGTAGTTTGGTTATTACCTGTTTTTATGGGGTCCCACTCCACCACATTCTCTTTGTCCCCCCCTTACCATTTCCGACTTTACGTATTTCTTTTTATGCTTGACTCTACTACAAAGACATTAGAAACAATTTTAGCACGCCACCAAGGCTCTCATCTTGCAAGTTCTACCGAACATCAACACAGAAAAGGTTTTGATGATATCTTCATGGGTCAAGTTAACCTTCAAATATTTCCAATTATTGGGAAGAGACTGAATCACTTTCTGAACTTGTTGCTATCAATAAAGGGACAACACTCGTGAGTTTGAGCTACCATGTTTGCTAACCATAAGATATGTGACATTTTTATCATGACGCTTCTTGTAAGTGTCAATTTTGATAGTCAATTGTTGGAGGTAGGTTACTGATGTACCCATATATGTTTATTGAAATTGTTCCCACATAATATGAGCAATAGGACATTTTCCTCACATTAGTATGAGGTTAATCAATTCACAGAAACTAATTATATCACACTGCGAAAGTGACACACCAGGAGCCATTCAAGCTTTATAAGCTTAAAGGTCTCTTCTATGTTGTACAATATTTATTTTCCTCTTCTGGTTGATTCAAAACATGATCATGCCTGTTTTGAGAGATAATAAGGCAATAATTCTAAATCAATGTTGCATGTGACATACACATTCAAGAAAATTAGTTCTCATAATGGTTTCATATTTAATGTAAAATTGAAAAGGCATGTGAGCATCCAATCACCATCTACAAACTAAATATTTAATCAAATTTTGAAATTAATTTCTTATTGTGTATGCTAATATATTTTAGGTCATAATCACAAGGATTTATTTATTAATAATTAACACCATATATAATGTCCAGTAAAAATAAAATCACACTAATACAAAATGGAATAAAGCACATATATTCATATTAAATAAAGTCAAAGGTGTTCAGCCATAATATGCAAACATATACAGGGATAATGCCCAAGTACCCTCTCACTACCCCCCCCCCGCCACTGAAACCTCTCAGAGGAACACACTTATACTATACTAAGGTCCTATACCCCCCTGAACTTATTTATTAATAATTTCTTACCCCTTTTCGACCTACGTGGCACTATCTTGTGTGGACCAAGATGATTGACTTTTTTAAAAAAACTCAGTGCAACGTAGGCTAAAAAGGGGTAGAAAATTACTTATAAAATAAGTTCAGGAGGGTAGGGTAATCAGGACCTTGTATAGTAGAAGTGTGTCTCTTGGATTCGGACATAGTTGAGGGGGGTACTTGGGCATTTTCCCAAATGATATATACTCAAATATTAGGCTATAATTCTATGTAAGTACACTGACCATCTAGCTTCAAGATTTACTGTGAACTTCCACAATGGTTCATTAGGACCAAAGTTATGATCGATGCATATTAGTTCCTTCAACCAATAATTTGATAAGGAATTGTACGGAATACCTAATCCAACGTAATCATCAACTTAGATGTAATAGTAATAAATTTGATTAATTTTAATCCAAACGTTTTTGAGGAAATTAATTAATTGGTCAGACAAATCCGTTTTGATATTTTTGAACTCTTCAAATAATTTTTTTCCTTCTCTTTTACATGCTCTTTTATCTTTGTTGAGATTTTACAGTATTGTTGAGTCATTTCTTATGACTTTGGCTCATGAATTGAATATTTCTTGTTACGTCATTATTATGAAAGAATAATTTAAAAAATAAAAAATCTGGTTAGGACCATTTAATTGCGACAATATATGTATAAATTTGGTAGAAGGGCAAAATGATTATTCAAAAAGGAGTTTACTTCCTATGGAGTCATTATATGAACCAATTTCATTATTTTTAAAAACAAGAAGAAAATATTTCTACATGCATCTATAAATATATGGATTTATAAAGAATCAATCCTTCGGTTGCCTTGACAATTAATCCCCTTAAAAATAAGATAAGATATAAAAAAAGAAATGAAGTGATGGATGTTAAGAGATTTTAAAAAATAAATAATACTCAGATTCACATTACATACTATATTATTACTTTAGAAAAGGAGAAATAACACTTCATATTTTAAAAGAAATTCAGATCGTTTTTTAAATAAATATTTTAATGAACAAACATGTGATGTCACTCTTTTTGTCCTGTTTTTTAATTATTATATTTATAAAAAAAAAATTATTAATCCCATGTTGAGTCTCATTCAACAACCAACATTGAGAGGAGTATACGACTTTTTCATACAAGTACACCAAACATTAAATAAGAGAAAATAGATTTAAAAAAACCTGAATTTGGTCGGATAACTTGCTTTAGCACTTAAATTATTCGGTATTTAAATACCTTCTTTAACATCTTTGAAGTGAATTAAAAATCACCCTGAGATTATTATATTACTTTTCACTTGCCACGTCATAGTCATGTAAATGCCACATCATAGTCATGTCAGCACCACATCATTAATTAATTTTTTATTAATTATTTTCATAAATATTTTTTGAACACCGTTTAAAATTAATTTACACTAAATAATTACCTACAAATGCATTTTTTAAAATTAAAGTTTGAAATGTAAATCCATTTTTATTCCCCCAAACCCAACCCCTTCAACTTCTTTCTTCTTTCATCTTCTTCACCATTTTTAGCCCTTATGTATTCAGCTTTTCTTCTTTATATTTTCCAACGAGCTCCACCATATCTCTTGTTTCTCTTCCTTTGTTCGTCTTATTCGGTGAACCAATAATATTTTTTAGTTCTGATGAAAATTGACGAAATCTATATGTGTTAAAATGACGCCAATATTAAGATGTTGATGTTGAATTTTGTGGATTACTAAAGAAATGGTGAATCGAAGTAGTTGATAGTGTTGAAGATGAAGATTGAGTAAAAAAAAAGATTCTTCAATGGAGAAGAAGCTTTTGGGGACGACAATAAAATAATGAGAAAATTTAAAAGTTTTATGGACCAATAAAAAAATTCATATAGTTTAAAAGTTAATATATTAAGAAAATAATATTTAAAATATTAATTATATATTGACATTTAAAAAATGAAATGTGTATGATTTTATAATTTTTTTCCTTTTCTAATCTCTTCACACGCTATTAGGTAAGTAAATTCACTCTCTTTGCCACGTCATCTATAGGGATGCATTTAATTCACTTTAAAAATGTTAAGGATATATTTAAACGTCCGTATAGTTTAAGTACTAAAGTAATTTATCCGACCAAGTTCAGGGTATTTTTAATGTATATATAGTAATAAAATTCCATGTTGACTCATTCAACAACACAAAAAAGGACTACTACTACTTTGTCAAAATAAGTACAACAAAATCAATTTTTCTCTTTTATTTTATAGTGACCGTACACGTTTTCTTCCTCTTTTATATTAAAAGAATAAGAAGAGTTGTACTAAAAGCCGAAAAAAATAATAAAGGATTATTCTGATTGGTAAAGGATAATTTTTTTCATATAAATGACTAGTAACTTCTTTCAATTTAGCAAAGTCATTCTAATCTATATCCCATAAAAATTAGGCTACTTCTAAAATTCATATCTTTCTCACCATATCTCTGTTCGATTCTTATGAACAAAAAAAACTAACTGCTTCTTCTCCAAGTTCAAACAACCAATTTATAATAACATATTTGATTCCTTCAAAAAATTGAAGGAGTATTAGATCTGTTATTACATTCTAAAACTTTCAAACAACAAACAAATGATTTAAAGAGGTCAACAATCATATTTTTTAAATATAATACAATTAACCTTGGCTCTGATACCATTGTAAGATTATCGTAACATGAACGAGAATGTGTACATGTTAACAACACTAGAATGATACGGGAGTCATGTGAAAGATTGTTCCAAGTCCACTTTGACTCTCAAGGAATCAAAGTTATGTTTCTACAAACTGAATGCCACTTTTTTTTGTTAATATCAGGGAAGAAGATATAAATTTCTTTTTTTTCTTCTATTTGTTTTTTCTATTTTGAGTTCTTCAAAGTTATCTTGTGAAAAGTGCTCAACCCCTTATTTTAAAAAAGGGAAAAACAATATCCTTTTTCAAAGTGATACTTATCTCTTTTATTCAAAAAAAATAAAAATACGGTCGGGTCATATCGGTTCAGAACGATACACATGAATTACCCACAAATCGAAACTTACAGTGATTTTTACCATTTTATCTCTATAAATTGATAAGATCTCAAATATCCTTATTTGTTATATTTTTCAAAGACATTAAATAAATGTGAATAAATGACGATATAATAGGTTAAACAATGGTTTGTTTATTTATCAAAAATAATAAGTGAAAATTAAAAAGTAAAAAAAAGCCTGGACAAATGAAAAAGGACTGAGAGAGTATCACAATTTTAATATTTAATTTGTGGGTATTGCCATTTTCGTAAGATATCATGATGGTAACATTATAAAAAATAATTTACCTTTAAAAGTACAAAAATGACTTGATTCCAACACCATATATTGTTGAAAAAGTATATAGTGATATCATTCGATGCAACTTTTGTGTTAGTAATTTGTTTGACTTAATATTGAAACATATAACTTGTTGTGGTTTACATAGTATGTTGTTACTAGTGATAATTAGGGGTTTCAAAATTACACAAAATATTGATTATCGATCCAAAATTTTATGAGTTGGGTTCCACATAATTTCAATTGGTTTCATTCTCAATCAATTCAAGCCTTATGGATGTAACACTTAGAAAATCTAAAACGTGTTCTAGAGCCTAACATGAGTGTCATAAGGTTTAGAAATTTTTTTTGTTCTATTTTAATGAATATAAGTCATTTAGGAAGGATAGAACCAAAACATAAAAGAACGTCTCATGACGTCAGAAACTAAGTCCAATGACGGTACCTAGAGTGCCTTAGACCATATTGAACTAGATTGTAGGGTCGGAAAATGAAGGAAAACTGGGGAAGGGTGTTATGTCTTATAACATGTATTAGAGTTAATTGATAGTCGAAACGTTCGGGCACAACTCCTCAAGGACCAACTAAGGGACCTTGAGGAGGAACCTTGCATTTTGGGGTCAAAGGACTGCCCAAGGCAATGTGCACAGACGAGTGCCATTGTCGGGGCGTGTGTCAATTGACAGGGCGTCGATAGCCACCGTCGATGGAAACTTAGCAAAAATCTTGGAAGGGCCATTTGTCATAGTCTCTGAACTCATCAATAGATGTGCAGCACGTAAGGGGGCAGTGGTTGTCGATCGTGGTGTAGTCTTTGATGACTGGTTTTTACTACACGATTCACTTAAGGAATAATTCGGTTGGATTTTATGAAGTTAATTGGTTTAATGAGGTCTAAATAATTGATTTAAACAACATATATAACAGCGCTAAGTAATAGACTAACCTAAGCTCTCGTAATTGTCAACCCAAAATCTCTTCCCTTCTCGCTTCTTATCTCTCCAAAAAGAAACACCATTGAAGACCAAGAGAGAGTGGGGTATCAAGGGAGTGAAAAGGGTCAATTTTTTCTATATAAAGTATTCATCAAATATCCAAGGTTCTATGGTATTCTTCACATCTGAGAACATTTCCTCAAAAGGTATTCATCAAATTGATTTCAAAAGTTCGGTTTTCACCCAATGCAAAATTGTTGTTATGGATTACTTTATGTATGATTTATTTTGATATTATGCATTTATTAACATGTATTTTTAAATCAAATGATGTTATATATTGATGATTGGTCCATTTGCTAGAAGATGGACCTGTTTCCCTAACCCTAGGTTATGAATCTTGATGTCAATTTTGTCATGTGGTTCAATTGACATGGTTAGGGTTGAATTACTGTAGATGATGGATTGCATCAATCATGATAACCTTAGGGTGATTATAGTCCTATGAGTCTAGTCGTGAGTGATTGTTTAGATTATGACTTAATCTATGTATCTCGTCTGAAAGCTTGTGAGATAGTGTTGGATTGGCATATAGTGATTCTATTAGCCTTGTGATCAGGTGTGTATGGTATATGTGATACTACCACCCTAATTGGGTTGAGTAAGGGTTTGATGGTAAGACTTTGATGATAAAATTACGATGGTAACATGGTAAATCTTGTGATCACTTATTTGCTTCAATTATGGGTAATTGTGATATTAGTCATGATGTTGTATTAGACATGCAGTTCAATGGATGGATAGCGATTGGATGGTGTTGAATTGGAAGTCTTGACTAGTTTTTTGTGAAGAGTTGTCCTAAGATGTGAAATGGTTATAAGATGGTGAATGATTTACCAATGGGTCTATGTACTGATATGCAAACATTTTAATGTGCTAACCTAAATATATGAATTGTAATGAAAGGTCATACTATGCAAATTCTTATTCAGCTATGATAATGATGATTGTTTATTACAAGGGATATTTAGACCTATATAACACATAAGCTATGATGATTAATAAAGACATTAAAGACATGTTAAATGGGGATCTAGCTTAGATCGAGAAGGTGAACTCGCAGTGAGGAGGTCCCTCCACATAGGGAAGGAGGATAGCTAAGATACTATTTTTGAGATTGGATGACTCGACTACAAGCATTGTAGCATTAAAGAGGTCCCAATATATATCTACTAGTTCTTGAACTATGTTGCCCGCATAGGGCATTTCTTACTTTTGAAATAGGAGAATTTGGGAAGTCCATCTATGAAAACTATCATACCTTGAATCTAAATTCTTATGACCATTCTTTCCACAACAAAAACAAGAATTAGAACGGGTAGACATTTACCTTCATATCTTCTCCTATTCCCTACACTCGGGCCACTTTTTCTCACCACCACAACCCTTACTGTGAGAACGATTTCTTCCATCTGACTTTGAATTTTAAGACTCACCATCATACACTGTTTCTCTCTTTAAATTAACTAGTGTTCTCCTTAAGATTTTCTTCTTCTATTTATTGTGCATGTATATTAATGGTAAGATTCACTATTACACAACCATGGGAGTGTAAATATTTGGACTACGAAGACAAAAGGACCCGACACAAAAAAATAACTCATCTTTTCCCTTGGATCAGCAACCACTCTCACACTCATATCTCTTTGACGAAGGGTAATGAATTCAAGTACTTTTGCCTCTCTCATTTCAATGGAAAAGAGCCTATTAAAAATATTACCTTAAAGTTCTTACAATCAATAGGACCCTCGTCTACCGCCCTCTCTTCTTTCTATTGGTTGAAATAAACTTGACCAACACACTTAAGTTGATAAGTGACTATTTCTGCCTTTTCCATCGGTGTCACTCCCATGATCATCAACACCATATGTACCTCATCAAATGAACTCTTGAGAATTTTCCTCAACATTAAAACAATGAAGTTCTAGAGGATTTATTCAATAAAGTCCCTCACCTTTGTTGCAGTCGTACTCTCTCATGGGATCACGGGAGCCATAACCTCTCTATTTTCTTAAGACATCATAGATTGGGAAAATCCATGAATGCGGCTCGAAACTCATCATTATTTACTTGCACGGACAAAGGGTTGATCGACACTTGGGGAACCTCTTGTCTCACATTTTTACAAACATTCCTATTCCATCTCACGGGATTCATTCTAGGAGAATATTCTGAAAAGAATAAATAGGGGTTAGGAGAAAAAGACACCTAAAGTTACACTTGTACGCATACTTAGAGGAGGTATCAAGAACTGAGTTTCAAAAAACATCCTATAGCATCTTATTCATAAATGTGGAGCACTTCTCACTCATGAACAAGACTCTCCTCGACGTTGGGGGGGAGCGTGGAAGGGATGAGATAGGATTTTGGATTATGGATTGATGGGGGGGGGATGGGGATGGGTTGGGGAGTTGATTAGGGGGGGATTGGGGGATGGGGGGGGAGATTTTTTTTATTGGGGGGATGGATTGGGATTATGCAACATCATGGACCATTCTAACCCTCGTGCTCTGATTATCAAGTTTGTCACGCCCAGGGGTACCCCCTACTGGTAAGATGGCGTAAAGAACCTCGGAGAACTCCATACAAGCCACTTAGCTCCCATAACGTAAGAAATAGAACAGTAAGATTAATACAATAGTTCACGTCCAATAAAGTTTTATAAAAGAAAAGCGGAAGTCTAAACACTTATTATTCCATAGCAGTTTAATACAATAGAATAAAATTGGCCTAGCCCATTTATCATGTCCAAAAGAGAAATACATAAAAGAAAGTGAAACAATAAAGATCCTTCCTCGAAGCATGAGGACTCACCAAAATTTGGAAATCTCAAACTCAACCACTAGCCATGAAACTGATGACTCTAACTATCTGACCCTACATTGGAGGAATGTAGGCAAAAGTATGCGCTAGTACAAACGATGTACTAAGTATATAGTCATGCATAAAATATGTAAAACATGCTAAAAGGGGACATTTTCATAAGTATTTAATGATCAATATAAAAAATGCATTTTGAGAGTTAGAAACCAAAAGACTAAGTGAGTTATAACATGATTCCCCGATGTCTCCCACACCGAAAAGGGTTGTCCTACTTTCCAATGTAGAACCATGAACTTCTAGCTTAAGTGGATCTACTAGTTAAGGTATATCTATAAAATTATTCTATGGGGTCACATAGGTAAGGGACGGAGATTTTTTTTTTAAACCTGACCTCAACTCGGCAGAGCTTCCATCTCGATATTCTCTCACAGCTAAGCATAAATCCCATGGAATAGTTATTAAATCTTGACTTATATTATCTTCAAATTATATGGGTAGTCTCCCTTTGTGTTATCATAGGATATCTCCTTAGACCATGCGTGAGAACTCCAAGGCATTTTCCAATAAAACACCAAACATTAGTAGCTAATATAATTAAATGAGATATTATTGGAATATACCTGGATCAAACCCATACGATAATTTCAACAAGTCCTCACTATTGAGTTTTACCCAAATTAATTTTATTTTCTCAAACCAAAATGTTGTAAGCGAGTATAATCAATATACTAATGTAATACAATCAATTTTAGACTGATAAATCAATATACTTTTGGGGTCTTACAAACCATAAAGAACACACAATTAGTTAAGGATTTAACAACCCATAAAAGAAGAAACAGATATAGTACTCACAAAGAAAATGTGTTTTGCAAAATCTGAAATCCAAGCTTAGAGTGATACAAATATGAGTTTTCTTTATTTACAAGCTAATAAGTTCTTCACTATACTCTATCAATATTTTATATTAAAGTGGAACATCTCTTACACTATCCCTAATTGGTAAGAACATAAAGGCACATGATTACACCAATTCTGATTCTATCCTTTGAACCTTCTAAGGAAAGTATAAATTTTTTAATTTTATTTTTTTCCCTTCATCTTTCATATTGAATTTGTGCTAGATCAACGAAACGCCAACCACTTTTCGGCCTCGACCTTATGTTCTCACAAGAGCATCTATATTAGGAATAGTGAGTCACCCCCAATCAGTATCATACAGCAATAATTTAAGTACGGGTACTAAGGTTGCTTTCTCCTTTCAATCAACCTTTGAGCTAGGAGCTCGGGGGGATTCCTGCACGACACTAGATCATTGCTGGTGTTCCAATGATTGTACATTCAAATCCACCAAACTGAGCTAGTTTGTCCTCATTCAAAACACTATTAAATAAACAACGAAGTAAAAGCCAGCTACAGTCAAGATGGATTTAAACAGTTATGCAATTTACTTAAAACAATAAAAACAAAAAAACCGAAATATAAGACTATGTATACAAGAACAACTCACCTTTGGTTCTACCGCCATTCACTCTAATAAAATTCTTCTTCTTTAGAAAATACTTCTTTTATTTTTCGCATAATTCTGGGCTAATCTTTCATCGGAGCACAATTCCAAAGCATATCCTGACAATGGCATAAACCTTCAATGTTAGCCTAATGATTTATGAAAATTTATGTCATTCATGCAACTCAATTAAAATCAAGATTTCACAACAACGCCACTCACATAAGAGAGAATCCCACAAACAATTAAGATTTCCATTTCCATGTATTATTGATAATGCAAAAATATTCTCTTTCACAAAAGAATTCAAGTACACACACATTGAAACATGGTCTTAACCTAATATCAATAGCCACTAATTAGATTTGACAAGGATCAAAATTTCCAGTGACTTGCAGGCTTAAAACTTTGTGTTTGGGAAAAGGTGTGGAATTATTGATAAAGTAGACTAAGATGGCCTCGTTAATGATTTCACACTTTAATTGAGCACACTGCTAAAATCATTGGCTTTGTTTTCTCATTATCCTTATGATTATGTTCACTCATCCATCATCATTACTTCTCTTCACTTTGAAAAATGTGAGACATTGAGATAACATCGACACATTTTTCTTTCTTTAATTTATAACATCTTTTCAACACTTCTATTTTTGAATCTTATGATGCTACTTTATTTTATCTCAAAACATTCCATTCTATTGGTTCAAACATGATAAGTATAAGATTTCAACTCATTTAGGGCTTTTTTTTGCATAGTTTAAGTGTCCTCAATATGTAATTAATGCGCTAAACTGATGTTTAAGTGTTGATTTGCAGGAATGAAGGCTATGGAACAAGGAAAGGATATTTCCACACAAAAAGGAGCGAAAAAATTGAAGAAGTTGAAGGAAGTCAATCCTAATGATTGCCAAGACCACTCGGCGCGTTGTCTCTTTAGCTCACATAAATTTCCAGCATGTCAGCCATGGGAAAGTACCTACTTGGCAAAGAAAATGGATAGTCGGTGTACCATTGAACAACTCAGCGACATCGACCTCGTTCGCCCAAACTTACAGAATCTTGGAGATTAAGACCCAAGGCAAACTACCAAAGGTATAGATCAATTACCGCGTTGCTGACTTGGTCAAAAACCGTCGGCTTACCTCGCCTAATGGCCCTGCATTGACAAAATTTGGGAAGCTATAAATTAAATTTTAGAAATAAAGAAAAGAGTTTTGCACCTTTTGGAAGGAATGGTTTTAGTTCTTTTTTTTTCCTGAGTTTTCCATTGTAGATTTAAAGCTTTTGAGAGTTTATTTTGAGGAATTTAAGTAAGGTTTTTGAATTAATTCAATTTGAAGAATTGTAGAGATTTGTTAACCATCACCCAGCTCATGACTAACATAGTGGGTAGCTGTTTCTTCCTTTTCATGATGTGTAGCTAAAATTTCAATTCTTGGGCTGTGATCATATGATTAGTGGCTTTATTAGCTTTGGATATTTTTATTTTCTTATTTTAGTGCTTAATTGAAGTGGGTTTACTCAATATTGTGTATTAATCTATTCATTATAGCTGCAAATTAAATTTGAACTTAGTGTTCAGGGCTTTCTTGAGAAAGAGGTTTTAGAATCAAGGTTTTTGATTAATGATTGTAGAAATATTGGGTTGATGTGGGTTCATCCCGTGATAGTTAATCCCAAACTCGATTCTACCTATCTAGCTTGAGAGAGTAGATAAATTAATATTTTTGGATGTTTATATTGGTAAGCTTGTCGAGGTTCGAGACAACTCGTTAGAATAATGATAGTTTTCGAGAGAAAGTTATTGCATCTATAGTCTAGCCTACCTACTAAGATTAGCAATTTTAGTAAATTCTAATTACCCATATAGAGAATTAGCCTATAATCTATCACATCCATGAGAATGTCGCTCTATTTTTGAATCCCCTATTTTAGTTAATGTTCTAGAAGCTAATTGACAAACCAATCCCTCCATCTGATATACGTTCTCAACCCCTTAGATTAACTAAATGTTTTTGATAATTTCTATTCCTACAACTGGTTAGACTGCTTTCATTTTTTCATAACTGAATTTGAACTTGTACCACTCCCTATGAGTTCAAACCCAACTCTTCATTGGGATTTATAATAGATTACGATCACCTACACCTTGTATTGGATGAGGTGTAGTTGAATGTTTATCAAAAATGGTTCCGCTGCTGGGAGTGGTGCCTAGAATTCTCTTATTGGAGTTTGAATTACGATCGGGTTTGTTGTTTGCTATTTTTGAACAGAGGGCGAGATAAGTGTGAAGGCAAGTAATGGTAGCCAACTTGGCTAGCAAGATGATGTCGAAAATATGAAAGATGTTAATGAACCAATTCAATTACATGGCGTTGGTGCCATAAATTTACCTCTGGTTGTGGGGAATATTTTTGTCCAGTCTACTAGAAAAATGTTACAATTGTTGCGAATGAAAGGATTGTATGGAGGGCTGGCTTACGAGGATCCCAATGATCATATTCGGAAATTTGTTGACGTACGTGGACCATTCCCTTTGAATAACAACTCACAAGAATCAATTGTCTAGCGTTGTTCACTTATTAACTTTGGTAGGAGAAGTGACCAAAGGGTAGTTGAGTTACCGCGCGGAATCCATTACAATTGGGATGAATGAAGTTCACCAAGGCATTATTCGTGATGTTTTTACTACCCGCAAAAACCATGATGTAACTCGAGAGACAATAATGCATGGATTCAAAATTAGGGAATAATTGACCACTATTCCTTCTCTCTACCCCCCATCCCACTCCCCTGATTCCCCCGCCACCCCTTCTCTGCGAACCATTAGACGCAAGTTGAGATTGCAAAAGTTGTTACTTCAATGTATGAATCATGGGCTTCTAAGCAATTTGTTGCTATAATATTCTTACTGGTGTTTGGACTCGGTGAACAAATGTATGACTGATCAACTTGTCCAAGGTGCTACAACGCAACAACTAAATAGCATCTAATATCCTCGATGGGTTGACCAAGATTATTAAAGCATGGTACACTCTAGAGGATCTAGTGTCTCCTCTAACTTGTAGAATGACAAAAGAGAAAATCGAAAAGGATCAAGACCGAGGCCAAAATATGGAAAATAAATGATGACCCAACTATATATCTTGTCAAAAAATGTGATGGGTAGTGGGTTGAAAAGTGTAAGTGCTATTGGTGTTGGTGGAGTGAACCCCAAGGAGGCACACTTGGAGGCTTTATATAACGAAGAAGTGAATTTTTTTCAAATCAATGATGAGGTTTTCGTCAAAGCTATCCAAGGTCCGGTGGGAATCCAAGTTTGAATAGAGAAATGGATGATGGCTAGAGAGATCGTGAAAAAGAATGAGGTGACCGTAGTGCTAATTGGAATTAAAGGGATCGTGAAAAGGAAAGATACATACCACCCCATGAATGTCAAAAGCCTAAGGAGAAAATGGCTGACCCGAAACACTTTCATACAAAAGACATGCTTGCAAGCATTCTCAAAATGGTTGAAGGGTCGGACAAAGTTTTGAAAGAAATGGAACAGGAAGTCTTCACACTCAATGAGACAGTCACCTCCCAATCAATGTCCCTCAGACAATTGGAAATACCAGAATGAGGTCAAAATTTCAATCTTATTTAACCAAGGTAAAAAAAGGGGTCTACAAAAAGTAGTACCTTCGCTAACTTAAAAAAATGAACGTAGAAAGTATATCATAGTCATCCACGAAATCAATAACGGGGATTACTTGGGAGGAATCTCCAAGATTAATTTTTTATTATTTCATTTGAAATAAGGGTTGTTGAATGTGGCTGTAGCAAAAATTGAAATGTTTGGAAAATAGCAATAGGCGAGCCTAATTCTTAGTCAGCGACTTGGCGAACAGGTGGTGCGCTAAATTACCACTCGGTCCTCGCGGATGTTGGTCAGCGGCCAGACTTAATTGCCGGCCTGGCCGCAACTGAAGAATTTAAAAAAGACACAAACCATGTGTAAAATAAAAAATCCTTCAGGTTTTTTTTTCATACTTTTTAACTTTCGTACTCTCACAACATATATTATTGTTGTGCGACTTACTATCGGGATTTAGTTTTGTTGGGATCTTTTACTCAAGGCGGATTTCAGGAATACATTACTACCTAGTTTTTCAAATTTTCCGCAATCTAAGATTAGTTGATATCAAATGAAATTGTCTTTTTGTGGTTCATATCAATGTTTAATTTTTTTTTGTTTATCATATGGTAGTTGATTTTCCCTTCTTTAATTAAAATAGTAATTATTTGGCCTTTAATCGTAATTTTCTAGGCGTAGTTGATTGTTTAAATTAAAATAATTTGGGCTCATTCACAGGTTGTAAGTCTAGGGTGAAGTATGAGTAACCTTGAATTGTGCTACTTGTAAATTTTTCCTAATGATGGAGCAGGTGACCTCGTTTTAAGGGCAAAAGACGTCAACTGCCAATTTTAGCCAATCCCGAGAAATTCAAGTATCCGGGGCATGGTTCGTTTGGATATTTAGTGAATTGAATGTTATGAGTGTATCATTTGTTTTTGTGGAAATGGGGTTTGATTTTGAAGTACACTGTACAAATATGACATGTTGTTCTATTCGGCAAGCTGGGTCGAGCAAACTTAGTGATTCTGCGGTTCGCCTAATGTTCCCTATATTTCCTTTTAATTCACTAAATTGTGAGTTTGAGTTTTTTAACTTTCGACTATATGTCTGTGCTCACCGAGTTCGTTTGGTGACTCTCTTAAAGTCCCTTCAGATCACCCTTATGCACCCTAAATCCTTGAAATTATTCTGTAACTTTCCTCGAGCTACGACTAGCTCACGAAATTATTTTGGTGATCTTCCAAATGGCCTTGGCATCTCTAAATTGCGCTGATTTTAGAACATTTTTGTTCTGAAACTTTTGGCGAGCCTGTCTAGGCTTGGCAAAGGTGTTCGACGAGTTTTCTACAAACTGACTATTCCTATGATTGTTTTTATTTTTTACAACTACGTCTAAAAGTTTTCAAGAGAGGTGTTTGAAGGTCATGGCTCCCCAAGTGCTAGTAGAAATCAATCGACCCTAACAAGGGACGCATGGATTCTTTATTAATGAGAAGGTTGTTTCCTCTCAGGTCCCCGACCCATCTAACCTTCTCTAAGAGGGGGGACAGGCAAGGCCATGTGAAGCAACTCACTATTGGAGGGGAGCTACGGAAGCGATGGGAATTTATAACCACTGCCTCACTCCGTGCACAATGAGGTTGGTTATGAAGATAGTTCTTCAGCCTCCGTCTTCGGTGGGCAGAAGAGATGATCACATTATTAGGAGCTAGGAGAGACAAAAGCTAGGTTATAGTTCTTTTAAATTGATTTCCCTCGGATCTACGCGCCTCTAGCCTACTCTTCCTCATCATCTGCCACATATGAACTCCAAGAGATAAAGTAGGTGGGACAGGGTTCACATGTACAGGGTCCTTCCTCATCACCTCCATAAGAACTAAAAGGAATGAGGTGTTGAGGGAAAATTTTGGAATTAGAAGTGGTTGTCTACCAATGGTGTGGTGGACATGTATTCTGAGGTATGGAAAACCTTAAATTTCCACAAATTGGAGAAATTCAGTAAACCTAAGGCCCTTAAATCCCTACTTGGGGACGAGAGTTTTATTGGCCAGACAGGAGTTGTTGATGATGAAAGGGAAAAAAGAAGGAGCAAAGCGGATTAGCAGTGAACTCTTGTGGTGTGCGAGGGGAAAGGACAAGTGAAATGCCAGATTTTTGGTATTAAATAATGGGTTACTTGGGTGTGTTCATTGGACATCATGCACGACTACATAGATTTTGTCAAGAATAAGACCCTTGAGGATCTTAAGGGTTGGCTCTCACCCCTCCTCTCTGATGTTATTTTGGAGGTGGATTGGTACAAGTCAAAAAATTGAGATGAAGGATCTTAATGTAGTTGCTCGAAATCATACCTTACTAAAATGAGTCAATTATCAGACACCCGAAGGCTGCTTGTCTTGGTTATATCATAGCTCGACAGAGGCTAGACTTAGGGTTTCTCATTGACCAAGACATGTCCATGAGGGCCCAGTAGAATTAGAACTCACTGCATTTCCTTGTCTTAATTACCAAACTCAAATGGCAAGCTTGTGTTTCGAGAGATAAGAAGATGGTTGTTGAGGTGACCCCCTACCTCTTCTACAGACATTCAACACATTGAGGATGAGTACATGCGCGATTAACCCGATTGGAGGAGGGATGACCCGACAAATACATCCCTGGAAGTTTATGTTATATGCTGCCAACCGAGGAAACCATGCCCTCTCATGCTAGTGGGACTATGCTACCTCAGGCCCATCTATTTTTTATATGCCTTATTATTCTACTCCACCCCCTTCCTTTACTTATGATGTTGCTGCTACTTCCTCTTGGCCTCTTATCATCCAGGGCATGCTTTATAAAATGGGTGATTTGGCCCAATCTGCTGGTGTGAGTGCCTGCTGGGTAGAGGTCATCGTACTTGGGTTGATAGAGTGGGTGATCACTGTCTCTAGGTCCTATTAGGGCTGATTTTAGGGCTCATAGATAATTGATTGAGGTCTACAAGTTGGTATTGAATGCCCTTATGGTGAGGGTTGAGGACTGTGAGAAGATCTAGGGCGCTATAGTTGTTGTGACGACCTTTAAGACCGATATTGCTGGGCTGTGATGAGAGAGAGAATAATGGATGAGCTGGAAGTCTAATCAATTTTTTATGTTTTGGGACAGTGGAGATTTTTGAGATGCCGAGCACTGATATTCTGGATAATACTGAGGTTTCTCTTGATAGTAACAAAGATAATATTAGGGCTGATGATTGCAATGTCTGATGTTGCGAGGTAAAGCGGATGCGAGCAATTGGGTGTAAGAATATAGGTTGGTATGCTGATTGGTTTACCTGAGGGGTTGGTTCTGATGGATAAAGCCAGGCATACATCACTTAGAGATATGTCTATGGTCATCTCTATTAGATCCAAGGATGTTATGGAGCAGGGCATAAATTCCCAGAGGGAGTTGTTGATATGGAAACTTCTTCTGTGGCTTAACCTTGCAGCATAAATCTTTTGCCTCCCTTTTGTATTATTTCGTAGACATTACTATTGTTTCTTTGCATTTGAGAATAACTATAATTTTTTGGCGGGGTGAGGATTCCCTATCCTACCTCTATTGGTGTTGTTGTTTGCTAAATTGGTGTGTTGGTTTTGATTTTGTGTATTTTGGATATTATTGGGGTTACTATATCATATAATATATATAGATATATAGATTATATATTTTGTAGATACATCTTGTCCATTGTTTTTTATCATGCAAATGGTTTTGATGTGATTTAAAAAAATGTCTCGTCTCTTGTGTGGTTGATTGTAGTAGTTCTTTTGCATTTTTCAAGTAGGTTGTGGTCTATACCAGTGACTTGAATAATGCTCTCAATCGAACAATACTAATGTGCGGCTACAATGAGGAAAACTGAATTACATAGGTCATATGCAACTCTTAGCATCTCATTGTGACTAGCCTATTTTCAATCAAGTCTCTTATGATGAACAATACACACTAGATAGAAAGTGTAAAGTTGTGTTTGATAATTACGTCAAAGGCCTTGTGTGGGGAGGTTGTATTGAATATTGTTCTTGATCACGTGTAGAATTTTTTTAGTCTGCTTGATTGATTAATTGAAGCAAGCAATTTAAATAATCTTAGGAAAAAGTTTTGAAGAGTTAAATTGATAACATACCTCTTTGTGACCACCTTGTCAGAAGTATGAACCTTTCTTGGCACATTTTGAGCCTATCCTTTTCTTTAGAAGAAACTTTAACCTCTTTGTCGCATCACCTATAACCCACATGAAGCATTGGTTTGTTAAATAGCCAACTTAGGCCATAAACCTACGTTACAGGTCTGGCCATTTAAAAGGACAGGAAGTCAAGCAATGCTGAAAAGATCCCCCTTTTGAAGTATAGTTCAAAAAGATCGAATCCCCTTCATATATATAACAAAAGAAAACAGCGAAGAAGAGGAAGAAAGATTGACAAAAAGACGCAAAAAGACAAAAGTTTGTGAAAAAAAAAGTCTGTGAAAGAAGAAAAGAAATTGGTATACAATGAGTCATATTTAGTTTAATAATGGGTGTGGATTCTAAAGATGTTTAATGAGAAAGAGAAGGATAAAATTGATTTTCTGGCCAGACTTCACGAAGGCAAAAACCACTAAAGGAAAATGACCATACCTTAACACTCAACCTTGTACACGACTTTAGAAGACCCTTTGTGTTTTGAAGTGAGCTGACATCGAATGGCGTTTGAAAAATAAGGTGACGGTATGGATCTTCATGCATGTATACATCTTTAAGAGTGTGAGTCTTGAGTTGAGCTTAGCACTGTTTGTAGAATGTTGTTGTTGAACTAATTGGTATTAGTTTCCTACGGTGAGGACAAGCAACAAAAATTAAATTGGGGTTTTGATGAGTCTAAATTCGATAAACCACCCTGTGTATGGATTTGATTTTCATAGTTAAGAGTCCTCAATGAGTAATATGCTTCTAAAAATGTTCACGTGTTCATTTCGCTTAAAAGAAGGCTTTAAACGAAATAAAAGAAGGATAAGGAGCAAGGCAAGGACATAACCGGGCAAAAAAGAGAGAAAAAACTGAAAAAGTTGAATGAAGGCCATCCTGGTGATCACCAAGATCACTAGGGAGCGTTGGCCGAGGGGCTCTTTCAGCTCGAGTTTAAAGAGTTTCAGTATATCAACCCTGGGGAAGAACCTGTTTGGGAAGCTATAAAATGAATTTCAAAAATTTATTTCTTCACTATTCCATGAGTCGAGGCGGGGTATCTAGTAGAAATCTCATTATCTCATAGTTATGTGCCCACATAGGTCTAGCAAATTGATCCACCTAAGCTAAAAAGAATGGTCCTACCTTATGCAAGTAGGAATATGCTATCTGGTGAGGGTGACATAAGGATTCCATGTATTTCTCACATGGTGTATGTTGGTTTTTGCTTACCCCTACAAAGAATATTAATGAACTATGGCTTCTCAAGAATGCACTACTTAGTGTTGGTGGTAGTATGGGATGCCATCCATGCGTTGCACAAATAGGATTTTAAAGTAGTCATGGTGTGTTCCTTTAGGTTATAATGTTAAATAAAATGAATGTGCTCTTAATGAAGTTAATGAAGAATATTGACTTATGTACTTAATGAAATGATGCATGCCTTACTTTGATTGTATTATGAATTACTTCCTTGTCATGAATTATTTAATATGAATGTGCCTTGTCTATGGTGGATTCAAAGGAGTACTTAGTGAGAGTAATAGTAGGGAATGTTATTCATACATTGCCCAAGTATGAGTATTGTGTAAAGATGGAAAGCGTGAATGGTAATTCACTTTTGGCTGCCTTGATGTGGTACTTGGTATGGATGGTTGTATGGGAAGCAATTCATACATTGCACAAAATATTTCTAGAAAGCTACTTGAGGTGAAACTTAATGTGAAGAAATGGTTTATATGTTGATTATGTCTAATGTGAAGAGATGAGTTGTACGGTGGTTATGTTTGTATATATACCTCTTATGCCAATGTTAAGGGAGTTTTCTGAAAAATTGTCATATGCATGTTTTTTCACAAAAATGCCTTTTTTAAGCATGATTTTTGGATGGCTATCATACTTAGTAAATGTGCTAATCCATTGTCACAATCGAGCCTGTGTCGCGGAAGCGATACGGTGTACAAGATCTAAAAAGCCTCATCGCATTAATAATATTTGATATAAGGAAACTTGTACGGAACAAAAACACATTTGAAACCATACAATCCAAAAGTTTATTCAAAACACTTGAAAACACAGAGAAGTCTATTGTTTCACAGGGTAATCTTAAACAATATCCAAATCATTACTAAGGTCACATCCCTTTACGATCGAAATGTCATAACATATGTCCAACACTTGTATATTACATGAAAAGAGATGAAAAATAAGAGATCTTATCCTCGATCTATAAGGAAAGACCACTTAATCGTGGAGGAAACTCAAATCCAAGCTCCACAAGAGAAGAGACAACTCACTTGCCGGAACCTACACTTGTATTAAACATGAAAAAATATGTGTTAGCATAATTAAGTACTAAGTATGATAGCCATGCAAAAGCAATCTTAAAATGGACATTTCATTTTAAAGTCATGCATTTATGCCAATCTAATGAAACTTCTTGAATGTAAGTATAAGACGCATAATATACAACCATATTATCATACATGTCATTTCTTCAAATTAGACGAAATCGACATATAAACCATTACTTTCACATTGGACCTTCACCTCAAGTAACCCTCAAGCTATACATTGTACAATGTATGAATAGTGTCCCATAGCACCATCCACAATAAAGTAACAAGTTAAGGTCACTATAAGTGAACTTACCATTCTTCCTTATCATCCTTAGACAATACTCAAATATAAAAGACAATAAACATTTCATAAGTATAAACAAGGAAAGTAAGGCATAAGTACAATCCAAGTATAGAGTACATTTTTACATTTAAGCATATAACGGTCAACATTCTTTATTAAGAGCACATTCATACATTGGTCGTGCTGACCATAGAGAACTCACTATAGACATCTTAAAGCTTAATAGTGCCATGCATGGATGGCATCCCGTACTACCACCCACACATCATAGAAGTTCTCAAGATACTATAATTCACAGCTCACATGATGGGAATAAGAGTTTAACCAACACAAATAATGAGATCCAGGTCATGGAATCCGTTGTCATATGACCCTACATCATAAAGAGGTGGTCCACTTGCCTAAGTGAGAGTAGGTAATATCTTAGATTTGGTAGAAACCACTAGCTAATATATATCATATGTGGGCACATAGTTATGGGATGAAAGATGTTTATTGGAACCCTAGCCTAACATTGGGAGATTTTCCATCTTACCATTTCCAATCGGTGGCTTAGCATACATATCTATAAAGTAATTAATCGCATAATGTACTTGAGGAGGGGCTACCACCATTGGTTGTGCGGAATCTATATAACATTACAAAATAAAGGGCAAACAACACTTGGGTTCAATCTATTCAAGGTACATTGCGGATAGATCAGTGACTTCCCAAAAAGGGTTGCCATTAACATGGTGTCTACAATACAAGGTTCATCATTCACACATGAAAGGCCCCACAACTTAAGTCTACAAATTTAAAGGGTTATCATAACATTTATGGAAGGGTGATATAAGCCTATTGTTCCCCAAAATTAATATTAACATGGACATATGGCTCATTAGCATACTGATTCCCCAAGAAAATAATCAATAACAACACATTTGGTATAAAAAAATATGCCAAAGCTACCAATTCAAAATACAATAACTTCATAGAAGGAACCCGTCACATTCATCATAACATCAGGAGTGCATAATGTAGAGAACTGGTACATTCAATAATAACACAATTAATTGAAGATATGATCACATTACTTTCCTTCGATTCACATTCAATATAAAGACTAATGATAATGAGTCAAGCTTATCATATAAAGCCCTCAAGGACATGAATCTCACTCACCAAACAGAAACAAGAAGTTACTAAAATTAGTCATGTTAAAGATACAATTCAACACCTAGAGCATTCCGTACATTCTAATACAAGGTTTTTAAGAATTCAAACCAAACCCTCTCATAATAGGCAAATTAGGAATTTAGAGAATTCATGGTTCATAGAGTATTTTCATAATAAAATCATCAATTAAAACATAATACATAGTAATGTTGTAATTAATAACATTTTGAAAATGTTTTGATGAAGGAAACCTATGAGTTAGAGTAAAAACCCTAGATTTTGAGAAACTTGAAAACATGAAATCACCTTTGGAATTGGCTACTTGAATGAAAATTTAAACAAGGATAAAGAATTTCATACCTTGCTATATAGTCCCCATGAAAAAAATTTGACGTAGAAAACACGTTTGAATCATGAAAGCCTAGCTCAATGGCTCCCTTCTTCTTCTTAAATGGTGGGAATTCTAGGAGAGGAAATATTGACAGGACGATGGGAAGTTATTCAAGGACTTAGTGAAGGAATTAATTTCTAAATAGGCTATATACCTTTTATAATAGGAATAGAATAATGTGGACACAAATTTGGAAAGAACTAAGGAACCACAAAGTTTTAACTTAAAATTCTTTAACCTACCCGACTAAGCTCACCCCTTGGACCTCATGGCTTGCCAAAGGCACTAGAAAACTAGCCAAGTTCACCCTTGGCTCTCCATTTTTCCAGTAGGCTCCGAAAATGGGCACTCACTAGGCAATGGAGGAGGCAATTGGCGATTCAGCAACCTGGTTGGCGAGCTATGACTTAGCTTGCCCTTTGTTCCATAACCTAGGTCAAAGGGGAAATCCGATAGATGACAACAAGTGCACTTTGGCGCATCGCCAAGTCACTTTTGTGATAAAGTAGTCCCATCAGCAAAAGGTCTATCAAGGAACATGGTTTCTTTCACTCTATCTTTATAGCATAGGCCCTTTCTTGCACCCTACGTCTCTTTATTACTCACTTAAGTTCTAAAACAGCATAAACATCAAAAGTTTACACTAACCCACACGATGAATCTGTAATTTAAATACCGATTTCTTAGTCGTTACACCCATATTTCTCTATTTTTACTACAAGTGTAGGTTCCGAAATTTGATTTTCTTCTCTCTAGTTCAAATGGGCTTGGATTGAGATTCTTCCAAGACTTTTAATTTCCTCATGGGTTCCAAGCAAGTACTTGATATTTCTTTTTTTTTTATGTAAAAGACATTTGTTAGACTTCCGATTGTAAAGGGTCATGGGCCTACTTGTGTTTCAAAGATATTGTTTAGATGTTCATGTGAGATTAGTAGACTTCTGTTATATTTTTAATGAAGATTTTGATTGTATGGACTTAGAATAATTTAACTCTATACCATTTTCCTTATATCGAATGTTATGAATGTTATAGGGCTTGTATGAGAGTTTTAAAATCTTGTACACAGTGTCATGTATGGTGTGAAGGATCGGGACATAACTATGGAAACTACAATCCAGAGGGTAACTGTGTCTGAGATGGGAACTACAATGAGGACAATAACTACAACCAGAACAACTATGCCAACAAAAAGAGAGAGAGTTGGCCTTATGTTTCTCGTGCGATTCGGGAATATAGATATAGGGAAGCTAGGGGTAGTATATCACATATTGAGGATATGATAATACGATGAAAAGGTTTGCTACGACCGATGAGAATGTGAAGGATATATGAAACAACTTGTTTGTAATAGGCCAAAAAGTTTATGCCCATGCAGTATCGATCAACCGACTTGAGTAGAAGATGAATCATTTGTCCACTTCCTAGCAACACTATGTGAAATCCGAAAAATGATGGACACTACTGAAAAAGATGATGATGAGATTTAGGTTAAAGGAGAGTCCAAGAATTCTACAGAGAATGAAGTCGAGATAACCCAAAAAGTTTTTCCTATTCCTACACCTTCACCTCCATTCCCATAGACTTTGGTAAAGAAGAATGAAGAAGGAAAATACTACAGGTTTATTACTATGTTGAAACAGTTTTACATCAATGTTCTGTTGATAAAGGCTTTGGATCAAATGCCTGGGTATGCAAAAATTTATAGAAAAGTATTGTGACTAAGGAAAAAGGGGTGAGTTTTCAGATGATGATAGGTTGCAACATTACAGTGTTATTTCTACTTGGTCACTTGGGCAGAAGAAAGAGGATCCTGGTGCTTTTACTATTCCTGTTACCATCGGGTTGTTGCATTTTGTGAAGGGGTTGTGTGATTTTGGTGCTAGTATTAATCTGATGACATTATCTAGTTACAAAAAGATGGGTTTAGGGTCTAAAAAACTAACTGCAATACGATTACCCATGGTCGATAGAACTGTGAAGAGGCTCATTGGTGTTCAAAGAGATGTACTTGTGAAAGTATAGTAAGGTTGATTTTGAGGTTCCCATCATCTAAGAGAGACCATTCCTTGCTACTGGGCGCATCTTTGTATATATGGAGAGAGGGTAGATGAAGTTCCAATTGAATTGTGAAGAGATAAATTTTAATATCTGTAGTTCCACGAAGCGCGAAAGAGATCTCAAGTTAGTGTTAGTGTTGAATCATATTATGGAGCGATGTTATGATGTGCTTATTAAAGGGAGGTTGGGCGTTGGTGCACTTGTAGCAAAAATGATTAATTTTTAGGGTGATGGTGTTGAATACAATGATGAATTAGTTGCCACACTTGATACGTTCGAATTACATTCCAAACCGAAGAAATTAAAGTTAGTTATGAAGAATCATGACTTTCCACCCATAAAATTGTATGTTGAAGAGGCCCCAAAATTGCAGATCGAGGCTCTACAATCATATTTGAGATATATAATCTTGGGGAGAGATGGTTACTTTAGAGCCCACATGAGGATGATTGAGTGTGGGTGCCGTTGAGGCATATTGATTTTGTGAGAGTCAAGAGCCGATTGGATGGACTTATACGGACATTATGTGCATTTCTCTTAGCATTTGTTCCATAAAATCTAAATCATATCGGACCATAAGCCTAGTATCAAGCACCCAGATGACTAAACCTACCTATGCAATAGGTAGTGAAAAACAAAATCATCAAATGGTTAGATGCTCGATTCATATATCCCATTACAGATAGTAGGTGGGTTTGTCCTATTCAGTGTGTTGCTAAGAAAGGTGTGATTATTGTGGTTCCTAATCAAAAGTTGAGCTTGTTCCGATGCGGCCAGTGACTAAATGAAGAGTATACATGGACTATCGAAAATTAAATGCTTGAAAAGAAAAAGGACCACTTCCATTTGCCATTGATGTATTAGATGTTGGAATGCCTTGCTAGTATGGGTTAGTATTGTTTTTCTTATGGTTACTCGGCCTAAAATCAGATCCCGGTTACTCCAAAAGACCAAGAGAAGACCGCGTTCACTTGCCCTTATGGGACCTTCCCCTTCAAACTGATGCCATTTGGATTCCTCAATGCTCCATTGATCATTCAGTGTTGCATGATGTTGATACTTTCAGATATGGTGGATGACAATATTGAGGTATTTATGGAGGAATTCTAGTGGTTACATGGATCATATGGTGTTTGAGTGCAGTGGCCGATTGGTAGTGACAACCAGTATGAGGTGTAATCTAGTGATACTGGGAAGAAAAATGCCACTTCATGAGAAAGACGGGATTGTTCTAGGTCATCAGATTTATGACAAAGGTATTGAGGTTGCCAAAGATAAAGTCAAGGTAATAGAAAAACATCAACCACCTATCTTTGGTAAAGGTGTTAGAGGTTTTCTGTGGCATGCAGGCTTTTATAGAATGTTTCTCAAGGACTTCTCCAAAATTGCACACCCATCATGCCAATTGCTTGAAAAGGAGTGCAAGTTTGATTTTGATGATTCTTGTTTGAGAGCTTTGGAGAGTTGAAAGTAAATCTAGTTTTTGCACCTATAATTATTTCACTAGAATGGGGGCAACCATTTAAAGTGATGCGTGATGCGATTGGAGTGGCGCTTGGTGTGGTATTGGGACTAAGACAAGAGAAGATTCTTCATCCTATTTACTATCACAACAAAGCTCTTAATATGGCTCAAAAGAATTATATAGTGACTGAAAAAGAACTCCTTGTTGTGGTTTTTCCATTTGAGAAATTCTAACCCTACTTGCTTGGTACTAAGGTCCTAGTGCATAGTGACCATTCTGAATTGTTGTACCTGATGGCTCAAAAAGATGCAAAAGCGAGGTTTATTAGGTGGTTGTTGTTCCTGCAAGAGTCATATTTTTAGGTGAAAGATAGAAAGGGAATAAAATATCAAATTGTCGATCATTTTTCCCGATTAGAAAGGGAAGTTATGCTCAAGTCTAGGATACGGGACTGAAACTTAATGATGCTTTTCCAGTCATACTGGTATTGCTTGCTTCTCATGATCTTATTCCTTGGTGCATAAACTTTGCTAGCTACTTGGAAAGTGATCTAATTCCATCAGATTCGTCTTTTCACCAAAGGAAAAAGTTTGTGCATCATGTGAAGAAGTTCTTTTGGGATGATCCTTATTTATTGTGCATTTGTGCTGATGGGAATATTCGTCGTTGTGTTCTTGAGGTTGAGATGATGAGTATACTAGAGGCATGTTATTCTTCGCCTGCTAGTGGGTGTCATAGTTATATTCGAACAGGGTATAAAATGTTGCAGTGTGGGTATTACTTACCTACCATCCACCAAGATGCTCATGATTTTTCCAAGTCATGTGATCGTTATCAAAGAGAAGGAGGAATTTCAAAGAGACAAGAGCTACCTGTAAATCCAATATAAGTGATTAAGTTGTTCCATGTCTGGGACTTAACTTTATGGGTCCATTTGTAAGTTAACATCGGATGAATTATATTCTTGTTGCGGTTTATTATGTATTTAAGTAGGTGGAAGCAATTGCGCTTTCAAACAATGAAGGTAAAAGTGTCACCGCATTCCTAAAAAAACGTATCTTCAATACTTTTGGTACACCTAAGGAGATTATCATCGATGGAGGTTCCCACTTTTGTAATAAGTTGTTCAAGGTGTTTCTAGACAAATATGGAGTCTGTCACAATGTAGCTACTCCTTACCATCCGCACTCTAGTGGGCAAGTTCAAGTGTCAAACAGAGACATAAATCAAATCCTTGCAAAGACTGTGAATGCAAATAAAACTGATTAGTCAAGGAGCCTTGATGATACTCTATGGGCCTATTGCACCGCATTCAAGACTCCCATAGGTATATCTCCCTACCAACTTATATATGGGAAGCTGTGTCATTTTCCATAGAGGCTAGAGCATAAGGCTATATGGGTGCTAAATAAGTTGAATATGGAATGGGGCACCGTATCGAGTCAAAGAGTGAATGACATGAATGAACTCGATGAGTTTCACCTAAAAGCTTATGAAAGTTCTGCCCTGTACAAGGAGAAGATGAATAAGTATCATGATCAAAAGATTAAAATTGTGAAATTCATGTAGGTGATATGATGCTTCTATTAAAATCAAGTTTATTCTTGTTTCTAGGAAAGATCAATTCCAACTGGACCAGGCCATTCAAAGTTGCACAAGTATTTATTAATAGAGTGGTTGAGCTCGAGAACAAAGAGAGAACAAGGTTCAAGGTGAACGGCATAGGATTAGAGTCTACATGAGGCGGTTTCAAAGTGTGCAAGAACTGATTGAAGCCTATTACCTTGATAAAATATGAGTAATTAATGGTCCTACGTTGTTCCACGACGTTAAATAAAGCGATGCTTTGCTGGGAACCCAACTATTGGTTTTTCTTTTTGAATTAGGAGTTTTCTTCTTTTATTTTAATTTTTGTAACTCTTTAGATAGGTTTGTTATTTTTGTATTGGTGTGTTCTAGATATAAATAATAGGTTTTGTGCCTAAAAATTTTTCAAAAAATGTAAAAAGGAAGTCCTAATGGTTGCTACATGTGTAAGGATGAAAAGTTGAATCTGCAAAAAAAAAAGGTTGTCTAGAGAACTATGAATCCCATCAATGGTATATGGTTCCATACACAGACCAAAGTCTCTTGTACACCTCAGGTAAGTTTTCTATAAAATCATAGTGTAAGAGTGACCTATGAACCATCGAGAAGATATCGTGGGTCAAACCTATGGTTTCTGAAGACCTGACCCTGACCTCCTTTTAATCAAAACCACTATATTTAAATGCATCCCCCACTACCCAAATTCTCTTCTGACAATTTCTACCCCTCCAAATACCAATACTCCTATATTAATTCCCCATATCACTCCCCTCTCCCACAATTCTCGTCTTTTATCTAAAAATCATCCCATTTTCCCCTCATATATTTCTCGGTCCAGGTTTGATGTCTACGGGCCAGCAAAAGGTCTAAGGAGTTTAACAATCACACACTCACCCTGTTTGCTTAATTGTAAAGTAAAATGACACCCTAAATCTGAATTTCGTTGTTAATTGTTCAAATAATGAAGTCGCAGTAGTGGATCTTCACCTTGGGCTGTTTTTATATTATATTGCATGTTAAATTATAGTTCAAAACACCCTTGGGATGATAGAATACAAATGTGTTGTTCATTTTAACAAAAATATATCAAGTAATATGTTGAATTGCAAGTTTTGACTTAGGGTTCATATGTTTTGTTATAATAATATGCAAATTCTTGTGTAAATGGAACCCTAAAAATGATTAACTACCTAATCACTTTTTGAAATACATGTGTATTCCTAATATATTTGTATATGCTGAAAGAAACAACACACAAGAAATTCATCTAAAATCTGGCACAAATCGGAACCCACGAGACCCAGTCAACGGATAGTAGGTCATTCTACGGACTGTAGGTCAGGTCCGTGGTTAGAAGCACACATATTTTTTGTGAAGTTATGAACCATGGTGTGGACTATGTTCCATCGTTCCATCGACGGACTATTCTGCACATATATGGTTCCACCTCAAAGACTCAATTTTTGATACTCTTAACTACGGAAGGAACCTACGGACTGTAGGTCCAACCATTGATTGTAGGTCCAACCACAGACCGTAGTTCCAACCACAGACCATAGGTACCAACCGTGGGTCAGCAATTCAGCAACTGCCCAACATTGTTTTTGCTTTTTCATTTAGATTTGTTTCTTGTTCTAAAATTCTTCCAACTATTTTATTAGTTTATTTTGGTACTAACTAAGCTTCTACATGTACTATGGCCACCAAAAAAGATTTAACTTACGCCTCGAAGGGAAATTCAAAATTTGTGGCACCTTCCTTAAGGCTGATTGGTGAGGACACTAAATATGTTCCTCCAAACACCCAAACTTCCCCTACTGATACTCGCACTATGAGGAACTGATCTCAGCTAGTGATTCTAAACGTGGTAACTTCCCTAGTCAAATGAGAGGGACACACCGATACTAGTTGGCTATGAATTTGTATCCGGCTCCAATTCTAATGGATTCACTGCATCAACTTCTAAGGCTGATAGTGCAGTTGACATTCTAGTGCCCTCAAATATTGCTCCTACATCAGTTGCTGAGGAACCAATTTGATGGTGTGTGAAAGTCCAATATAAGATTTATAAATATTCCTGCATGCTAAATAAGAAAGAAAAGATTGATTGGCTAGTCATCGAGGAGCTTTGGGGTCTCACACATAACCTGCACACTCCTCTAGTCATTGAGGGACTTTATCATAGACACAGGTACGAGTGGATGACCCATCCCCTAGGCTACACCAATTTGGTATTTCTCTATTGACATCTCCGAGACCACCCTTAGAAGACTTATCTATATCTTGGATCATACTCTTCCCTTTAATACAACATCTAGACTATCTCATGGGAATACTCTAGAATCGAGCATTTTAGAATAATGTCGAGCATAGAGAGTCGCTTGTTAGGTGGATAGCACGACATTTTTCCATATATGGAGAGCGAGAAGAATGGGTTAGTATTCCTAGTATGGGCATCAGGAAGGTAACCGTATATTTTTCTACAAAATTCTTCTAACTACTGGTATGTAATAGGTTTTCTCCAACTCAGGCGGACAATGTGGTCGCGTTGGATCGAGCGGTGATAATTGAAGCCATGGTTGCAGTATTCATGTTCCAACTTTGTAGGTATTCTAGTGTACTAGTATGTGAGTGTGACTAGCTGTTTCACGCAACCAAGACTCTGGACATATTCAGGATGAGGCCAATGCAGTCACACCTCGTAAGAATCCACAGGTTGAGGTGCCACCATTAGGAGATGATCTTGTAAAGGATGTGGAGCTAATGCAGGATGATGACACTGCCCCTCCAGCCACTACAACAAACACCCAGGCTCCTCCATCTCCGTCTTTCTGTTAGGACCCTAGTTCGTCTAGAGCTTTTTATTCTTCTGGTTCCTGCATGATCCTGTTAGCTCGAGTATAAAGGATAGAGAAACAGATGGCCACTCTAGTTCAGCATGTAAAACCATGGATGGAGTGTGCTATATTGGATTCCAAGCCTATGAGTAGTAGATGGAGCATATGATGGAATAGAAGGTCCATGTCATTCATCAGTGCCGGGATGCTTTTGAGTTGAGAGTCCTAGAGCAGTCGTCCCTGTCTATTGATGTGACCTATCTCTAGAAGGAGATAAAGATCCTACATGCTTATATTACTATACTTCTCTCTCCATAGATAATGAGCCACAGTCTTCCCCTACTGCACCAATTGATGATACGGTGTTGAGTTCCTTATTCGGGCATGGTATGCCGCAACCAGATTCTTCTCATACTACTATAAAGTGCCCCTGCTTTGGTATGACGACAATAAGGTTGGGAGAGAGAGAAAGAGTGAGTGTTGTCATACTAAGGTCTTTGGGAGGGCATCCATAGTTGACGACGAGATGAGATAACATCGTGATAGGAAGATAAGTGTTAGAGAATCTAGTAGCGTGATCACTACTAATGGTGCGGTGAGAGTTTATGATAGCACTACAGAGTGTGTTCAGATGTTAGATGGGAGTGCTATTGATGGATTTCCATGTGAATATCCAGCAGGCTTGGGGAAATTGAAGCACCCACTGCTTCAGTGGTCTTCACCGCATATGCGCCACATGTTTGCTTCACCCATCCTTTAACTTTTAATTTTTGGCATTGGGGACAATCACACATTATTTTGTTGGGGTTGGGTTAACATATTGTGAGTGATAGGGTGGAGTCTTACTAAACCCAATTTATAATCCTCTCTTTGGGTTGTCTTGCCTATGTTATTTTTCCTCAATAGACTATTTTAATTTTTCTAGAACCTACATGTTAGGAATGTATGTGTAGGATTAAGTAAAAATATGAAATCATGATGGCATATAAAAAGCATGAAAACAAATGATCCTTGTCCAAAATGTTGAAATGTGCTCGATGGATAGTCTTGAATAGTTGAATGTGTTGGGTATTAATGTGACATGATAGGGAACCAATTTGACCTCGTTACTTAAGCTAAAAATTGAACTGGGTAATCTAATAATTTGGTAATGAAATAATGTGCCAAGAGTGTCTGAGAAAAGTTGAATTTTCAAATAGTTTTAACCAATCTAGAACTTGCCTCATTGGTCCTGCTATGATAATATAGGCTAGAAATTTGGAAGTGATCATAGGCCCTTGTTCAAATTAGTCCACTTAAGTCTAAAAAGATCCAACCAAATGAAATCAATATTCCCTTTGATCAAAATGTTTTAGACTTAAAATAGAACATTTCGTTTGATACACCTAACTCACCTTCCCTAAAATCTATCTTGGTCATGGTCCCTCCTTGGACATGTGCACCTTGACTTAGGCCAAAAGCCTTAGTTGAGGGTGGATGATTCAATAATTTACAATAATTTTGTCCCTAGTAGGACATTAGATATTTTGCACCTCGACTAATGAAAAATTCATCAGTTGGGGTGCCTATGAAAGAGGAATCCAAAAGAAAAAAGGGTATGAAAAGATTTTTGTGTTGAAAAAGAGAAAAAGAACAGATAGAAGATGATGTGACTTTGTGCAAAAAAAGAAAAAACATGGTAAATAAAAATGCTAAAAAATATTTTATAAATAAAGTGAAACAAAAACAAGAAATTGAAAAATAAGAGCAACAAAGTCGAAAGTCACATCCATGTTGAAAAAGTCAAGGGAAAGAAATTAAAATGAAAGGATATACAAAATAAGTTTAGACAAGAGGTAAAAAGTCAATGTAATGTAGAGGGCAGAAAGTCACTAAAAATTACCCCAATGTACCACACCCAGCCCTGAGCCTATGTTACAAGCTAAGAAAGTCTTATAGTGATCCTAGGAACTAATTTGGAGCGTCTAAGCAATGAAAATAAGGGCAAGACTGGCATTGAGAAGCAAATGTAGATGAAATCACTTCTGAGCGTGAGTACTGAATGAATCCTAAACTCAAATTTCATATCTTCTGCGTGAAAAGGATTTAGTTCGAAGTGAGGGCACTAGTTACATTGTTGGAAAGTTTATCGCTTAGTGATTGGTACAAAGCGTATATTGTGTTGTCTATTGGTAAATCTTTTTCATGTATGGATTTACATGAGCTGGCTTGTTGAATCTAATAAAAAGGGATTTGCACTAAGAAGATGGAATGGGTTGAAATAGCCATGTGATTGTTGAGATTGTATATCTTCTTTCTACACAAGTATCGTTTAAACTTTTACTATGTAGCTTAAGGACAAACAACATGTTTAAGTTGAGGGTGTTGATGTACCACGAGTTTACGATATTTTTGATACATTTCACTTAATATTATTGTTTGTACAGGGACATTTTAGTAGTGGAAATAATGTTATTATGTCATGTATGTAGGAATAGGCTTAAACGCGATTAAGTGAGATGACAGCTAAAAATCCTAAAGTGGTAGCCACCCACGAAGGGACCTACAGTTTATAGGTCTTATAGTGGTCCGACGATGGTGGGCATCAATGGGAGCATTGGGGAAGTATAACCTAGTGTAGAACCATGAAGAAGCCTATGAACCACAGGTCAGCCTATGGGCCGCATTTCATGTTCGTTGAAGGTGTGTAGAGAGTTGAAGTTCCAACACCTCATGAATATCATAAGTGTGAAGTCATGGCAGACGACCCAACCTACGGTCCGTCCTGCACGTCCGTCAACAATTAATTGGGAGTTGAAGGCTCCACCCTATGCACAAAAGATCTAAGTGTTTACCAACGGAGGGGACCTACGGGTTGTACGTCAACCCATGGTCCGTAGGCCGAGTCGTTGATCAAATCTGCGTCGAAAAATTTTATTTCCTTATTTTGTTTCCATTATATTTAGGACATGTTTTCTATAAATACCGTATGTAAACCTCATTTTTAGGGGTTATACATTATTGTTAACTTTTAAATCTTGATATTTTCTACGGAATTAACTTGCAAACTTTGGCAATTTGATTTCCAAATTTCTGTGTATAAGTTTTTTCTTTGAAATTCAATCGAAGATTATGGTTTCTTCAACTTTAAATGTAAATTCATGAATTCTCAATACAAAAATATGAATTGTGTTCTTTTAGTCGTGATTCACTAAATCCATAACACGGGTTGTGGGAACTATGAGAAATTAACAAGGTATAAATAATAACTAAGTAATTCTTGAATAATGTTGGTGCATGCATTGGTAATTTATTCGCTTAGAAGTCTCTTTAACAGTGGAAAATGTTAGAACTCGTCTCGTGCTACTTACTGCACCAAGGAGGTAGTTAAGAAGAATAGAATTATCAACGGAGATTTACTGTGATACTATCTAATAGTCTAATGTCAATTTGTGCGAGGGTTAAAACTAAGTCATACATTGATGTGATGTCTAATATGAGGTAAACGTAAGGGTTAGCATATTATTCACATGTAGCCAGACCAAGGTGCGGTGTGAAATTCCTTAAATGGAAGACCAATCACTTAGGGATACATATCTACCAACTTTGCATATAAAAAACTAGGAAAGGGTTACTAATATTAGGATTACCGTGTTAAGAGCTTATGAGGAACACATATACCCTAGTTTCTCTCTCTCATTGATAACAATAAAACTCGAATCTTGCTCATTTTTTACTTACACAACAATAAGTTATTTGTTTCACAACCCACCCACCCTCCACTTACTTGTCTTGGACATAACTTGACTAAACGAATATAATGGTGAGTAAAGTGTAACTCTAAACCATATTCCTCATGGATCGACCCCAACCTACAAGTTGGGTTCTTTATTTGACAAGGATCGCTTATACTTCATTAGGGATGCGTAATTTGAGTGAATCAACCATTAAAAATAATTGAAAACAAAATGATTAACAATTCATGCATAAACACTATTTCAAAATTACTTAATTATTTGTCTTACAATGTTAACCACTCATGGTTCCCACAACCCTTGTTGGTGCATTTAGGTATTGAATTTTCACTATTCATAAGGGTTAATAATATAAATCATGAACATAAAATTAGAATACATGAAATCCAAAATCTTGAATAGAAGAACAAACGCAAATTTCATAAACCAAACTTTAAGAATTAAATATAAAATGTTTGCAGAAATAATCCCAAAGTTGAAACAAAGTATCAAAAAATGTCAAAAACCCAAACAAAAAAATTAAAAGTAATATCTGTTGAAGATAAATCCTAAACCAGGTAGGAAAAAAAAGATAGACGGAATTTAGTTTTGCCAATTTCATTAATGGATAGCCACCTACGGCTCGTCATACGAAAAATAGCACGTAGGTGCAACTGATTCTTAGCAGTTGGCCAAACATGTTGCAAAATCAATGACGGTTTTACGATCTAATGGCTCGTAGTTCATGTATGGTCTATCATTCTCACTCTTATTCATGTACTGGAACTAATCGTCTTTGAAGTTCATGACGTCCTCATTCATCAACGCTTGCATCCTACTACGGCTCATTAGTAGCCTCTGTGGTTCCCCCACTTAGTCCTGTTCCTCGAACCTTTCATTCCAAGCCTTGCACCTAGGAGCATCTCAAATAAATTATGTTTAATAAATTTTCCTAGAAACCTTCACCATGCCTCATTTACGGATCATTCAAATAAGTTGATAGCTCGTAGGGGGGCCTTCTTTGGTTACCACTTACATTTCTTTCAAAACACTTTAACGCCCACTGCTACGAAACTTATTTCCTGGAAAAAATTAGATAAAACTAACATCACATTAATAACAAAAAAGGGCCTAAGAATCATGCAGGACTCCAAGCTCACATATCAAACAATATCATAAACTCCCAATACATAAACCCTCGAGTTATATTGTGGCTTGTCCTCAAGTGACACAACAAACTCTATATGACATGCATAAGCAACACACACTCAATCAATCACATGAATTTCTACAATCCATCCTCGTTATATATTCTTCAACATAATGCAAAGCTTTATTCAAGAATCACACAAGGCTAAACTATTTTAGATCACAACATGACATTTGTAACACTCGAAAGTTTCATGACTTGGTTCTGAGTCTCACATAAATAAGTAAACGTTAAGCATGTTTCTAAGTGAACTAAATTGTATTAAAACTAGTTAGGAATTGTTACATTCAAAACGTCCAATAAACGTCCAAGACTTCTAGACGCTAGTGAAATTGAACTAGTTAAAACTTCATTAGGTTTCGTGATGGTATGGAGGTGTTGTATAAAGTCTAAAACTTTTAAAATCACTTTAAATAGGTAATATCATGTATATAGGGTGATCGTTCAGGTCCTACCCCCCAAGGATCGCCCTAGGGGTCCACAAAGGGACCCCAAACTTGGTCAAACAAGTTGCCTAAGGCAGCTCGGAAATGCACTATGGTGAAGTGCCTCCGCGTTGCGGACTAGGTCCCACATGGACCAAAAATATTGGTCTGTGTCGTTGTCACGTCGCAGACTCTTTTGTTTCAAAAATTATATTCAAAAATCATGCGGGGACAGCTCCGTGATGCGGACTTGTTCCGATACAAATCTAAAAATTTTGAATTCAAGTTTGACTCATTAAAAGGTCAACTTAAGTGAGGGGTATTTTTGGGTTTATTTTAGGGGGTTGTATATAGTAGTTGTAATCATATTTTCAACAAAAAATTTCCCACTTCAACATCAAATCCCCAAATACAAAAACCGAAAAAGCCATCACATTCCCTAGTTTCTCTCTATTCAACCTCCATTGAAGAAGCTTTGAGCTTGAAGAAGAATCGAATAACACCCAAGTTTTTTCTACTTCAAATTAGAGTTAAAGTATTGCTAAGGTATAGTTTTTAAAATCTTGGATTTCCTTTCCCCAAGATGTCCTTTCAAAGAGATTTTCAAATTTCCCCAAACTAGGCTTTTTCTCTACACATGGGTCTTCTTTGAAAAACAAAATCACGAATCAGTTGTAATTAATTATGGTCAATTAATGTTGTTTAAGAATATATTATTGTTTAATTCTTGTTATTCACTCAATATTCCCATTTACCCATGTCTTCCCGCAATTTCGTGAAAACCTTGAATCGATAAGGTGAATTGGAAGAGGATGAATATGTTAATTGACAACATTTATGTTTTTTATGTAATTCCTTGTTGAATTTACTTTAATTATGCATTGTCTATGTATTCTTTGGTAATTGAAGTATTTAGGAAATGAAAGGGCAAGAAGGTATGAAGTTTGATTCTTCTTGAATTTAATTATGAAGTATGAGTTACTTAGATTGAGACGCTTCTATATCTAATGTGTGGTTGTGGTGTTGATAGAAAGTTTCCTCATCCTTAACCCTAAACCATTGAATTGGTCATGAAGTATGCAAGTATGTCATGGTATTATCATTATATGATTGAAAGTAGCTTCTCATTATTACAACAAAGTGTTGAATGAAAGGTTTACCCACTTGTATGTGGTTTCTAAAGTAGAAGGGTAGTTCTCACTTATGAATACCTATGAGCTATTAAAATAAGATGTTCACATAGGTGTGTATAAGAGACTAACGTGATCTTGTATAATGAGTATGATGATTACTAAAGGGAATAAATGCTTAGCACCGAAAACTGCATGTAAATGACATGGAGGTATCGTGTTTAGCAAGTCCGGCCTCCCACGTGGGTTTCTTCACGTTTAGCAAGTTTGGAGTCCCATGATATGTGTTTTCTAATGATATGGAAACCTCCACGTTAGTAAGTCAAGGTTTCTAGTAACAATCACCTTGACCCTTAACTATGTGCCCACATAGGACTATAGCTTAGTGGTTCCACCTAGATAGCTATATAAGATTGGTTACACCTTAGGCAATTGTTAACCCTCTTGTTTCGGAGTGGGGGAAGAACACCGGATTACATGTAGCTCACATGGTATCAAGTTGGTTATTGCACTATCTTCCCTAATGTAATACGGTGAATGAAAAAATAAAGTATGTGAATTATTATTAGGCTGTCCTTAAAGGTACTACATAGGGTTTGAGGGAGGGTATTGGACTTTCTTAGTGATGCACATGGGGGATCCTAAGGGGATCGTTTATTAGGTCCTGTATGAGTAATTGATGGCATGTTATGTATGTCCAAGTTCAAGGTAAGTTAGTATGATATGAAACTTATGAATCAAGCATGTGGTTTAAGTTATGAGATTATTGTTATAGTACGAAAAGTGACTAATGTGATTCTTAGATTTTGATAGGGTTATGGGGTTTTATCTTGGCATTGCATAAGTATTGCTCTAGGTTGCTTATATGTTGGGTTAATTGCGTGTTGGGTTGGCAATAATGTTCTATGTATGTGCATGTTGAGTTGTTAAATATAAAGCATGGTTTTGACTAAATTGTGCCTTTGCTCATGCATTGATGATTTTATGCATAGGAACCATACTTAGTACATGTGTTTTGTACTAACCCATATTTCTTCCCTTTTTCCCCTACATTGTAGGTTACGGCCATTGAAGAGCTTCTAGGCCATTTTGAAAGGATACTTGGACTTCTTCCTCCAAGCATCGGTGAGTCCTTCAAGTTCAAGGATGGTGCCTTTGATCTACCCTAGTATTGATATAGTATAAAAGACATTCATTGCTTCCTTATTCCTAAAGAAAATTTTCGTAAGCCCTAAGTGGCAATGTCTACTTGTGTAAGGGCTATGCCCGAATATTGTACTTCGTTTAGATAGTTTAATGTGAGACGATATTATTAGACTAAATCATTATATGTTTATTATGTTAACTAAACGAGAAGCCTATGTAAGTTTCCTATGTGAGGAGTCTAAGTAAACTCCATACGTATATCTAAAGTAAGAAAGAGGACTATGTTTACCTCAATATGTATAAAGTTTCAAATTCTTCTGCATTTTTGACCTATGATGTGTAATGATGAATGCTAAGAGGCTAGTCTTAGTCATATTCGAGGACGACAACGGTGGTTACTTCTAGGGGGTGCTCCCCCGTCGTGACATACATTGACATACCAATAGACATCTTTACATACACAGACAACTATCACCAAGTTATATTGTTTCAATTGTGACTTGTGCCCTTACCATAAACAAATACCCTTTTCACACAGAATCTGATATTTTTGTTAGGGACCTATTATACACTCACACTCAAAAGTGAATTCAAATACAGTTTGTGCTCAATACCATAGTCTTGATCTTCTTGTCCACACTTTGACTTTCTAAATTGGTTACTTAGGATCACCACAAGATTTTCTTAGCTTGTAGCTTAGGCTCAAGGTTAGGTGTAGTATATTTGGATATTAAGTGACTTCACTGACCTTCTTGACATTACATTGGCTATTTTACCTATTGTATAATCAATACAGACATTATCTTGTTTTCTAATCTTCTCCTTATGATTCATTTTAGCGCGGGCGTGAGTTTAATGATATTCTTTCTTATTTCATCTCTTTACTTAAGCATTTGCACTTTTTTGTTTCTTTTTGTTCAGTCACACCATTCTTTAAATTTTTGCAACTTTTTCTTCTCTACACGCAACTATTTTCATACCCTATCATTGTCGTTTTCATAGACAGTAAACCTTTAGGGAATATGAATAGTAAGGTAAATCAACCTATCGTATCGACGAGATGCAACAAGAAGAAAATTAACAAACTATGAAAAAGAATTTCTTCACAATATCAACCCTCAAAAAATATATTTTTCACGAGTTGAGGTGCATGATGTCCTAAGGAGGACCAAGGAAAAAATTAAAGCAAAATTTTGAAGTAGCCACCCTCAACATAGGATTTTTTAAGGTGCACAATGTCTAAGGAGATACAAGGGAACAATACCACACATATTTTAAGGGAAGGTGAGTTGGGTATATTGAATGAAATGCTATTCGTTAGGCTAAAACATTTGTGTATGAAAGGGAGCATTTATTCTTTTATTGTTTTTTTAAGGCTTAAGTGGAATCATTATCAATAATGACCTATGATCATATCTCAGTTTCCAGTCTAAATAATCTAAGAAAGGCCAACAGTGCAAATTCTAGATAGGTATACACTATATGAGTATACAACAGCCTCAGACACACATGACAACTTGTTTCACTATCAAATCATTAACGCATCTGGTTCAAGTTAAAGTTAAGTCATGTTTTCATAATGGCTCATATCATGTCATATAGAGATTCAACATATTCAACTCTCAAGCACACGGATCTAGAAAATATTAAAATTTTAAGGGGTATCAATTTTCATGTTCAAATGTCATCATGCTTTCATTTTGGTCTACCTGTTAACTTGTACTCTCCTAAACATGGCGGTTCAAAATAAATAATAAAGGGTTTCTTGGGGAAATAGCATGGTTTAGCAAAAACCCAAGAAGTGAGTTTGGCTTTAGGCTTCACCCTAATTAGGCACATTTCCATATTAACCCCAAAAGGAATGGTACAAATGCACTCAATACAGAAAACCAATTAGGACTTCACCCTAATAGTCACATTCCATTATTTAAACCCCCAAAAGAATCTGGTACAATGCACTCAATACATAAAACAATATATTAATTATTAGAAGGCATACACATCAACAAAAGGCCCAAGTTGAGGCCTTTAAAGTACCCTAAGCTCAAATGCATCGATCCTCCAATTCACATTTCTTCGTACAAGCCCAAATATGTTATAGTAAGAGTGGCCATCTGAGTCTCTAATTTTCAAAATTAAAAGGGGTAAAAGCACGTGGTGTGCTTACACTGTTGATGAATGAACTAGAAGGGGAATCTTATTCAATGGGCTTTGCACTGGTGGAAATGATAAGCACTTCATTAGCCTACTCAACATTAGTAGTAATACATTACTTAGAGGTGGTAATTCAACATGTATACCCTTCTGAGGGGTTGTTGGGTTTGCATCATCTTTGATTAAGCATGCATCAACCGTCTAAGCTACCTAAATAAGCCAATATAATTTCCAAAATGGCAGTAGCGATTAATGACGTTTCAAAGAAACTTCATCTAAGTGTACGTGTTAATAGTCGTTCATCAGTATATAACCTAACTAAGTGAATCGAGGTCGAATCCGCAAGGAGCAATATGTTTTTAAGATTCAATTAAGAAGTGTAAATATGATAAAATCAATCATAGGAATAAAAGTTATCAAATAAAAACATTATTCAAATCAGGGTGACAAGAATGTCAAATGGTGGATTTGGTTTTGAATTATCAACTACAAACACTAGCAAATAATACGACATTACTATAATGAGATGGGTTCTGGGTGGATTTTGTTATAGGCTAATGTAAACAAATGGGTAATGGCATTTGTTAGAAAATATCTAAATATTAATGAGTAAGAAAGACTATAGAGGATGTAAATTTTATCTCAAATAATTTACCTCGAATCAAGTTGATTTCCCTCGAACATCAATAAGCATGCAATATAAGAATAGCACACACCTTTGTTACGACCCGAGATCATCCCCTAGTCGTAACACGGCGTACTCGACCTCTCGGAGGTCTTAAACATGACCTTATCATTCATTCATCGCATTTTCATAGAATAGTTCATAAACTAAAACCTTTTTAAAGATTCCTAAGCGTAAGCCACCCACACTTTCATAGGAATCTGATAATCAAGTGGAATCTAGCTCACATAATGACAACATAGCTCAAACGTTAGAATCTCAAACTCGGGACACGACCTTTACCATTAAATGAAACTATACCAGAAATTGTGTCTATAACAAGTCTTATATGAAATAAACTAGAACAAAGGCCATGTCCCCGAACATATGAAGATATACCAAGAGTCTTGAAGAACAATCATAGCCCAAGCTTTACTCTAGAGATAACTCACTTGCCCACATCCGACACTTGTAGAAATGGACAAAACTATGCGAATTAGACATTAATCATTGAGTAGATGAGCTAGTAAAGAAATCATGTCACAAGGGACACTTTATTGAAATATATTTTTCATGCTATTTTATTATCACTTTTTAAACCAAGTCCAAAGACATCATACAATCAATTATCAAGATACCAGAAATACTCCCATAATTCCAAGATACGACATATTCCATTTAATACCCATCTAACCATTTAGATTCTCTACAGTAAATCACGTTATCTTAGACCCACCTACGTAGCCATGACTAATGACCATTACAACCCCCCATACACCCTAGATGATCTTCAGACTCTTACTCTAAGTAAGATGTTTCCTCTTCACACAACCAACCTCTCACATTCATACTAAAGAGTACTAAAATAGACATGTCATTCTTTGGGAGACTCACACTACTGGTCGTTGAAGACCAGGAACCTTCTAGGTACCTTCAATCTTTACTACATGTCATATATAGATAACATCCCGTTCCACTACCTACACGTTGTAAGAACGCTCTCTAATACACAGTTACCTACCACATGAATGAGAATATGTATTGACGGTCTCTGAGATCGAGGAGGAATAAGGACCCCGACATAGACCCGAGTACTATCTAGGTGTATGGAATTCCGTTCATAAGACCCCACACCATGGATGTGTTCTACTTGACAAAGGTCGAACTAGGACACTTTCCATGTATTACGATGGTTTAACAAGGGGATATCAAAGGCCTTCTTTCTCTGTACTCTGTCTCATAATTCAAGTAAAGACTACCTTCAGCAATATCCACTTGGTGCTTTCCGCCTTGGTTCTCATGAGTGTAAATTCCCTGACTAAGAGTATTAGGAGAAGGTACCATCCCTAAGCCTTACAACGCAAAATTTCCAAGACCGGGTCAACACGGGCTACCAATTAGGTCATTCGATTTTAGAATCATTCATGGAATGGGTACCATTTCGTCGATCCTATTCACTAAATATAAACCTTCTTTCATATTCAAGTTTGCACATTCCTTACGGCCTAGTACTCATAATAATGGGCACAATACTTAGGCCTACTGGTTCAAGACATACTTTAGAATACATCATTTATCTTCATGTATCCAAGTAGGGACAACCTAGCTCTACCTAAACAAGAACTATTAACATACTGATTTTCATATCTATCATCAGCACTACCACATTTATTAGAACATGCATTCATTCACATATCACATAACTTTATATCATTTCAATTAACATCATGTAGCTACTTCACATCATAGCGATCTTCCATATACACATGCCCCTTCATTCAACATCAGAAGACTCAGATCACAAATCATAATACAAAAAAAAAACCAAGAAGTAAGACCTCATTAGAAGTGTATCAAACCATAAAATCACTCATATTAATAGCACTTAATCAACTCCCATCCTCCAATATCACAATTCACCATAATCTAATTCCAATACTTCCATCATACAAAGAACTTACCCCTCACCAGCCCATAGGCCACTTACCCCTCCCAAATCCACAATTCATAATATATAGATATAGATAACACAAGGAACCATTCTATAAAGAAATGTAAATACAATTCATCCATAGACAATCACAATTATCAACCCACTTTCAAGTCAAATTAAGGGATTAGAGGGTCAGGAAACGCATGGTTTTTTCATTGAAATAATCAATTGCTACATAATCATAAAAATTCGTTTAAACCATTGATTCAAAGAATCCTTAGTTTTGAGTAAGAATTGGAGTTTTCGCATCTTTTTTATAACCTTTAAACCATTTTAAATTTTCTCTAAGAGAAATATAAACCTATATCAAGAGTCACGGCCACCCAAACTTAGTACTGAGAAGCCCGTGCAATTAAAAGAAAACATGGATGGAGTCATTTAATCCAAGCTCAAAACTTACTTTAAGCTTCCATGGAGTTTTGAGATAACTTTAAGGTGGGAAGGGTTTTGAGTTTTGAAGAACGAATTCTAATTTTTGGGGGTTTCTCTATTTTAACTAACTTAAAATACCCTAAATTATGTAAAATAACCGTCCCCATATTTATTTAGCCAAGGGTGGAATTTACAAAACAACCCTTGTCTTGCCTGAAATAAAATGTAGAATTACAGGCGCCTACACACGACCCCCACCTACGGACCGTAGGTGGGATGATGGCCCATCCTCCATGGGTGTGGTCCTGGTCCAGGCTTTCAATGGATACAGGGACTTCCTAGCTAGGGCAGGACTCACGGAGGCCACTCACGCCCAATTAAATGACCTAATGGTTGTAGATCATGGTCGTAGCTCACCCCAATCGACAATTTTTGGGTCTAACCTGTGGGTCCTCCTCAAGGACCCTTAATGGCCCTTACGAGTGTTACTAACCCCGAACATGACCTATCACACGGGGTCACCTCACTATTTTGTACCCCAACGACACGCCAAACATAGACCAACATAACCTGAACACATCTCAACACAAGGACTAGCTTCCACATGTGTCACGACCTGCGAGAACCCTAGTCCCGTACTGGTGTGTTCTATCCATGATAGGCTTGACAAGCCCTTACATCATCATTGCATCATAGATAGAATTAAAGTGGAAACATTAAAAAACTTTGAAGTTCACCTTCCTCATATATTTCAAAAATAGAATCTTATAATTGTATCACATTACCATCTAAACATAAGAAGTAATGAAAAGGGGCACTTAGCCCTTAAGTCATAGCAAGTCTTTACAAAATGAATAAACATAGTCCTTGAATGAAGAGGTAAAATAGAACCCCGTCTTTCGTTCTAAGCAATAACAAGCTAGATTCAAAGGCTTTTGTCCTCGACTGATGTCTCACCAACTTAGAACAGCCCAATACTTTTTAGAAAAATGGCCTTGCCTACTCATGATCTGACCTACAGTATGTTAGAAATAGAAGAGATATGGTTTAGAAAGACCACATGTACGAATATAGAAATCCAATCAAATAAACATTTGAAACCATTCCAAAGGGAGACTTTTTTAATAACATGTCACTTCACTTTAAAAGACTTTATCAAGTCCAAGAGCATATACAATCCATTATCACAACAACTACTCATATTATATTCACTCAAGAGTAACTCATAGTAATCCATAGTCAACATTTCAGTAGAGTCCATTTCATCATACATCACAAGTATCGACTGTCCTCCAACCCCAATCCAAGTCTACAAGTGCATTGTGCATGTGAAGCCCCATAACTTCACATAAACCAAGTAAACTAGCAAAGAGACCATAAGCATTGTCATTTACCTTATACATCATTATAACAAGTGGAGTCAATGTCATGCATTACAATTTAAACAAACATCATGTATATCCAGTGAAACCAACATCATTCATATCATATGTATATATAGAACCCACCCTAGATTTCCTTTTAAGGTCCACTTGTACAATGTAAAGGTAACGTCTTATACCCTTAACAACACTATGTAACACCTCTTAAGTACTACTAGTTAGTGTAATCTTATTACTTTCATTCATTCATTTTAACTTTTGAGAAAATTTTCCATAACCGACATAGGCCATGTGAGCTAACATGGAATCGGGTGTCATCCCCTCACACCGAAAGAAGGGTGTCCTACTTGCCAAGGTAGGGCATGTACATTCGTATAACATCTATGTGGATCTACTACCTAAGGTTTCCTACTTGGGAACATAGTTGAACTGGATTTAATAGAAACCCTCTTTATGTTAATTACATTGTAGTTTCCACCGTCATGAGAACATCGTGTGAACCTATCTATCTTCCGTTGGGACTGAACACCTCTCCTTGTCAATTCTCTCGAGTGCTAATCTAACTCCCTTTTTTTTGTCAGTACTTTAAGTCTTCCTGATCATTAAACTCAAGCATACGTCTAGGATTTAACAACCCACATAACATTTTTATAGCTCATAGGTTTAGGATGAGACAAAATCTTCCTTTCATCACAACCGAACATTAGGTGAGAACATTGCTTCATAACATAATCATAAGATGTACATAGTAATTATATTTAACCCCTCATCATAGCACACCTATCATCAACTCACAACCATCATATTCATAGCATGATAGTAAATTAATGACTTCACCATTAATAATTCAATTAACCAATAATACCAAAGATAAGCCAACAATATTAACTAAAAAGTTCATGACCTTGAATAGCTTACAATGGCCTATCATAAGACAAGCTATTCAGATTCATCAAATCAATATGTTCACGCATCAAAAATTATCAATCATACAAAATCAATTATACAAGAGCAACTGCAATTATAGCACCTCTAATAATTAATCAACATAACTATGATTAGGTTTAGAGAGTGGTAACTTCATGGGATTCTTAAGAAATTAGGTTAAACTCAAAAAACATGACGTAGACAGGCAGGATATAACACAATAAACACCAATGTAACAATTGATATATTCATTATCTTCAACTAATTCACCAAACATGATCCAAGATTTATGAAATTGGTGAAGAACATGGATCGAAGGTAATTTCAACTAAACAATAACAATTACCCATCATTAAACACCTAAACAACCCTAAGTCATCATAATTCATCATAATTGACCCATAATTTTGGTTTTAAAAGGAGACCCATTTGCATAGAAAAACCCTTGATTTTGGGGCATTATAAAAACATCTTTGAAGGGACCTCTTGGGGAAAGGAATCCCAAGAGTGAAAGAATTCATGCTTTAACGAAGACTTAGCCACAAAATTGAGTATAAAACTTGGAAAATTGATCTTTTCCTTGAAGCTTCAATGTTCTTCAATGGAGGTTTGGGTAGAAAGAGAATTTAGACGTGGGAGAAATTGGGTTTTCAATTCGGGGATTTGTTTTGGATAAATAAGTGGGGTAAAACTGACTTAAAATAAATATATACACATCCCCTAAAATTAAAAAACACCCCTCACTTAGTTGGACCTTTTAATCAAGTAAAACTTGACTTTAATTTTCAGAATTTTCATCGCGGAAAAAGTCTACATTGCGGAGGTGTAAACTCAAGTTTCTGGAAATAAATTTTGGCAAAAAAAGGTTCCACGATAATATACGCAATGTGGAACAAGATTTTAGCCCTTGGTGGAGCTATTCCGTGATGCGTACATGCTCCCTCCATGCACAATTTCTCCCTGCCTTGGGTAGCCAGTTGGACATTGGCCATGGGGAACAGATTTAAAATGTACATGCTTAATAACATCTATGTGGATCTACTACCTAAGTTTCCCTTTGAGGGAACATAGTTAAGGAAACTGGATGGTACTCTAGAAAACTTTTTAATGCTAAGAGCATTGTACTTCTACCTCTTAAATACTCGATTGAACCTATATTCTTGTTGTGAAGGACACCTATCTTGTCACGTGTTCTCGTCTAAGCTAAATTCCCTTTTTTGAAGTATCTTTAAGTCTTCCTTAACATTAATTCATAACATAGGTCTCAGAGGTTTACCCCCTCATATAACATGTTTAGAGCTCATAGAACCTAGGATGAGAAACTCCTTTTATCACAATTCAACATCAAGTGAGAAATTGTTTCATAACATAGTCATAAAATTTACATGGGAATTACCTTTAACCCATCATTATAGAACACCTATCATCATCTCACAACCGTCATATTCATAGCATGATCATACATTCATAACTTCATCATTCATATTTAAATTAACAAACACTACCAAAGATAAGCCAAAAATACTACACTAAATAATTCCTACCTGAATATCGCCAATGCCTCCCAGAACCCATCAGTACTTCAATCCCAAACCAATGAATGTTACCCCTCAAACAATTATCTCAGCATACAATACGCAATTATACAATAATATAAGCTCAATACATCACCCCTAAATCTTATCACATATTCAAGAGTTAGGGTTAGGAGAAGTGGGACCTTTCATGGTTTCTAGGAATTAGGTCAAAACAATATAGCAATTCATGAGAAATAACACAATAACACCAATTAGCAGTGATAATTCCATTAACTTCAAACCATTTCACCAAACAAAACGCAATGATTTATGAATTAGGGAAAACCTGGTCCATAGGGAATTAAAAGTTGAACAACAATAATTTACCAGCATTATACCCCTACACAACCCTAAGTAATCATAATTTATCCATCATTTCATTTTTATACAAGAGATCGCTTGAGAGAACAACCCTTGATTTGCGGGTTATTATGAAAACACTTTGACGGATCTTTGCTGAAAGGGACATCCCCAGAGCGAAAGATTTCATACCTTATGAAACTTATCACAAAAATGATTAGAAACCTTGAAGAATTGATCTTCGTCTGAAGCTCCAATGTGCTTCAATGGAGTTATTGGTAGAGAGAGAATTTAAGAGAATGAGAGAAACTGGGTTTTGCAATGTTGGGGAATTTTGTTTTGGACGGGGTAAAACGCATAAAATCAATATTACCCATCCCCGTAAAGACGCCAAAACACCCTCACTTAGTAGAACCGTTTTAATCAACTAAAACTTGACTTTAATTTTTAGAATTTTTTTCACGGAGGTGTTCCCTCAAGTTTCTGGAAATAAATTTTGGGTCAGAGGAGTGTGCGACAACATCCGTGATGCGGACCAAGATTTTAGCCCTTGGTGGAGCTAGTCCGCAGCGCTGACATGCTCCCTTCATGCACAATTGCTCACTGCCTTGGACAGCTTGTTTGGCTTAATGTGTGGGGTCCTTGGGGGTCATACTTTGATGTTTTATCTACAAAACCATATTTTACCCTACTTAAAGTTATGTTACTAGTCTTACCCTTCTTAACACTCCCACCTTCACCTTACGCTAAGCCACCTACTGTTCAATGTTCACTATTCCGAACGTCTGGTTCGTCTCCTTGAAGTTTAGGCTCTAATACTTTAAAATCAAGTTACTTACATTAGTTTAGGTCAGGAAAAACCATTTTAAACATTATTAAGTAGGTCATTGTATTTCTGAGGTATAACAGAACGTCTTGGTCGTTCCTTGATATTTGACCTCCAAACTGCTTAAACCAGCCCTTAGATGTTATTTCTCAATAATTTAGCAAGTTATTAACTCAAGAAACTCATGTGAGACTCTAGTTCATCAAATTTGTTTTGAGGATTGTAACAACCTTAGTCCATTCACTCTCTCGATTTGAGTGTATGGAATAGGGTTTAGGATTTACTCTCTCGAGCTCAACCTAGGTCAACCCAATACCCACTGACCATAAATCAAAAACCTTAGTTCTAAACCCTCTCTCTCGAGCTGGCCAACAACACAAAGGAAAACTGCATTAGCAACTACAATTCTTAAATTAAACCATAATTAATGATTAAACTCACTTCTAAAAAGCATTTAAGTTCTAACATTACAATACCCCTAACAAATCATCTATAAGTCATATAACACCCCAATAATTGGGGGTTGTGATAACATCATAAAAATAAAACATGTTATTCCAAATTTAGGTTCCATCCAACTAGTAAGATTTGATTTTCGTCGTTACAATGTTCCAATTTGAAGAATCACAGACACCCTTCAAATTTCTTCAACAACTAAAAACTTTAATTTTCCAAAGCTTCAGAAAAAAACTAGAGATCTGTCTGAAAACTCAAAGATTAATTCTATTGAACAAAAGTGTAATTGATAAAATTTTGATCACTAAAATAAATGTTCAAAATGTATTTATAGTTGCCAAAATATGTGGCGAAGAGCCATTCGACGCAGTATGTCAAGCTCCGTGATCCACTCGGCAATCCACCCTTTGGTAAATTCCATCGCCCTTTTTTCCATGGCCTTAAAAATCCTCATGGTTTGTAACTTTGAATATCTACACTGCATCGTGAAACCACTCAACGATCCGTCGACTGTTCCTTTCTCTCGCCAACTTGTTTCTTCCTTCAAGGCTTGGCACACTGGAACTTTAGGTTGTTAAATAGCCATTTGGTGACTCACCAAGTTAACTTGGCGATCACCAAACTTGCCTTTCTTCATTCTTTCAGCCTGTTTTGTTCCTTTTTTCAAGTTACTATCCTTAAATTCCTCGATGTATATGTCTGGAAATCAAGAGTTTTACATCATCTATTAGAACAAAATAAGCATTTGACTATACTAAACCTATATAAATAAAGCCCTAAATGAGTCCAAATCTCAGACTCATCAACGCCCCAAAATTAATTTTTTTTTTTGTCCTCAAGTAAACTCAAGTTCATCGGTTCAAAAAAGATATCTCTAACAATGCTACAAAAGAGTCAATCATGAATGCACACAAGATCCAACATACTAATGCAACGATCAATTGTGCACTTAAAGATTCAAGTTGTGACTCACCCTTATCAAAGATTCTCAAGTTCATAATACTTGCTTCAAATGCAAGGTCAAGCTCAACAAATGCACTCAAATTCCCACACACAGAGATGATTCCATAATTACACACATTTGTTCAACAGTATATATCGCCGAGCACAACAACAACCTCACTGCAAAAGATTACACATAAGCAATGACTTACCGCAATGTTGCCCTTATTTTCAGCCTAACATTTGTTTCAGCTGAGTATCAAGATAAAAGGTCTTTCAAGGATTGTAACGGTGAGTGTCAGGTTGGTCATTTAGATCAGTGGTTTTATTTAACATAAATTGTATGAACACCTTCCATTATTTTCTTCAAAGCATTTTTCATTCATTCTTAATATTACATAACACCTATTCCATTTCTCTGATTAACCTACATCCCATTTCTTTTGCAACTTTCACTACTATTTTCACAAACTTTTTCATTCTTTTTCTTTGTCTTTCTTCTTTAATTATTCTCTCTTTTTGTATTGAGGGGTTCCATCTTTTTCAAGTCTATGATCAAAGGGACTTTCTTAAAATTTCTTTATTCCTTCTCTTTTCCCCAACCCCGACTTAGGATATTCAAGAACACCACTCTTCAGGAGTTGATGTGAACAAGTAAGAGATCTCATTTCTATGTTTCTTCCAAAGGGAACAAGTCTCAAAAGGGTTCAAGAAATGTTCACACATCATAAGGTTGGCCACAAAAAAGGTATAATGATAAATTCTTACACTCCTCAAAATTGTTGCATAAGATCATTTCAAGAGTTTACATCACTTACTCAACAACAACAACTGGAAAATTCTAGGTATCACCGCACATGGTTTACGGTAAGCTTATCACACAAGGCATTGGCACAAATATCATAAAAGACTCCAGACTTTTGCTAGGGTGCAATGTTCATCACAAGAAAATATGTTTGAGAATCATATACTCATAATGAGTTGCAAAAAGTTCACATATTGCCTATGCAACTTCATTTGGCCTTATCGTAGCCGCACATTCATTTTTGTTCGATATTGAGATCACTATTCAAGTCATCGGTATTGATCATGACCAATATTCAACATTTCACAAAAACAACAATAATTAAATACACAAGAGGTGGAAAAATTTTCACAAGGGTCTAAAAATCATTTGCAATTAAAGCAAAGATCCACAAAATCAAACATCCATAAAACGGTATCAAACACAATTTTATTTACAGCACACACCAATATATAAACAAAAGAATAATCAGGAGGTAAGTATGGAAATACCTTACCACACCACAAAAAGAGCATTTTGTCGCAATGCAAAAAAAACACTAAAAAGAAAATAAAACGATATAGAGGGAGTAAATAGGGGTCTATCTACTATAGTTTGCTCCATCTGTCGGATCATACGTGTTGCAACACTCTAATCTTGGGAATCAATGGGCAGAGTCAGATTAGGCATTATCATCTCACTCATATTCCGCCAAAGGGGTATTTTCCAAAAAGGTCTCATATCTAATCGACCATACCTCTCAACTCTTTGTAAGTACCTCATAAGAAGCCTCTTCATCAACAACAACCGGCCATTCATCAGTCTCAGTATCACACTCGGTAGCAGCTACCTCCTCAGTCTGAATGTCATCATTGGTGGTAGCTGGAGGGACATCTGGATCAACTGGCACATCTAGGATCTCCACTGTCCATAAAATCATCAACATGTTGGTTGACTTTAGCTCAGCACTAGTTGCCTTTATTAACATCACCTCCTCAATGTTCCCTTGTCCTAACACACTATTATCCATGTCGCAAGGGCATCAATGGTCAAACTCAGGGTGTCACAGAATCAACAAAGCCCTCTTGATCATGAAATGAATGGAGGCATCAAGCATGGAGGCGCACCTATCAGCAGAATGGGCTACATTCCCCATCTGTATCAATGCAATCTGGGTAAGCAGAGGTCGGGCAGAAGTAGCAGCAATAGTAGTAGAACAAGTTCTAGGATGCAACAGAGTAGTGGAGGTACTCGATTAATAGAACGGGCAGCACTAGATGTACCTGATGGCACAGGGGTCGGAGTACGTAATGATCCATGTACAGCTAATATCTCTAAATCAATATCCAGGGAATAATCCACCAGGGTTGCCTTCTTCTTCTAGGCCTCATCCTTTAAGTACTCCACCTCAATCCTTCATATATTGATATAGATGTGGGAATCACTTCCACATCTTTGTTCTTATCTTGAGGCTCTCGATCTTCTCTGCACATCTCTATAATCAACACCAAAAAAGGTAGAAAGGTTTGGCACTGCTTGGATCTTATAACCATCTCCTATACATAAATCATCCCACGTCAGCTCTCGTCGCAATCAATTATGCAACCAAGACAAGCTGCTTTCGAGTCGAATGAATCGCTCATTCTAAGAATAATTATAATTCAGTTGTGAGTCAATCAGGAACCATTGTTGGAATATTAAGGTTCCTTCTTTCAATGGTGCCTTCCAAGCCTCATCCATTTTGGGAGTACGTCAGATATCAAGAAAAAACTGCTTTTTTATATTCTTCAGCTTTGTTTTTTCCTAATCGTATTGGGCAGTCCTCCGTCCTCAACATTCTTGTTGAACATACAAGGACGCAGTGATATCACGATGACACTTCCCTCACTTTTTTGGTTTTGGGTTGGCCGCTGACAACCCACAATATTAAGCGCTTGAATTTGGAGGCCAGTTTTTGTTCTCTTGTTGGCACAGGTCTCCCGGATGGTGTGATTCCTGGACCTAATTTTGTAACATATTTCCCGAGTTCGAGTGGATATATAGAACTTATGACACCTCACGCAGCAAATCATCTTCGGGTATCTATTTACTATCCCATCAGTAGACTACCTATTTTCCTCAATGATGGTCCTCAATCCCTCAGTATTAAGTCTGTTTAGACACTGGGAAGGAGGACCTTGTGCAGGTGAAGCTAGGACCCAGCCTGTGTCAGAGCAGGAGTATGAGTCTTTGGTACCTTGATCCTTGACAAATCATGCATCCTCTTGGAGTGAAGTTCAGCACTATAGGCCATCAACAGCTCCTACTCTCAGGCGTAGAAAGTTTACCCAGGATCTTGTGCCACCCTCTTCTCAACAGTGATTGACAAGAAGTGCTAAGACCTGCCTGGTTCAGTGACTTGGTCTATGGGTGGTGGCTTCTCGTGATGCAAGTATCATTGGGAGGAGCTTGCCCTTCTTTTTTCCCTTTCCCTTGTGTTCGAAGTTTTGGTGGCTTTTTTCCACGGAATGCGCAGCATCCTTGTTAATAGTGATTCCTTACCATCCTGCGCGCGATATGTCTCTTTTTGTTCATCTTTTGGTCTAGCCATATCTGTAAACACATCACAAAAATTTAGGAACAGTTCAAGCAAAATTGAATAAAAATAGTTGCAGAAAAGCTCGTAGAACTTATCAGTGAGTCGTTAAATCGCTTTGGCGAGCCACATCAGGCTCGTCAAAAGGATTGGCTCAAAAAAATTCCAAAAAATAGGCATGTCGGTGATTGAAAGGGACTTTCGGTGAATCCCTGACAGCTTCGTAAGCAATCTACCTGCCAAAATTTATTGTGTATATTAAGGGTTAGGGACGCATAAAGTTTATCAAGAAGACTTTCCTGTCACCGAGTGATTTGGCAATTCAAGCTTCTCCCCAAAGTTACAAAATCACAACCAAAAAACTATGCAATAAAAGCAATCACGGGGGAGTTCGGACCCGCTGATTTTTCATTGATCTCGACCCGCTCCCCAAACTGCCCCATGCCTCTTTTTCCAACCCCGACTAAAAATCAACGCCCGTCAGCCCGAAAAACAAATCAAAGCAACCAAACTCAATTAGACTCAGGCCCATAAACCCATGCTATCTGGCAAATTGTTATTTGACACTTACCCCTAGGAATGAACGTAAACACTTTCATCATCATACAAAGTACGTCATTTATCACAATAATGGGTTACTCGGACTACACCTGACTAGATGATCTTGCCTATAGTGACTAACGACATTAACATACGGATTGATTGTCCGTGATCCTTTGATAGTTTAGTAACCCAACCAATGGTTATAGTCGTGTCCCAACGGAGCAGTTTTGAGGATTTAGTAAATTAAAATTTCATTATAATTAGTAGTATTGAAAGAGATTTATGAGTAAAAAAATTATAAATTATGGGGGTGACACCAAAGTGTCAAATATCAAAGGATGATTTTGTCACAAGTAGTATATAACAAAAATAACAAGAAAATCAAGTATAGGGAGAAGTTATTGAAGTGCGACCGCAATATGAATTGAGATAAATAGTTGGGTACATGCTTTTGATAGCAAATTTTAAGATAATAGTGACTAGGCTTAGCTTTATATGGAAACAAGTTCCCTCTTGGGTAACTTACACTTTTTTGAATGTGCTCATCTCAAAAACCCACTTTGCGCATGAAGGCCAGCCTACGCCTTACCCCAATCACTCTCTCAAGCGTTGCGTTAGGATATGGGACTAGGCTCACCCTCTCGTCATGGCGACCCACTCCTTATGTCATCACTCAGCATCGTGTTTGGCACGCTCCTTCTCGAGCAACCAGACAACACATGGGTGAGTTTGTATTTGAAACTACAAACGCATTAATTAAACCACAATCCCTACAGTGAATCATCCAAATCACCATAATATACTCTAACTCTCAGCAGCAGACTCCATGAATTCAATCTGTTTGCTAAATCACACCCCAAAAATGGGGGTTTTAGCCCCACATCATTCAATAACAAAATGCACCTAAAATAATGAATCTAATGGTATAAGAAATAATACATTGATTGAAGTAATGAAAAAGAATGAAGAAGACCCACTGCCCACTGAGGAAGAAGAGAACCTCGTATTTGCAGTCTCCCACATCTCTCGTAAACTGAGAGAAATAAAAAAAAATATTCATGTAAAACTAATGAATGTTTCGGATCTCTAAAAATAAATACTACACACTAGTAATATATGAAAAAAGGAGAAGGAAAGTAATAAAAAAAGCTATCAGATTAAATGTTATGAGGACCATTTTGGCGAGGTTAGTCGCGATCGCCAAATCTTGGTGACTCCCACTATTCTTCTCATTTTCGCTCATGCTTGCCTTCAATGTCTTCATATTTTGGACCATTTGGCGGTATAGCATTGCTCGCTAACTACCTGGGTCAGCGTTGACTAGTTCTTTCATCACCTTTTGATCTAATTTTTTGCTCTAAATTGGTTAATTATTAGGCTTAATCGATTGTAGTCATTTGTAGATTGTAATTGGGCCATTGAATTAATGTATTGATCAATTTAGAATTGTTCATATCTTGCCTTATCATTATGATTTATATTGACTATTGTTGGAAGGCATTGAGATAGATCGCTTGTTGGCTTATCCTTGGTAATTATCATTGTACAATTCTCTATTTGTGGCATTGTTTCAAAGAATAGTGAGTGTGATTATGGCTATTGGAAGGTGTTGTTACCGAATTCCTTTGATCGATAGAATTGAGATGAATTGTTCTTGATTGTATGGTCCACTTATGGTTGAGGGTTTTTTGTATATTCTTATGACCATGACTTTTCGCATTTTATGTGATAATGTATCATCATGTTATATATTGTGTTGAAGAACAATGTAAGGATGAGATGGTATTTTTCAAATTTGTTAGGGCGAGAAAGAGAGATCCCTCTAGATGGTAGATGAAGTTGTTCTTGGTGGTATAACTTAGGTCCCTCTTCTTGATACATGAATCTATGTGAATTTGTATTCTCTTGACTTGGTAGCTTAAGTCACCATGCATGTACTGTCTGTGAATGAAAGAATGGTCTTAGGATTGTAGACCTAAAGTTGTCCCTTATATAATACTTATATGGAACCTGATATAAAAGAAGCTAAGAATATCTATCCTTGAAATAGTAGTATGAGTTGGTAGAACTTGGTATGTACATTCTCTACTACTCCTAGGGAAGGATTCACTCGATGAGAATACCCCACAGCACGAGAGTATATGTTTGTTGAGTACTCTACTTGAGAATGAGACTAGAGTACGAGAACTCTTGATATCTCCTAGCATGTGCCAACAGGGAAGCAGTCATATTCTATCTCCTTTGCAAGTAGAACACCTTCAAAGTGGGGTCCTTGTGACACCGGTTTCCTACCAAGCTAGTATGGTCTATATCGGTTGATTCCTAGATAGCTATATGGATGTAATTCTAGTATTATATAAGTCTACAACATTTATGTATTGAATGGGACAGTATCTACACATGGCACGAGTAGCCTCAAAGTCGATGAGTTCCTAGGTCTTCCAAGACCATTATGTGAAGTCCTATAATTTGTTTACTTATATCTTTAAATGTCTTAGTGAATATTGTTCACTTAGGTACGCATGATAATAGAAAGGTTATTATCTAGGGTGCCTTTGAGGATTACTTAGTACGCTGAAAGAGTGTATGGTTGGTCTTTTCATGTCTTTACTTACTGAGTCTTAGAGTACACCTTCGGGGAGAATCTAATTAAAAAAGGAATATTATAACTTGGAAATCTTGATGAATCACTTAGGTGTGAGGGGGTGAAAGGTGTAAATGGGGGCGCCGCTTCATTCTTATTAGCGGGTCCCTGCCTACCTTTGGGAGGAGGTCTAAATGATTATTCAGATTCTAAGTGATTATGTTTGTTTCTGTGGATTACTGAATAGTATTATATATGAATATTGACTTGAAGGTGTTGTATACTTTGTTTTTTAGGAGATTCTATCAAAAGAGCATAAAGTATGGTTAAATTATGTCTATTTTTTGCTTGCTTTTATAACTTGTTCACCAGACTTAGTGCATCCATGCGAATTCCATAGTGTCTCTATTTCTACAAGTACAGGTGGCAAGTGATCATTCGCTTAGAAGTTGAAGCTTGGAAATAGATTCTATCAATAGTGGTAATATCCCTCATCGTTTGAGGCAGAATTATTTGTGTTTCCTTTTCTAAAGACTTTGTAATAGACAATAGATCCTTTTTTAAATTTAAGGAGGGTTTGACCCTATAATATTAATCAATGTGTCCTAAGATGGCTATGATGAAGACTTAGTTTTCTTTCTGATATTCTATAAAAGTTTAGACTAATGTAGGAAAAGTGTTGATTAAATTTTGTTCTATATCAAAAAAAAGTTTTAATTATCCCTAATTTTCATATATATATGATGTGTGGTGGTGTGTGTTGTGTGTGTGTGGTGTGTGTGTGTGTTGTGTGTTGTGGTGATGTCTAAGTCTTGCATAAGACCTCCGAAGTCCAATCACCACGTCACGTCAAGGGGGTGCCCCTCGGTCGAATGAAAACTCTGTATAAAGTCATAAGGGGTATAATTATCCTTTAGGATTCAAAGTCTCATAAAAACAACGTCTAGTAGAATTTTGTTCACCGTTGGTGAGTCACGAAAAATATATGAGAGAGAGGCTACAGGACGATAGAAGTTTTACTTTCTTCATTACTTTTTTGTGCCATAGAGTTGAGGTTGTAAGTGTCTTTTCCTAATCTCTTTTCTTGTGCTTATAGGATATGAATACAAGAAGGACGCCCGGAAGGATAGTAGATGAGGGAGTTCTTCCCTAATGTGTACAAGTTCCTCAAGATATTAAAGTTACTCAAGGTGAATAAGTCCCTATAGTTGATCAAGGGAATGAGGTTCCGGTGGTTCCCCCGGACATGACTAAAGCGGAGGTTAGAGGAGCTCTTGTTACCCTAGCCCGAGCCATAACATCTCAAGCAAATAGAGAGGTCAGACCTAGGATGAATGATCTTGAGAGTACCATGACCTCTAGGTTGAGAGACTTTGTGAGGATGAATCGTCCTACCTTTCTTGGCTCTAAGGTTGGAGAGGATCTGCAAGCCATCTTGGATGAGGTGTATAAGATAGTGCATGTTATGGGGGTGACTTATAGGGAGAACGTAGAGTTGGATTCATACCAATTGAAAGAGGTTGCTAAAGTGTGGTTCACACAATGGAAAGACAACAGGCCAGTTGAATTGGGCCTATAGAAGGGGAAAACTTTAGGACGCATTTTTAGAAGATACTTTCTCCGGAGAATTGAGGTTTAAATTTAGGAGATATAAACTTGGATGGTAACATGAGTGTGTTTGAGAGTATTCTGAATTTTACCCTATCCCTCTATATCTTCTCCATCCTTAGTGCTAACGCCTATGGCTGAGATGAAAGTATGGTTTCTTGACCGTGTTTTTCGTTCATTTTAAGAAGAGTATTGTAGGCAATGCTCCATGGAGACTTTACGCTGTCTGGATATAGTGTTATGCTCAATCTTTGATGAGTCCTAAGCTTGGAAGTGAGGTATAAGATACTAAGAGGGAAGATCCGATGAGAAAGGGTTCAACCTAGTTTAAGAAGATGGCCTTCAATACGATGTGTCCTAATGCCCTAAGGCCAAAAAAACTGAGAGGTAGTGTCTCTCCAATTGATAAACCATTGCCTCAAATGTGGGAATATACTTTTAGGAAGTTCTACCAAAACTCATGGGGTGCTTTAGTTTGGTGGGGAAGATGATCACAATTAAGAGATTGTCTACTATGCGGCGAGATGGCGAGAGGCCCAACGCTTTTAGTGAAGGAACGGTTCCTTATTCCTCCACATCGTGTAGTCTCACATACATCAACCCTTTCCAAGCTACAACATGCGGATGAAAGGTCCGGTAAGTTTATATTTTACTTGGGGTTATCTTGATAAGATTTGATGGGTCCTACTTAATAGGGAGTATGTTAATCTAGGGTTTGTGAAACTTGTCTCTTCTCTCCATGCTCTTACAATCTTGAGAGTTTAGAACATTTTAGTAGCAGTTTCATGCGTTTAGGAGTCTATTTAAAATAACTTTCATTGATCTTCCTTACATTGTGCATAATTTTCTGAGGTTATGTGTATATGGTAGAATAGTTTTCAAAGGATTTTCCTTTCAGAGTGTTATCCCAAGTGAATTCCTTATATGTTGCCATTGTTAACTTGTAAAGCAGCTTACAGTGATTCTGAAAAGGGGTTTTTGCATAATTTGTGTTTTAAAGAATGTCATAATGTTTTTGGCATTAATGGATGAAGATTGATGATGTGTGGAGAAGAAAATGAAAAGTAGAGTCTTATTGCATGATAAGTTATAGATGTTGTTCCTACTTTCTTGTGTGTTTTTTGGTCTCTTGGTATGTTAGTTGATTTTCCTCTAGGCTATGTGTATTGTGCATGATTTGGTATGGTTATGATCGTCTAGTCTTGAGTCTTTATCTCCTGAAAGTGTTGAAAGTGTTTTGGTGTCATTCGAGGACGAATGTTGTCCAAGTAAGGGATATTTTTACAACCCTAAAAATGAACTAGGTTAAACTAGAGACAATCATATGTGTTATGAGTTAATAGGATGTTAAAATGATGAATATTAGCATTAGAAGTCAGTTTTAAGATTTTGGAAGTCAAACATCAAAGCACAACCAAGACGTTTGGAAACTAGTCCTTGTGTATGCCAGTGTGCCTTTGCACATTTTACGTGTTGTTTATTATCTAAATTGATAGGAGGGGACTGTAACACCTATATGAACATGTTTAGGGTCGAAAATTTCGGGTATGATTCTCCAAGGACCCCCTGGGGTCCTTAGGGACCCTAAACCCTTCAAGAATTTAACTGCCAAAACACAAAAATCCAACTAACGACCTCACCCACCGTGTCATGGTTCCATCACGCCCCCGTCGATTGGGGCGTGGTTACAAACTTAGTTGTGGGATCTTAGACCCCAAGTGTTGAGTCTCGGACCAAAATGACGCCCCAGCAGGACACCCCGTCCATCAAACGACTATCAGAGTTGGCAAACGTTGTTTGGGCCTGCAGGTCTCCACTAATGTGGGGCCAAGTTGATAAATTCACCCAGTGTCCTAATTAAGTCCTAGACGGCTATCTTGGTTCATTTTTGTATCATTGATATGGATGAATTGTTGTCTTATTCTTGTGTATATTATCATTGGTAAGAATCTCTTATTGGGTGGTTTGATTGAAAGAATAAGATGTTGATTAGGGCTATTGGAAATGTGTGATTTGACCTAATACGTTGTATACTATAAATTGAATAGTTGGATTGTTGTTTGATTGTATGGTCCACTTAGGTGGCGGTTTTAATTGGTTATATATGTTATGAACTGGCCTTGTCGGCAGTATTGTTCTAATCATAATAGTAACAATGTTATCTCATGAATTGATGACAATGTTAAGGATGTATGGTGTATGTGCATGTGTTGTACAGTATTATCCCTCTAAGATGGTATGAATGCTTGGTTTTTTTATTGGTTGGGTAGTCCCTCGTCTTGATCCAGAAAGCTTGTGAATGTACTCTTTTTCACTTGGTAGGCTTAGGCCCCTTGGCAGTACATTTAGAATGAAAGATGAAGTCTTGATCGTATACCTAAAGTAGGTGCCCCTTCTATAAAAACTTATATGGACCTTGATTATGAAAAGAAGGTTAAGAATACCCTTCCTTGAAAAGAGTCTATGAGTTGTAGGACTAATAATTGTCACTTTCTAATAAGCGCTGGTAATGATTACTCTATGAAATAAAGGCACAGCATCAGAGAGGATATGCTTGTGGTAGTATATATACTTGAGATGAGACTGAGTATACAAAGAGCCCTTAATACAGCCCTTAACCATATGCCACATAAGATGACTCGTAGTTCACCTTTGGCAGAGAACACCATTTCCACGGTGTGGGTCATTATGACCCGGATCCATACCACTTAGTCTGTTCTATGTTGTTTAATGCTAATCTTCATTATATGGTGTCCTTCTAGTATTGAATGGTTCTACAACATTTATAGTGGAATGGACGTTATCTACACATGGCACGACTAGGCCTTGAAATGCTAAGTTGAGTTCCCTAGGTTGAAAGACCATTATGTGAAGTCCTATAATTGTTTACTTGTCTCGTAATGGCTTAATGAATATTATTGACTTAATGTACATATATAATAGAAAGGTTTGTATCTAGGGTAGCTTTGAGGATTACATATAGGCGAAGAGGGGCTAAGGGCGGTCTCTTCATGTCTTACTTAGTGATCTTAAGTAACTTAGGTTGGAGAGTCTTAAGATAACAAGGAATATATTACCATTGGTATTCTTGAGGATTCACTAGTGTGTTTAACGGGGTTGTATGGCGGCCTCTTCATATCTTACGTATGGTGGGTTTTCAGAATAACCTTTGGTAGAGGTCAAATTTTTATACGGATTCTAATGATTATGGTGTTTCTGTGGATTACTTGAAAATCGTCTATATATGAATATTTGACTTGAATATGTTCTTATACGTGTTTATGAGGCGTCGATCAACAAACATGAAAGTATGTTAAGTAAATGTTTTGTTTTGCATGGTTTCTTGCGTGTTCCACCATACTTATTGCTTCATGTGTTTTTCCATATGTTTCTCTATTTGGTACAAGTTGGATTGGACAAGTGAGGCTTCTTTCGAAGTTCAAGCATGTAATGCATTCTCTCGAAATGGTATGTCCGCATATGTTTGATGACAGGCTTATGTTTTAGTTCCCTTTCTAAAGACTTGTAAATAGCTATAGTTTCCTTTTATCATGATGAGGTCTGACCCTAATATATTATATGAGTCTATGATGGTTATGACGAGACATAGTTCTTTTTTATATTCTATAAAGGTTTGGACTATTGTTGTGAAAAGTTTTAATTCCTCACTATAAATACATACATACGTACATACATACATACATACATACATACATACATACATATATATACATACATATATGTATGTATGTATGTATGTATACGCGATGAAAAATGTCTAAGGGATTATATAAGACTTCCAAAAGTATGAATATGTCGTATCACGTCTAGGGGATGCTCCTCGGTCGTGACAAATAAAAATGAGATGCCAAAAGTTCACATATTTTCTATGTAACTTCATTTGATCTCGTTGTTGTCGTAAGTTCATGTTTGTTCAATTAAGAGCACTATTCAAGTCATCGGTATTTATTGACATCGAGACTTAAATTTGTACCAGAACAGATACTTTCAACACAAGTGGTGGCAAAAATTTTCAAAAAATGAAATTTTTCCGGTAGGGTAAAAATTATTTTTTTTTGTCACACAATTAAAACATAAAGGACAATAATCTAAAAAATGCAAAAGCATAAAAATGCAATTTTAAAAACAGACAACCCAATTTACACAAAAACAAATATCTATAGCAGAAAATAAAAGTAGTCTTTCATCCCACCACAATCATCATATTTATCCTTAAATCTTAACATAATCCAAGTGTCAAATTAAAGAAACCCGAGATAGGGCCTAAGAAATCCTGGTTATAGCTATTTTGAGTTGGGTCCTTCACAGATTTAGTGTCGACAAATGGTATATGGGGGATGTTGAGTACATTGTTGAGTGATTCATCAAGCTCCGGACAGCTATTCTCTACCTTCCAATGCGTTTATCTTCAACCCACGTGCTCTATTGCTTCATCATCTACCTTTTTCTGTTGGACTTTAGCTTGTCCAGTTTACTCCTATTCGGCGACAGCATTTTGACTTCTAAGTGGTTTGGCGCATCGCCAGACACATTTTTACTTCGCTAAGTTTCTCAAAACTTCTAGCGTAGTGGATATTCAAGCGGCGGTGATCATTGGGCTAACCGATTAGGTGGACGAATCACTGACACTTTCTTGGTTTTGCCGAGTTTTAAAGTCTCAAGGCTTAGAGGGTACATTGAGTCAAAAAGCAAAATAGCCTTGATTGACGTCATATTTGGTGACCCGCCAACTAGGTTTGTTGCTCGCAATTTGCACCTTTTTAATGCCTATCACACTTTTATATGCAAAACTAACACACTATTATTTTAATGATATGGAATTTAATACATAACAAGGGGTTTTGGGTTGTCTCGCAAACAGCACGTGAGTTAACATTGCGATACGAAGCAACTCACTACTTCAAGATTTGTAAGTGGAGACACCCACATCTTGATTAGGTAGCCCAGTTTTCTTGTGTGTGAACATAAGGTGATGTTTTCTCCACAAGATTTTCTATGTGTTGGACTGCTTGAGAGTGATACCAGATTATACACTTCATACCTTCAGTGTCCTCTTATATCTCTTCCAGTGCTCCATCTTGTTCAGTCAACTTAAGAGAATTTCATCGATGTGTTTCAAATCTATGTCCCTATTGTTCTTTCTTTCGCAAAGAAAGGTACATTTATCTTTTCTGTTGTGTTGAGATTCGATCTTCCATCACCTCTGGTCAACTCCATCCCACCGGTTCTCACTTGTCCAGCATAGCATACTTCTCCGATTCTCGCTCAGCATCAGCCATGTGGTCTAACAACTGGGCGACAATCATTTAGGGAAGTTGTACAATACCCCTCCAAGGATTATTTGGTCGAAGCAACTACTTGTTATAGGCAGAGGCGGTCTAATCGTCTATATATTACCATATCAAGAATGCCAGGGAGAGTTTGAACTATTATCCCTTAAAATTTTTGCTCGTGGTTTGATGTATATGTTCCCCATCCGTCTGCTTGAATCACAGTATATAGTCTCGACCTTGTGCCTCTATGGGGGGAAACTCCACTAGCTTTATTAGCAGTGCACAGATTTCTCTACACTCTCTTCAAACACAAGACTTTAAGAAAAATTAAAAGTAAGTTGAGCCAATCTACATCTAAAGAAAAGGAAGACAAACTCAAACTAATTTTTCTTTGACACCTCCCTGGCAGCGGCGCCATTTTGGTCTTTCTTATCATGACCAACGACACTAACCTATAGTTTGAGTGTCCACGATCGTTGATAGTTGAATAACCCAACTAAGGGTTGGGGTCGTCTTCCAAGGGATCTGTTTTGAGGAGATGTAGTCAATTAGAATTTCATTCTAATTAGTCATAGCTAAAGAGATTTTCACATAAAAACATTATAAATTATGGGCGTGGACACAAAAATGTCAATAAATCAAGAAGGGTTCTGTCACACAGTATAAAAACAACAAATACAAGAACAATCAAGATGAGGATAATTTCTTGGGGTGGAATTTAAACACGTTTTAATAAATAGTTTCGGTACAGGTGTTGACAGGAAATTGCAAAATAATAATTACTAGGCTAAACTTCAGATGAACTAAGTTCCCCTCGCGCAAACTTACCATTAATAAGGCCTTCGAACAACCCATTTGTTGCATGAAGGTAAGCCTACGCCTTACCCCACTAACTCTCTCGAGCTTTGTGTAAGGATATTTTTCTAGGGCTCACCCTCTTGGGCTAACCTATGTGACCCCACTTTTTAGGCCAACAGTCTAGCAGTCTTGGATTCGGGACCTCCCTCTAGGAAAAGCCAAAAACACATGGGTGAGTTTGTATGTTCAACTATAAAAATGCAACTAACCTATCAGCAATCAAGACCCAACCAAATTTAACTCATATTTGCAAATCATCACCCCCAAATTGAGTGGTTTATCCAACACATCAACATAACAAAAGTACACCTGAATGATAATAAATCAAATGGGAATATCAATATACCTTGATTTAAAAAAGAAGAAGTGCGGAGAAACCCACTCCAACTTGGGATATAGAACCGTTCCTTTATTTAAGTTCCCAAAAACCCTCTCCAACTATGACAGAACTCAAATAAAATAATATTCTATGGTAAATATTAAGGAAATGTCGGATATTTAAAAACAATAACTAAGATTCACCTACATATTTGTAGTTTCATATTGAATGTGATTCATGTCTCCGCCTCGGATGTTAGCTTTGTGATAACCGATGAACTCGAGAATCACCTTCTGTGTCTCATCGTTGTTTTGGCTTCCTTCACATCTCATTTCCTGGGACGCTTTGACGTATAGCATTTCTTCTGAAACTGTTAGGCGAAGTGCAAATGCTCCTTTCATCACCTTTTTTATCCTTTTCCTTCAGGGCTTCGCGTGCTAGAACAAAGGACATAATGTGTCCCTTCAGCAACTCGCCAAATGCACTTGGTGAAGCTCAGGTTTCAGCTTTTGCATTTTTTTTAGCCTTTTTTGTTCCCTTTTGTGCGTAAGTGTCCATGATTGCACTAAAACTTCAAATACCTGAAACTTACGAATTTTCATCACTGAGACCGAATAAGTATTTGAGGATACTATTTCAATCAAAATAAATCCCTAAATGCATCCAATTTGTGGAATCATCACTAGACCCGACAATGAATTAGCACAACCCTCGAGAAATTGATTCGTTATAAGGCATGAAACTTGAGAAATTAACAACTTAAGCATTTTAGGAATGATTATTGGAATCAAAACAGGCACACAAGCATAAAAACATGGATTTAGAGAGGCCCAAAACACATCACTAAGATCAAAATAATTGCAAATGAGTATAATCTCAAAATGAAAGTTCTAGTTCGGAAAACAAACTTTTAACACCGAATAAATGTTTTGAAAGGCTACGCGGCAAAGAATTCCATCTCCAAACACAAATTCAATGACTTAGAAGTGGAAAAAATTGAAAATATAGAAAAATATAGTGAAGGTGTGATCTTGGGAAGTATAAAATTGAAGGGTTGTGAAATGATTTATAATTTTAAACCTTTGGCCTTTAAAACCCGTCTAGTTCTTTCCCCTTTGGCAATATTAATTTTGCTCGTCGAAAAACCAGCAACACGCCGATTGGGAACTTACCTCTCTGAGTCTTAAAGGACTTCTAGTTAATGTGAAAGTCCAAACAACAGACAAAGTCATGATCTCTAACCTTTTTGTCAATTCGCCAACTTTTCCATGGGTTCACCGAGTTTTACTGACTCCGACTTCATAATTTCTTGAGTCCAATGGCGGTCCAAGTCGTACTCGCCGACTTCTTCCTCGAGTTACCAGTTTGACATTTATCTCACCAATCTACACTTTTCAAACACACTACCAACTTTAACCTAGACAAGAGACACATAATTATTTCTAAAACAAAAATAAAGCAACCCCCCCCCCTTGTTATCTCGGGTTTGAATGAGATGATATATTAGCCATTTGGGTCTCCAACTTCTTGATAGAGACAAAGTGAGAGGTAAGTGTGAGGTTAAGGTTCGATACATCTTCCTTCATTTATTTCAACATTTTATCTGACCCTTCAAATATGTTAAGACTCTGATAGAGCATATCCTCAGACCGATCACCCACAGAATCTTTGGGATTTTGACGCTCGTGGCAGGGGAGGAACATACCTATCATTCTCCCCATCTATTTCCTTCTAAGTGGGGTTACATTCCCTCCACTCTCTATCATTATCTCTTAAGCCTTCATCGTTGTTCCAACCTTGTTTACCACCCTGCCTCGGGTAGTTTGCACGATTGACACCTCCTTGGTTGGCTAGGATGTTCACCTCCTCGTAGTACAACGCTTCAAACTTGGCCTCTTTGAGGTTTACACACCCAACACCCACAGGATTGACACTTCTAGCACCATATCCCTTGACATTTTTGGATAAAATGTCAATTTGATTCATAAATTTTGCCATGTTTTGGTCCTTTCTTGATCTTGCTCAAGTTGTTCCTTTGTCAACTTAAAAGTGAGAGGGAGACATGATCCTTGTGGATGTACCATGCCTGGTTAATTTTGGTCATACCATCCAAGAGTTGGGCTCATATGAAGGTTGTTGCATCAAACCTCCAAGAGGAAGTTGTTCAGCTACTCCCATATTCACTGAATCAAGGCTTTGGTAAAAGTATTGCAACAAAATTTTGTCAGGCTAACAATGAGTTTGGCATTGCAGCACCAACTTCTTATATCCTTGACAAGTATCATGAATTGGCTCACCCTACAAACTCTTAAAGCTTTGTAAGTTATCTCGAAGTGTCATAATCTTCCAAGGAGGGAAAAATCACACATGAAAAGTAGTGACAAGCTCTTCCCATAAAGTGATGGAGTCTCTTGGTAATTCAGCCAACCACTTATATGTTTCTCCTATTAAATAAAAAGGTAACAACCTCAACCCTACCAACTCTTGGGATATATTCTAAAAGGAGAACAGCCGGCAAACATCAAAAAAGTTTCTTATCTTCTCATGGGGATCCTTATGAGCAAACCCACCAAACAACCCTTTCAATTTCAATAGTTGCAACATTGTTCTTGTAATGTCTAAGAAAGTGTTCCATTCAGGCAGAATTAAGCGAATGGAACTAATTCCACCAATTAGATGAGGGTCATTAACATTAGGCTCATTGACATCGTTGAGGTTGTCGATGTCATCTTGGTGGCCCACTTGTCTAACATTGCTTCCATTGACACTCAATTCTCTATTCAACAACCATCCGAACAAAACCAAAAGTAAAAGTAGAGTTCAAAAATGTCTAACAAGAACAAAATTCCAACTTCAATAAAAATCTTACCAACACTGCCTCTCTATTTTTGACTAATGGTGTTAAAGACACTTCAATGCCCTTCTAGTTGTCAACTTTCATTCAAACAGTATTCACCAACTAAAGTGAGTTGGGGGGGTCGAATCCCCATGAAGTGGTTACATGTTTAATCTTCAATTCAGAGTTTGACTTGTTCAAATAATTGATAGAATAAAAGTTATTAAGTAAAATCGTTATCAAATTTAGATAGTGACATGATTTAAATAAGGGATTTGGTTTTGAATTATCAGTATAACAATAGAATAATTCCCAAATAACAATAATGAGACGATTTATTGGGACTTGATTCAATTATAGCTAATGTCAACAAATGGTAAGTGCAAACGGTTACTAAAATCACTAAATTTCGTGAGTAAGCTAGACTATAGAGGACGTTAAACTTTTCTCTTGACCAATTTACCACCGACTCAAGTCAGTTTCTCTTGAACATCAACAAGCATAAATACCAAATAAGAACAATACACACCTAGTCCATCACTCTCATCAGTTAACGCGTGATTTAGGTTTAGGATTCAAATTGTCGACTAAACCCAGGTCAACGCAATCCCCCTGACTATTAATCGAATAACCTTAGTTCTAAATCCCCTCTTATTGAGCAGCCCACACACAGTTAGAACTTTCAGTTTGCCAACTACAATCATTAAAAGTAAGTTATAATTAATGATTAACTCACTTCCAAATAGAATTTTAAACTAAAAATTAGCAATAAAAAGATAATCTTTATCAAATTGAGTCTCCATCAACTGGTTAAGATTGATTTCATCTTTACAATGTTTCCAATCCTCAAAGAATCTCAAAGACCCACTTCTAATTTCTCAAAAGTCAAAAACTTTGATTCTCCAAGTTTAGGAAAAACTGAGACATGTCTCAACACTCATAATAAATTAAAAATTCGATATGAAAATTGTCAATTGATAAATTTGATACATATACTTATATTTCAAAAAGGTGGGTGCGGGTTTCTATAGGTCGTCAAAAATATGAATTGAAGAGCCAATCAGCGCAGTAAGTCGAGCTTGTTGATACACTCGGTGATCTGCCCTGTGGTTAATTCCATTGTTGTTTTGCCTTGGTCGTCAGCATTCTCAAGGTCTGTAAGTTTGGGCAATCTAACACTGCATCGTAGAACCAATCCTCGGTCCACCAACTGATCCTTTCTCTCACCAACATGGTTTTTTTCTGCAAGGCTTGGTACACTGGAACTTTAGATGGTCAAATAGCTATTCGGCGATTTGCCAAGTGAACTTGGTGATTACTAGGCTTGCCTTTCTTTATTCTTTCAGCCAATTTTGTTCTTTTTTGCAAATGAGTGGCCTTGATTTGTTCCTTGATCTATATACATGGAAATCAAGAGTTTTACATCAGCTATTGGCACAAAATATGCATTTGAGAACACTAAATCTATACAAATAAATCCCTAAATGAGGTAAAATCTCAGACTCATCAAGTAGCCTCTTTATAGAGAAGAAAAATGAGACACGGAAAAGGCATAGTTGTAGTTGTCCGGAAGGACCTCTCATCTATCTCCACTATAATAATCTGGGAGAAGTTAATATTCAGCCCTACCATCAGTGACGCAAGCATAACTGCACTATCCCAAGTAACAACATTGTCTACTTGTGTGGGTGACAGTCTGGCCCGTATGATGGACCGACAGAAATTAGATGCAAAACTTAGAGTCGTATTTTGAATAGGCTGCGTCATGTCATAAATCCATTTGGTTCTCTCCCGCTCCTCAACTGTATGGAGAACCATCCATCGTAATAATATACTAACTGTTTGGGGTCCCAAAAGAATCCCTGCTCTACACTACCCCCATCTAATGGTCGTATTCAGTTGTGTTATTTAGACGAGCATGTGTCGGGCCATAAATAAAATAGATTATGCTGGTTGTGATAGATTAACGGGAATATTCTCCACCAAAGTAGTTGGAAATGGGGATGAGCCAATGGCTCAGATCGTGGTGTCATAGTACTCTCCACACTACCAGCAATGGAAGCGTAGAACTCATGAACCATATTTGATATACGTACCCGAATTCTCCGCCATCCACTCACATTTTTGTCGTTTAAGTATATCATGAGTCTCATGAACATTGTGGAGGTCCCTCAAATCACCCTTCATTTTTCAGTTATGGTCTGCACAATCTTTTATTGCTCATTAATTTGTTGCCCATCTGCGTAAGTATGTACATCCTGTGGATGCACCATTTGTTCAACTCTGTGGAAAAACATACCAACTCTTACACTAGGAGGGTCATGTGCCTCACCGGTACTAGTAGCACTAGAGGTCGAGGTGGAAACTATATCAAATCTAGATTTAGAATATGACTCCCTTTTCTCAGCATTTAAATGTTAGGCCCCCTCTTCATACTTGAGCATCATCATGACTGGTGGAATTCTCTTCATCTAACACCATGACCTGTCTAAAGTGGTGCATTGTAGTCCGAGGTATCATGAGGGAGCCTCTAGTATGCTCAGGTTTATACTTCGACCTACTTGACTCTTCAAACGTTCAATGTGAGGGTGACACAGACTTGGATTTTCCCTGCCTTTCTAGTATGACCACTTGATTTGGCGTCATTTTCACATCAACCTATAAGAAGACTTGTTATTTATTCAGAAGTTACTCAAAATAGCCACGAAACAAACTAAACAAAGTTAGAACTTGAAAAAAAAATCTGGATAGGTAGTATGGTGGGTACCTACGGTTAGTACTTTGGGTCATCGAGTGAACGACAAACCGTTAGTGCCCACTGTAAGTGAAGAAGTCACAGTTGTGGTCCTAGAAGTTGGAATGACAATTCTCCATAATGGTTTGTCGATCGAATGATGGACCGTAAGCCAAACCATAGTTCATAACTTAGGCTACTGATTTTGTGGTTGATCAATAGAACCATACATACGCTCTGTAGGTTTCTCCACGACCTGTAATGGTTTCAAATCAATATATACATATTAACCAAACATCACAATAACATTATTTTAACAACCAACGCACTAAAGAACATGCATTTCAACATATTTTCATTTTATTCTATCGTTCCTATGGTCCAATCATGTAAATTTTTTCCCAACAAAAAAAAAACCATATGATAATTTTTATTTCAAAATCCTAAGTCAAGAGCACAACTAGAATGTAACAATCACGTGATTTCATCAAAATAATCAAATGAACTTCCTAAACCAACGTTGCAAGGGTATTTTATAACTACTTATGTTGAACTCAACAAGCAATTTATACCCCAAGGTCAAGTATAAACTTTGAGTTCAACTACAAAATTAAATAGTTCAAGATCGAAATCAATACTTTTGAAAGCAGTACAAAGTTGTGTGAGTGTGTTTCTTACACCTTTGAAATCAAATTAACTTGACACCGAACCCAAAACTTTTCTTTAGTAGACAGCGATTTGGGGAAGAAGGAAATGAGAGAATATGGAAGTGAAGGAAGTGAAGGAATATATTTGTGATTTGGGGGGATTGAAATGTTGGATTTGTGTTGGATGAGTTATCTTTAGGTTGTGACATTTGATTAAGAAGAGGGAAATGAGGGGATTTTTACAAAATGAAGGGTTCTTGTTTTTTCTGCTAGCAGGTTACTAGTCTTGGCCGACAAAATCCTGTCGATAGTCCGTAATTAAAATTATGTCCCAAGAGTGGTTTCGAGGTTCCCCTTACACTAAGTTGAATTTCATAATACATACTTAGGATCCATGATGTCATCTAAGGTTTGTCGATGGAATGACAGACCGTCTATGGGAATTGTAGACCCTTGAACCAGCAATTTTTAAAGATTCTTCTTTATTTCCTATACACGTAGACTTATTTCTTTTTTTTATTTTCCTAAATTTTCTAGAAATGGACTCTATACTACCCTAATCTAGCCAATACTAAGACTCAATAAAACATAAAATTCATTAGAAAATCCTAACAAATCCTAAAGATCACTAAAAATTACTAATATTGGCTAGATTTTACCTCCAAAGTAGCTTGATCTAACATGTGACACGAAGCACACCCATTCATTACTCAGACTTCATCAAGATCTGATTCTTTTATCACCTCTTTCACTTCCTCTCCATTTCCCAAGTAATTTTGATCCTTTGACACTTCACCTTGAACCTCGTTCATTTCAGATTCTCAATTTCAACCCGTTCTGCGCGAAAATCCTTCTAGCCTTCTTAACCAACCACTTTACAAATGGGTCCGTCCCTCTGGACTTGAAGCTTACCAGTAACCAAACATGAAACAAGCACAACTTGAAATTGTGGAAAAAGAGCACCAAACATCGGAAACACACTCTTTTCAATCTTTTGATCATGGTACTTCTTCATCTTCTACTATGACAAGGTAAAACATTCATATGTTGTTAGGCAAAAATCATCGAGCTCATCCATTTCATTCAATCTTTGATGTGATGCAGCATCTTAATCGAAATTCAACTTCTTGAGTGCCTACATCGCTTTGTGCAAATTATAAGACTTCCCCTCAAATTGTTAGGGGGTACAACCCATCTACATCATCCACACCTTCCTTACCTATCATTTTTTGTTTCACGATTCATCTTTGGCAAAGGATCTGCCTAATCTCTATATTCCCGATACTTCACTTGCCTACTAGCCTGGTGGATGATAAGAAGTTGCTACAATGTGACCAAACACCAGACTTCTCCAATCAATAACCTGAATACCTATTAACAAAGGTGCGAACCGCCGCTAATATCGTCCTAGTGGTACTAAATCTTGAGAGAGACTCTTTCAGAATTGCGGTGACACTCCTTCTTCAATAGTTTGAAGTGAAATATCTTTCCACACCATTAATACATAGTCAACACTCCTTTATGTACCTCAATCCATTCCAACTCACGGACAAACCCAGAAGTCAAGACCCCAAACATCAAACAACCAACCAACAAGTATAGGATCATTTGAGTTCTTTCTTTTGATCCTTAAATACTTGCCTCTCTTTGCAGTGATCTAAATGCATTGTGAATATACACTCGACCATCTTTGTGAATAGTAGGACAATTATACTTATACAGATCTTATGACTGTCCGGATACATCTTCGGCACGTGTTCTATCCCCGCGCCCATGTCCCCATACCCCATACCCCTCACAGTCCCGGCTCTGGCTTCGCTTCCACCCCCGTCTCGGGGAAAGCTTCACAATATCTCATCATTGCGCGCTCGGCCTCTCTCCACTCTCTGTTGTGACTCTCGGCCTATGCTTCCGGTCTGCGCACTGCCACACACTGGTGTCACCCCCCTCCTCCCTCCCCGTCTGCGGCTTACGATCTCTTTCGCCCGCTCCTCCGGTCTTCCACCCCGTCTCTCATCGCGGCGCGAGCCGCCGCAGCTCCGCTGTCTACTATCTCCTAAGGAGCTTCTAAAAAATTCTTCACTCATACATAAATATTGCTTCTTGTGTGGAAAAAAAAAATTCGAAGGCACCAAATCACTTGTCAAATAATTGGCAAAATGTGAGAACCAAGGGATAAGATCAAAAGAAGAAGTCAGTACTTGTTCATCGGGGAATGCATCATTTATCTCAACTCTATCAGCTAACTTCATCATTGCCTCTTCTTCTAATCTGGACAAGTGATTGGCCACCTGGTTTTCTGTCCCCTTTCTATCTTTCACTTCAAAATTGAATTCCTGCAACTACAATACCCAACTAATCAGCCTTGGTTTTGCATCTTTCTTTTCCATATGATAACTCCATGTTGAATGATCAGTATGTGTAATGACTTTAGTGCCAAGCAAATAGCATCTAAACTTTTAAAAAGCAAAGACTACAACAAGCGATTCTTGTGTAGTAAATGTATAGCTCTTTTGAGAATCATCCAAAGCTTTTATTGCGTAGTGTATAGGATGAAGAAACTTCCCTCCCCTCTTCCCCAATAATACTCCAAGTGTCACCACACTCGCATCACACATCACTTCAAACGATTGTCCCTAATCTAGTGAAATAATGATTGGTGTAGAAATCAACTTTTCTTTTAGCCCTTCAAATGCTCTAAGAAAAGTATCATCGAGCTCAAACTTCGTCTCATTTTTGATTATTTTGCACAATGGGGTCTCTCTTCTTCCACTCCTCTTCATTACTATGGAACATTCATTCAGACTTCCTTTTAGGAATACTCCTATAAAAAACGACATGGCCTAAAAATTCTAACACCTTTTACAGATAGGAGTGGGTGCAGATTTTATATCACTTCAACTTTTATCTATCAACTTCAATTCCAGTTGGCCAAAGTTTAATGGGCAAGAACCATGCCTCTTTATGATAAAGGTGGCATTTCTCCTAGGTTGAGCCAAGATTTTCCATTCACTCTTCACACTGTATTTAGCACTTGACCTAATTGCACCAAAAATGCATCAACGAGAACCAACCACCTGATAAGACATCCAAAATATCACTTTATTTCCTCCATCCATATTCCAAAAATAGAAAGACATATGAAAACTGAAAAGGTTTGACGGCATTACACAACCAAATGGCATCCTCTTGCAAGAAAAATATGGTGCAAGTACAAGTGAAGGTAGTCTTCTCTTGGTCTCTGGAGCTATGGGAATTTGATTGTAATCCTCATCTAAGAAAACATCATCCTTTTACAACAAAACAATCTAATTTGGCCCATGACGATATAGGAAAGTGATATTTCTCAATCCACGCATTCAACTTGCAATAATCCATACAAACTCTCCAGCTAGTTATCAATCTCATTTGCATGAGCTCATTTTTTAGCATTTAGAATTATAGTGATTTCTCCTTTCTTTGGCACGCATTGCTCTCGAAAAACCCAACTACTATCAGCAATAAATATATACAACTCCAACATCTAACCACTTTATTATTTCCTTCTTCATAACCTCTTGCATCGCTTGATTTATTTGGTGCTCAATGTTTTGCTTGCTATCAGACATGAGTTTGATCTTGTGAGAACAAATACCTAGTGGAATATCAATAATGTCAGCAATAGTCCATCATATAGCCTTTTTGAATCACTTTGATACCCATATCAAAGCCTATATTTACCCTTCATTTAAATTAGCATCAACAATAATAACTGGCAAAGTATTATTTTGGCGCAATAATAAATACCATAAATGGGATGAAAGAGCTTTAAATTCTAATTTTTGAGGCTTATCAATAGATGGTTTTGCAAATGAGTGTCTCGGTTCTTCACAAGAAAATTCTACCCCATCATGTGCAACAACTATCTGATCATATTCATTAATAACATGTCCATCAAAGTTCATGATCATAGTCGTAATGCTTCAACACTTAATCTCTCTTCAATACACAATTCTGGTTTTTCCTGAACAACATGATTCACCACTAACACCAACTAAGATCACTTTCATGCTTCATTGGTCTACTAGTATTAAAAGTTAGCTCTTCATTTCTTTAATTGAACTTCATTTGCCCTCTTTCCATATCAACCAAAGCACGCCCAATATCTCTTAAATACACACTTTTGGTTTTTCCTCAACAATAATATTCACCACTAACATCAACTTAATATCACTTTCATGTTTCATTGATCTACAATATTGAAAGTTACCTCTTCATTGTTTAATTGACTTCATTTATCCTCTTTCCATATCATTCAAATCACACCCAGTAGAAAGTAATGGTCCCCCTTAGATGATAGCGATCTCAAAATCAAATTCACAATCTAATATCACAAAGTTTGCCGGCGAGATGAACACCTCAACTTTCACAAGCACAGGTTGCAGTACCCAATCAATTTCTTCACAACTTAATCTGTCATAAGTAGCCGTATTACCGTCGATTTGGTGAGATCATAAGCCTTACTTCTTGTATATAGACAACGGCATCATATTAATACTAGTTCCCAAGTCACATAGGGCCTTTGAAAAATGCAACATAATAATAGTACATAGAATAGTGAATGCACCAGCATCTTCCAATTTCTACATTAATGATCTAGTAGCAATAGCGCTACAATGTTGCTACTTGTAATCACCTTCGAAAATGATAACGCTATTTTTAATCACAAAATATTTTGTCAATTTCGTGTAACCCGACATTTTCCCAAGCGCATCAATCAAAAGAACATTTATGGACAGCTTCTTCAAAATAGCTGTGAACCCTCGATACTTACCTTTTTCCTCTTTTTTTACCAACCTTTGTGGGAAGGGCAGTGGAGGTATCGGCAGAGGGATGATATTTTGTGTCGCCCCATCCTCCTTCTCATTCTTATCTTTCAGCTTCTCAAATACCTCAACTTCATCGTCATCTTTTTCTTTCACCCTTTCCTAAAAGTCGGCATAGGAGGGTCTATAGTCTGTTTTCGGCGCCTGTAGTAACTGTCCTACAATGCCCCTCACTCTTAGGATTCTAGATAGTATTTCTAGGAAGTGTACCTTGCTAACGGGTATTTTCACCTGCAGATAACTGGCTCAGCTGCTCAATTTGTTTAATTGATTCTACATGTGACTCAATTTTTTGACTAATGCCCGATAAATCATTACGCATCTTTCACATTATCATCAATTGAATCAAATATTTTAATCATCTTGTTCATGATATCTTCAATGTGATTCATACTCAATCCAGAATCTTGATTCCCATGTGGAAGAGAGGGTACCATTCTTGTTGCCATATCCATTCCGGTTATAGTTGTTGTCATGATAATAGTTCCCATCACAGACATAGTTCCGTTTGCGATTGTATTTACCATAGCTCCAACCTTGGTTCCAAGTATCTGAATTGAATACTTGGGTGTTGGTACATAAATCCTCTGCTTGATCATTCACAATATTTACATCTTCCTCATAAGTATACTCATCAGCAGGTGGTGCTCTATTTTAGTAGTTCATAGAATTCACTTTCTCTACACTTCTGCTCACATGTTTCAACACCAGCCAACCTCTATTTTCAATTGGTCCATCTCCTTACAAATATCATCATTGTACTGACTTGGTGCAACTTGGGCTGCAAACATATATTCCTTCCGATATTTGATATTCTAGTTCTTCATGCCTTGTTATTCTTAGAGATTTTTTCAAGTTTCTCAACAATTGCTTGAAATGTGTTAGCCCCACAGCAATAATATCTAGCATAGTTTTTCCATTAGCATCTTTCCCCCTATAGAAATACTCATTCAGTGAATCGTCATCTATGTGAGGGTTAGGCACACTCTTCATAAACCTAGTGAATCTATCCCAAAAGCTTCTAACTGACTCACCGTGCAATTCAATGAATTTATAGAGTTTATCCTTGAGGTTCAACTTTTTGGACAATGGAAAGTACTTATTTAAAAATACCTTGTGCAACCCATCCAAAGTAGTTATTGAGTTGTATAGCAACTCAAACAGCCATATAGTAGCATCACATGTAAACAAAAGTGAAAACACCCTTAAACCGATTGCATCAATGTTTAAAGTTGGTCCGTACTCCACACTACTCATACAAGACAAACTCTCCCTTTATTACTCTAGAAGAATTATGGAATCCTCCAAAGGTAATCCATCAAAAATAATCCTATATATATAAGAATTTGTATCAAATTGTTGTTTACCACAAAAGTATGTTCGTGAGGTAGTGGAGGAACAATGATAAAAAAAACCAGTTGATACTACAGTATTATAATGAACCTTGTATTTTTCACACACATTAGGTGTGGCTGATTTTGCACTTCTTCAGCATTATTAACTTGATAATTTACTTAGACATTTATAGGCACTTCTACAGCTCGAGGAAGTTGCACCTCCAACAACAGCCCCTTGACCCGCTCCGATTGGAAAATCCTTCCTACCTATCAGATTTTGACCTTTTTCAGACCATATTCTTCTCAGAGTTCATCTTAATCTAGGATCCTGAGGGGTTAGGGGATTCCCTTGACTCCGTATACTTGGCATACACTAGAAGTAAGACCTATAAAAAAACAAAAACAAAACAGAACATATTTCAAGAAATAATTGACTATAAGTAAATAATGAAATTAGTCTAATCTAAAAGCCTTATTTCCCAACAGCGTTGCCAAAATTTGATACGTCCAAATTACATATCCCTAAAGAAGTGTAATCGGTCATTGCCAATTAAAGAACCTAACTGCGGTAAGAATCGTTCTCATGAGGAATATGGTCTAGACTTAACCTAATTCACAATTAATTGTACTTTTTGTCAAGTTTATTTTCGTTAAAGGGGGGGTTTGTAGTTAAACTAATAGTAGATTGATTTGCAGTAACAAGTAAGCAGGATTCCCAGTTTGCAATATCAATATGAGATGAAAACTAGGGCACATGTATTCCTCACAAGTTTCTAACATTAAAATCCTAATAACAATAACTCTTTCCTAGTGTTAACATGAAAGGTTGGTAAGTTAGGTATCTCCTAAGTGATTGGTCATCCAAGTCGGGAATTTCACCCCGCAACTTGGTTGGTCTATGGGTGTATAATTTACTAACCCTTACCATTAACCCCATATTATCCCCGTTGTAGGTACGTTAGGCTATGAGACATCGAATTATCGTGCTAAATCTATGTTGTTCAATCTCTTTCTCATTCATTACTTCCTTTATCAGGAAATTAGGAATGAGGCGAGTTCTAAAGTTACGCACCTTTAAAAAGCATTCAAATGAAAGAATTAACAATACATGCATAAAACCTATTTCAAAATTACTTAATTATTAGTCTTACGTTGTTAATTACTCGTGGTTTCCACAACCCTAGTTGGGGATTTAGCTATTCATTCTTTGAATTATAACAATTCATAATAGGGTTAATAATATTAATCACGAAATTATAATTAGAATAGATGAAATACATAATGTTGAATTGAAGAACAAACACACATTGCGTAACCAAAACTTCAAGATTTAAATGTCAAAAGTGTTTGCAAAATAATTCTCAAACCTAAAAAAAAGTATCAGAAATATCTAACAACCTTAAAACTAAAATTAAAATTAATATGTATAGAAAATAAGTCTTCAAATAAGTAGGAAAAAAAAGATGGGGGAAATTCGATTTGGGTAGTGTCGTCGACAGGTGGCCACCTACAGCTTGTCACGTGAACAACGGCTCGTTGGTTCCATTGTTGCTCAACATTTGGACAAAAATCATGTGGATGCCAACAATGGTAACGACCTATGGCTCGTAGTTCTAAGAACGGTTAGTCTTGTTCACTCGTCGTTCACATACTGGAACCTACCTTCTCTGAAGTTATCGACGACTCGACATCGGAGGTCCGTCATCTGAATCACGGATCGTCATTACCCTCTATAGTTCTACATTTAGTCCATTTTCCTAGAAACTCCATCCACTCCTTCTACCTACGGCTTGCCAAATGACCGACGACTCATAGGCGAGCTCATTTGTTTCCACTTTACAGGTGTTTTCAACACTTTTTCACAACACCATTCTCCAAATTATTTCCTACAAAATTACATCAAAATACCATCACATATAAAAATAGAAGTCCTAAAGCACATGTAGAACTCCAAGTTTGATGTTTCACAAATATGGTAATTTCACGACAAATCAACGAGTGATTCAGCGAGCCCCACTAATATTATGACTACGTTTACAAATAAATTTTTATTTATTTTACAAAATGTATAAATAACTGAAAAAGAAAGAGAAAACTCACCAGCTTACTCGCACATTGAGAGTGCAAAGAACATTCTAAGATTTTATGTTTTGAGCAAGCCTTGTCATACAGTTTCATGGGGTTTCGTATAAGTTTCTTATATTTTTTTAAAGTTGGAATTCGCCAATGATATGGTGGATAAGTTTTTTTTTTTTTGTATACTTTATGTATTTCCGTATGATTAGTTAAATCACGATTCTAATGAGTGTAATTAAAGTCAATGTATTGATAATTGGTGGATTTTATCGTATGTCTCTGTTTTAACATTAGTTATCCAATTTTAAATTGATTTTCATGTGTTACTATTATGAATGGGAGGTGTGCAGACGTTATTATTCTACTATTATTCCTTTCTGCATTGCTTAAAAAGCTTTACATGAATTAAATGATTACTTTGACTCTTGCTATTAGATTTGAATTTCGTGCTTCTTGAATATATAGATAAATTGGGCACTTTTGCTTGAATAATGATTTGGAGTTTTTCAGTTTCTTAATGTTGGAATTTACTAGAACAGAGCATATATTCCAAGGTAATAGATTGTTTTAAGCATATTCTACACGGGAGGGCTTTGAAGAGGACCCTCTAGTAACCATTGAAGAAATGCAATACTATGTTTTAGATTAATGTATCCCTCAATTAGCACTTAAATGTTTACTGAAGCAATCATATCCAGATCTATTTTTTGAAATCAGCTACCCACATTCCGCCACACTCCTAAATTGGTTACCCCCATCTTTGCAAAACTCTTGTTTTGATTATCCTTGCTAAAATTGATTCCTAAATCAACTTTTTTAATTGACAATTGGTATCATCCAAGTTTGTTTATGTTGAACACTTGTTATTATCTCACTATAAGCGATTAAATCACAATTTAACTTCTTAAATGAATTCTTAACTATATCACTTCACTGAGGGATTCGACACCAACCTAATACGTTGGATAATTATATTGTTGCTGGTCTTCTACTCATTGAATTAATGTACGAGTAATCTGAGTGTTATCACACAGCAAGTTATGAATGCCTAGGAATCGTTATAAAAACGTTCTAAACAACGTAAAGAAGGTATTAAAAAGGAAATGACCTAGAGGGTCATTTTATCTTTAGAGCGAGACGACAACAGTAATGTGTGACTCTCTTGAGTTGTTTACTAGGATTGACACATGTGAACAATTTAATTTTTATGGTTTATATAATGTGTCTATGATTTCCATGTCTAAAGTGTTTTGAGTTTTTAGTGTCGTAATTATTCAAATTACATTTTAAAAAGTTATTTAAATGTATAATTCATATTTATTTAAATATAATAATTAAGATAAATTACTTAATTAAATGCCCTATCAATAACAAATATAAGTTAAGATAACAAAATTAATGTGTGTTGTTCTTGGATTGATGTTAATTAGGATTAACAAAATGTTTGTGATTTTTATAATAGTAAGGTAAGTATTTGATAATCATGTACCTTTACAAAAATTCAAATTAAGTATTTTTTTTTTTAAGATACATATTATTTCTTCTAAAATATTAATGAATAAACATATATTTCTAAACTAGTTGATAAATATCATAAAAATAAAAGAAATATTAATAACTAACATACTAATGTAAAAATGTTTATAAATATTTGAAAAAAAGGGATGAATGCCCAAAGTCCCCCTCATCTATTCCCGAAATTTTAGATGTACAACGCTTATACTATATTAAGGTCCCTATTACCCCCCTGAACTTATTTATTAATATTTATTACCCCTTTTCGACCATAACGTGACCACTATTTGTGGCCCCAATTAGGTTGACCTTTTTTTTTTTCAAACTAGTGCACGTAGGTTTAAAAGGGGTAGAAATTACTTATAAAATAAGTTCAGGGGGTAATAGGCCTTAGTTAATCAGTATAAGTGTAGTCTCTGAAATTTCGGACATAGGTTGAGGTGTCTGGTGCATTATCCCTTTTAAAAAATAAGTAAATCTTTTTAACCTGATTAATTATAAACCCTCAAAGTACACATTTTGTAAGAACAATCATAATTATATATTTGACACAAATATTGATATCATTAATGTAATATCATTTTTGATTTATATTGAATATATTATTATCGTGATGCTACAAAATTATGCAAATGTTTTCAAAAAAAATCTATCAATTCTAACAGAAAGAAGAATAACATGCAATGTTTGTTAATAAATCAATATATTGAAATAAAAAATCTAACAGACGTTTTCTTGTATAAAAGAAATAACATAATACTCTTTTTTCAATTCTAACCTAACATAAAATATGTTCCCACATAACTTAATTAAATATAATTCAAAAGAAAAAGAAAGATGAGTCTATAACCTTCTTTAATAATGAAATTCTATTTTTCCAAAATTAAAATAGCAGCGCAATTATGCTAATGAAGAAAATAAACATAATAGAATTACAAGAAATTAAAGTAGAATACCTGAAGTAAAAATTTAGAAATGAGGAGATGAATAATAAAAATAATAATTACATTATAAGATTAAAAAGAAATAACGGAATAAATTGAACTGAATAAATAAAATATTGAAACGATCAGAGATGTGAACGAAATATTCGTGCATCATTTTTTATTTCGGTAGAAAAGTGATAAATATGCCAAACTTTAGTTTCTTTTTCTATTTTTTGTATCTTAAATTATTTTAAAATAAAAGTTAGCACGATAAAGTAAAATAAGTTGATGATATTTTTTTATTATATAAAAATTGTTATGTTTGTGTGTATTGTGTGATAAATTTTTGTTTTTTAATGTATAATATACTCCTATATGCTTGTACAATAAAGAAAAAGCAATAGTGCATATGTTTATGTGAAATATGATATATATATGTGGACATATTTAAGTATTTGAGAAAGAATACATAATTGCATTAGGCATTTTTGAATCCTATCCTCAATGGGTATCTCTAAATGTAGAATATATATGTTCGTAAATAATTAAATTTCTACTCAAATCTCTATTTTATTACGTATTTTTAATATTATAGTATTATTTTTATTTTATTTTTATTTCTATTTTCCTCTACGAATTATTTCTTTATTTCTTTTTTTCTCGATAATCACTTTATAGAATATTCATGTAATATAAAAAAAATTAAACTAAATATTTAATTAATATAAATTGCAAGTAAATATTATATAATATACATTTAATGGACATACGTTGCAAGCAAAATTACTGTGATAAAATTATTGTGTGTTGAGTTATATTTGAATATTTTAATTTTATATTTAGATTATTAATCTATTTATTATATTTTTAAATTAAAATTTTTATCTTATCATTTTAATTTTGTATATTCTTTCTGGTGAAAATTAATAATAATATCAATTTACTACTCAAATGGGCCAATTTTATTTTATACAAATATATTATTTATTTAGGATGAAATGTAATATGTAATTAACATATATTAGCGATATAACTAATGGTTCTATATGAAAAATTATTGGTTAGTTTTATAAAATAATAAATTAATATAAAATCATCAACAAGCTACAATAGAGAGTCCAAACAGTTTGAAGAACTACTTGTAACGACCCTGCTTAGGTCGTTTTGAGCACAGATTTTAATTCTGGAAAACTGGCATAGGTGAGGAAAGGCCCTACGGACGTCACGGGGACGACGGACGTTCGTGTAGGTGTCCCGTTCCAAACACTTAGGAAACTCTGAAATTGGGTACTTGAAAACGACTCTCTGAACGTCGTGCGAGTGGCATACCGGACCGTCGCAGGATCGACGTCCACGTCACAGGCCATCCACTTAAAAAAAACTAAGTCTCTATAGCATGCTACGGACGGCATTACGGCCCGTCGCAGGCGCGACTGCCCCGTCACGGGCTAGCACTCCTTTCGGAGTCGATTTCTTTATCCGTTTAAGGGACGTTTTTTGACTATTCCTTTCCTGCTTTAATTATAAGTTATAGGGTTATTAATGTTAATAAGTTAATTACTTGGGGGTTAAAGAGGTAACCTTAGGTTAATTAGTGGATTATTAGTGCCATCTTTTAAAAAACTTATGTATATCATATTAGGGTAAAAGAAAGAGGTTTGAATAATAAAATAAACAACAAGAGAAGGCGAGAGAAAGTCGAACGAGAAAGAGGAGAAACGAGAGAAACAGGAAGCTTGGGAAATTGCTTTCTTGATCACTAATCTTCGGTGGGAGGTAGGTTAGGTTTTACACACTACTCGTATGTAAACTCTTAATAGCGAATGATTGTGTTTGGGTGTCTTTTAAGTCTTCTATATGCTTAATTGTGTGTTAATGCATGATTGATGTTTATATCTATAACATACACTTATTGTGATAAATAAGCATATGAAGCTATTGAACTTACATCTTGAAAAACCCTAATCTACTTTGTAATGATGAATGCTTTGGTATAAAGAAAGGCTAATGAACGAAGTAGTGGAGATTTAGGGATCGGTGTCACGTTCCGACACCAGGATAGATATGATGTATCGGAGTGTCACGTTCCGACACCAGGATAGTATAGATCGGGTGTCCACGTTTCGCGACACCAGGATAGAATAATGAGGAATCGAGTGGTCACTTCCGACACCCCCATGATATTAATATGGAATCGGGTGCAAAACCGGTTCCAGGTACCATGGGTGGAGAGACAGGATAGAAGTATGCGGATTCGAAGTGTCACTTTCCGCACCAGTATACTATATGGCATCCGGGTTGCCACGTTCTGGTACCACAGGACATAGACTAAGGAGCGGGAGTGTCACGTACCGACACGAAGTAGTAATATAATGATCTATGAAAGATACTAAATACTCAATCTAAAGAACATTTTTTTCCCAACGAGTATGATGAGGAGTGTGAGTCCTCATTGATGTTCTTGTGTTTTGTCACCCAAGGATTATGGTATTGTGAATGGTTGCATGCTACGGATATTAGTTGATTTTATGATGTTTACTTGATATAATACAGTTTTTCTATTTTGAGTTGGCCGAGAATACCTACTCATACTTGGTGGTTGTACTGACCCCTACTTTTTGTTTTCCTATTTGTTTATTTGTGAGTGCTCAAACGGCCGCATCTTCTCGACTCAACGTAGTTCAAGCTAATCTTGTCACAACCGGATCTTCAGGGTGACTAATGCTTCTAGCTTGGACCTGGATCCTCCTTCCTCATGTCTTGATGCTTGAAGTTTTCGGCATAGACCCTAGCTTTTATTTGTTTTAGCTTCTTAGAATACTCATTAGTTTAGTAATTGTCATAGATGTTTCTTGTGGTGATGACTTTCCAGGTTTTGGGAATAATCGATGTTTGATATTTAATAGTTATTGAATTGGTTTTTATTCTGAGTTTAAATCTTCCGCATTACTTTCTGTTGTTATAACATTGAAAGTTCAGGTTTAGATTGTTTTGGTTCGCATCACATAGGAAGGGTAAGTGGTGGGTGTCCAGTCGCGGCTCGGTTTTGGGTCGTGACAAACTTGGTATCAGAAAAAAAGCATTAGTTCGTTGGGGTCTCACACACAAAGAACAGGTCTAGTAGAGTCTTGTGCCAGACAGTAGGGGGACACTTTACTTACTTTCTTTGAGAGGCTTAAGACTTTAGGAAATTCCATTCTTTCTTTCCTTCTTTCGTGCTATTGACCTTGGGTCCACTTGGTATCTAGGTGCTACCAATTGGTACTTACCATCTTCACTCTATTTCGCAGATGTTTGAACTAGAGCAACCGACTACGCCAACATCACATCAGCAAGACAAGAATGCATCTGAGCAGTCCATTGGGGCTGTAGCTCGAAGAGGAATCGTGGCAATTGGCCGCGTCAGAGGCTGTGTGAGGAAACGTCCTCTAGAGGGAGAGGACGAGCACCTAGCCCATCTGAGTACCTAGGCGCGGTGACTCCTCCACCGACTAGAGGAAGTAGTAAGAGAAAGGTGAGATTTGGGAAGAATGAACAATACAGAATGAGGAAATTGCCACCCCAACGCGTACCCCCAGAAGATGATCAATTTCAGGTTTCTCGCTTATCTTAGTGGGGTGTTGTCTGCTCAGGGTCAGGCACCTCCAGTGTTTTTCTGCACCAACACAGCCGGTTTCAGAGGTACAAACATGCCGCCACTATGGCTCCTCTATAGGATTCCCTCAATTGAAACATAGAACAAGTTTCCACGTCTGACTACTGGGCACATAATGACAAATGATCAGCAATGAGCTTTTTCAGTAGGTTTCTTTGAAATTGAAACCTCCGGTCTTCAATGGTCTCAGAATCTGAGGATGCTTATACGATTTTACCCTGGTTGACTGTCATGAGCTACTACCCAAGATGGGTATAGTAAACGGTTGGTGTTAGGTTGTGAGTTTATCAGTTTCAAAAGGGAACGCCAAAAATGTGGTGGCCGGTCACCTGTTTTAGTGTCACCAACAGGGCACCATCCATGACTTGTGGGCCTCATTCTCCTAGCTTGTTTATGGAGAATATATCCCACCGGACTTTTGAGGGATAGGGAAGGATGATTTCATTAAGGCCTAGAGCAAGGTAGGAATGACGGTCCAATGCAATATGAGGCCTAATTTCGTGCACTATCCAGAGTATGCCAGCTCAACTTTGGTTTCAGTCCACACGAGCGGATTCGCCTTTCGTGAAGGGATTGAATCAGAGTTGGACGAATTCAGCCTTCACAGGTAGCGTGCTACGGACAAATCCTTCCCAAGAAGTGGTAGATTCGAGTAGAGGTGGAAGGAGTGAAGCGATGATTCACCAACGGCGTCGACAAACACTCAAAGAGGTTTTCGAAAGGAGGTGAGTTTAATGGTTTCTTACTCTAGAGGACAGGGTCCGGAGGTTATTCAGTTCGACCCATCATCTTCACTACAGACTTTATTTGGGGGTTCCACCTATACCCGTTCAACATTTCTCTGAGAGACCTATTTCGTGAATCTAAGAGGTTATGTTGTGGGGAAATTGGGAATATCAAGCGGTATTGTCCAAAACAAGTGATAGACCCCCACGAAGCTAGAGGTAGAGGTTGGGTGCATTGCAGAGGCCGTTATTCCGGAGGACGTGGTGGTCGAGGTAATTGGTGTCACCAAAATGGCCGGGTGATGGTCAAACTGGAGCCACTACATCATCAACATGGTAGGGGGGCAAACGGACAAACAAACGAAAGGCCCATTGTTATGCTTTCCCTGGAGATCAGAGGCGGAGACTCTGATGCCCTGTCATCACAGTAATCTTCTGGTTTTGATTGCATGGCTTCCGTCTTGTTTGATTCCTGGATCCACATTTTCCTTATGTATCTTCCTCCTTTTGCTAATGGTCTAAAATTACATTGTGCATTACTTGATATGGCCCTATTCGTGTTTTTCTACTACTCCGGTGGTGAGTCTGTGGTAGTTTGAAAAAAGTATATAGGGTCCTTGTTTGTGAACCTTTGTGGGGAGCACACTTATGTAGATTTAGGTTTTTATCTTTAGAAAGGTCATTTTGGATGTAATTCTGCTGGGTATACTTGGCTTTCTCCGCAAATTTTGCAATCTTGGTTTAATGCAAACGGTGACGTTAGCCAAGCCTGGGCAGATCCGTTAGTGTTGGGGAGGGTGACTTACACTTCCAATCCGGTGCGTATCATCCTCCTTGTCTTCGTGCTAAGAAATGGTTAGTAAAGGGTGTTTTAGCTTTCTTGGCACTCTCAAGGATGACACAACCCAAGTACCTTCGTTGGGGTCGGTTTTCGGTGTCCTGAGTTTCTTGATGTGTTCCCTGCCAGACCTTCCTGGTATGCCACCAGATAGGGATATTGAACTTTTGTATTGATCTTGAAACGGGTAACTCTCCCCATTTCTATACCCCCTTAAGAATGGCTTCCCCGCGGAGTTTAAGAGAGTTACAGCCCAACTTCAAGAGTTGTGAGCAAAGGCTTCATTAGACCAAGCGCATCTCCTTGGGGTGCTCCGGTTTTGTTTGTTCAGAAGAATGAATTGGCAGTTTTTCCGGATGTGCATAGACACCGGCATGTTGTGTGAACAAGGGTGACTATAAAGAACAAGTATCAATGTTCCTCGTATGATGACTTGGTTCGATCATTTCCAAGGTTGCTTTTGTCTCTCTAAGATTGACTTGAGATCCGGTTATCTCAATTGAAATAACGGGCAACGGATGTGCCAAAGACTGCTTTTAGAACCAGGTATGGGCAGTTACGAATTTGTAGTGATTCTTTGGTCTACGAATCCCCTGCTGCGTTCATGAGTCGATGAACGGGATTTTTAAAGCCATATTTAGATCTCTGTGTGATCGGATTTATTTGATTATATACTGATATACTCCAGAGTAAGAGGAACATAGGAGCAAATTGAGATGGTATTAGGGAATGTTGAGGGAGAAAAAGCTTTATGCCAAGTTCTCTAAGTGTTGAATTTTTTTGGCTACATGCGGTCCTTCTTGGGGGCACGTGTTTCTAAGATGGAGTTATTGGTGTATCTTCTAAGAGCGCAGTAAGTGAAGAATTGGGTAAGACCTACTATGTGTCAGAAATAAGGAGCTTTGTTGGGTTAAGCTAGCATCCCGGCGCCTACCAACCACTACCAACCATCGGTTATGCTGCCTATTTTTTCAAGGGGATTCTCTTCTATTGCTGTCCCAACTGACGACGTTGACTAAGCAAATGTTCCTTTTGTCTGTCGATGAGTGTGAGGAAAGCTTTCAGAAGCTCAGACCCTGTTGACTACTGCACCATTACTCACCTTGCCATTGGAAAGGCCAAAACTTCATTGGTGGTATTTGATGCAATCCTTATTTCCCCTGTTGGGTGCAGTGCTAATGCAGAGCAGAATGTGATTGCCTATGCCTGTAGACAATAAAAGTGCATGAAAGTAAACTATCCAACTTCCACATGATTTGGAATTGCCGCGGTAGTGTTTGCACTAAAGCCATGGAAGACACTATTTATATGGGGTTACAGGTGAGGTCTATACGGATCATCGTAGTCGACAGTAGGTCCTTCACTCAGAGAGATTTGAATTTAGACATAGGCTATGGATGGACTACTGACGGACTCGACTCATCACTAAATTTTGTATCATCCTCCGGGGAAGGCCGAATGTTTTGTAGCGGATGCTTTGAGTAGAAAGGCGGGGGAAGCTGGAAGTCCTACTCACTTTCAAGCTTCTAGACGGGGGCCATTATTGCTAGAGAAGTTCAATTCTGGCTAATCGAACCCTTATGAGATTAGAAGTTAACATGAGAAGGGAGGATTTTACCTTGTTGGAGGCAAGATCTTCTTTTCTTGACAAGATCAAAGGGAAAACGTTTGGATTGACGAGAAACTAAGCCGAACCCGAGATAACGGTGTTGCACAGGAGAGCTAAAGAACGCGACAATCGATGAGGAAGGTGGTTTTGGGAGGATTAAGGGAAGGGTATTGTGTACCCCGCGTCGATTGATTTGATCAACACTATTTCTGACGAGAGACGAGGCTCATATGTTCAGGTATTCGATCCATTTCCGGGTGCAACCATATGTACCGTGACCTAAAGCAACCACTTTTGGTGGAGTAAAGAATGAAGCGTGATATTGTGGATTTTATACGCCAATGTCCCAATTGTCAAACGTAGTATGACAACCACAGGCCCGGAGGCAACCCTTCAAGAATTGCCCATTTCGGAATGGGGAAATGGGAGAGAATTGCAATGGACTTTCGTGTTGGTCTTCCAAGCCATTGGGCAAGTATGACTCTATTTGGGGTGATTGTTGATGAGGTTACTAAGTCTGCTCATTTCATTTCCGGTCAGGTGACTTACAATGGCAAGAGAAGTTAGCCAAACTTTTTAAACATCTCAGAAGTTGTCGACTTGCATGAGTTCCACTATCGCCTCATATCAGATAGAGGTACGCAGTTTTAACTTCTAAGTTTTGGAAAACATTGCATGCGGAATTGGGTACTCAAGGGTTGGCACCTTAGTACCGCGTTCCATCCTCAGCCCGTGTTCACGTTCTGAGCGACACGATCATTGTTTGGAGGATATGCTTTTTCATGCTTTGTTGATAGAATTCGGTGGCCATTGGGATAGTTTCTTAACACTTAGCGGCGTTTTCATACATAAATAGCTATCACTCAAGCATTGATATGACTCCCTTTGAAGCAACTATATGGGGAGGAGATTAGTCCCCCATGGGTGTGGTTTTATGCATCGAGGTTAGACCTTGGGGTATGACTTTTGAGGGCATTCGATAAAAAGTGCAAATCTATTCCAATAGAAGCGTCCTAGCGGCGCAAAGTAGAAACAAAAAGAATATGCAAATCGAAAGGTTAGAGACCTTAGAGTTCCTGGAGGGTGAACAGTCTTGCTGAAAGTTTTCGTCCAAGAAATGGGGGATGCGGTTTTTGGTAAAAGATGCAAGCTAAGCCCAAGGTACATTGGTCCCTTTGAATACTTAGCGAGTAAGGGGAGGTGGCTTTATGAGTTACCTTGCCCCCAGGGCTGTTCCCCCCCCCTGAGTACATCCTGTATTCCATGTGTCCGATGTTTAAAAGTATCATGGGGATGGAACACTACATTATCCGTGGGATTCACGTTGTGGCTTTAATGAGAATTGGTCTTACGAGGAGGAGCCTGTTGGCTATTTAGATAGAGAAGAGATCGCAAGTTGTAGGTCAAAAGGGAGATTGCATCTATCAAAGTTCAATGGAAGAATCGACCCGTTTAAGAAGCCATTGGGAGAAGAGGCAGATATGCGAGAAAGATCCCCACATCTGGTTACAGATTCGAGGTATTCCTTTTCGCCCTTGTTTTCCTTCTGTGATCGTTCGGGGACGAACGTGGATAACTTGGTATCTATTGTACGACCTGCTATTCATTTTAGCAACAGATTTTTATTCTGGAAAAACCTGGAAAGAGGTGACGGAGGCACGACGGAACCGTCAACGGGTACACGTACGTTCGTGGAGGTGTCGTTCCAAAACACTTAGAGAAAATCTGAATTGGGTAACTTGAAAACGACTCTCTGAACGTCGTGAACATGAGTGGCACGGACGGACCTTCCGCGAGATCGACGGCCCGTCACATCCATCCACTTAAAAAACGAGTCTCTGTAAGCATGCGACGGACGCATGGACGGACCCGTACCGCAGGCGGCGACGGCCCGTACGGCTATACGCAATCACAGTTCGGGTCCGGATTTCTTTTATACATTTTGGACGTTTTTTACTATTTCCTGCTTTAATTAGAAAAGTTATAGGGTTACTGTTTAATAAGTTTTAATTAACTTGGGTTAAAAGAGGTACCTTAGTTTTTATTAGTGGATTATTAGTGCCATCTTTAAAACTTAATATATAATAAATTAGGGTAAAGAACGAGGGTTTGAATAAAGAAAATAGAACGGAACAGAGAAGGGGAGAGAGAAAGTCGAACGGAAAGAAGGAGAAACGAAGAGGGAAACAAAGCTGGGAAAATTGCTGTGCTTGTGATCACTGTATAGTCTTCTGCTTCGGTGGAGGGTAGGTTTATGTTTTTTCACACTACTCGTATTAACCTTAATTAGCGAATGATTGTGTTTGGGTAGTATTATTAGTCTTCTATATGCTAAGGGTGTGTATGCATTATTGATTTTTTATATATATACTACATGATTGTGATAAAATAAGCATGATGAAGCTATTTGAATCTTAAATCTTGAAGACACCCTAATTACTTGTTTAATGATGATGCCTTGGTATAAAAGAGGCTTTAATGAACGAAAGTAAGTGAATTGGGGATTCGGAGGGGTCACGTTCCCGACACCAGGATAGAATATAGGATCGAGTTCCACTTTCCGACACCAGATAGTATATGGATCGGGTTCACGTTCCGAACACCATGATTAGAATATGAGATCGGAGTGTCACGTTCCGACACCAGTATAGTAATATGGATCGGGTGGGCCACGTTCCGGTACCAGGACTAGATATGAGGATCGGAGTGTCAACTTTCCGACACCTAGGAAGTATATGTATCGGGGTGGGCCACGTTCCCGGTACAGGATAGACTAAGGAGCGGAGTGTCAACTACCGACACAGAGTAAATAATATAATGAATCTTGAAAGATAACTATATCCTCATCTAAAGAACATGTTTCCCAAACTGTATGATGAGGAGCGTAGTCCTCAATTAGATGTGCTTGGTGGTTGGTAAACCAGATTAATGGTAACTTGTAAATGATGCATGCCTAAGGATATTAAGTTGATTTTATGATGTTACTTGATATATAACCGTTTTCTATTTTGAGTTTTTGCGATGTACCTACTCATACCTTGTGGGTTGTACTACCCCCTACTTTTATGATTTTCCTTTGTTATTTGTGGATTCAGCAAACGTGCCGTCACCTGCGACTCACCAGATTCAAGCCAGTCTTGTCACACCGGATCTTCAGGGTGAGCTAATGCTTCTAGCTTGGGACTGGATCTCTTCCTCATGTCTTGATGCCTGAAGTTTCGGCATAGACTGCTTTTATTTTTTTAGCTTCTAAATACTCTTAGTTTAAGTAAATTGTCATAGATGTTCTTGTGGTGATACTGTACAGGTTTTGGGCAAAGTAGATGTGAATATTAATAGTTATTGAATTGGTTTTTCTTAATGAGTTTAAGGTCTTCCGCATTACTGTTCGTTGTTATTACATTGAAATGTATAATGTTTTAGATTGGTTGGTCTTTCGCTCACATAGGAGGGAAGTGTGGGTGCCATTCGCGGCTGCTCGATTTTGGATCGTGACACTACTATACACCTTCTATAATACATGGAGCATAGAGAGTGATTTAAAGTGTGAAGCTTAGTCTCTATTTTTACTCTCCTGAAAAAATGTAGAGTAAACTCCGAGGTGAGCAGGAGATAATTTAATATTTTTACTTTTCAAATATAGAAAATATAAAGTACCGTGAGGTGACAGGAGAAATATTAACTTTAAAAAAGAAAATATAAATTTGGGCCAAATTTAACTTTTAACTACTTAATTATACACCGTAAAGACGCTAGCATGATTCCATCGTGGGTCAATTGTGGCCCAAAGAAATCTTTCCATCTTTAAATCTAATTAATTTTCAATTAAATTTACATTTAATTATGTTGATGAAATAATAAAAGGCGATGAGAAATCAAAAATAGAAAAGGAGATTTTTATCTAAATAATACCTATGCAATGATGTTAAATTACAAATAATTAACACTCTATATAGGTTTAGAGACTGTAAGCGACACTCCTTTATTGAAGAATTACACAAAGTAAAATTCTTCTTGTTGTGTACATAAGTTGAATACTAACACTTTTTATTTTAGCTTACTCATAAATTTACTATTCTATATTTTGACAGCCTTAAAATAAATTTAATATAATTCATGTATAATAAATAAAAAAATATATGAACACTGATTAGAAAAATAAACAAATATATTTTGTCATTTAAAAATCTATTAAAAAGTGGAAAGATTTATTTACTAATCTCAAAACTTTTTGTAGTATATTTGCATGTGGGCATTGGTCAGAGGCCTAATTTGATTAGGGGAATCTTAGGTAGGGCAGGTCAGCTTATAATACGCCTTGGGAGGCAGTTGGCAAAGTCATGTTTTTGGTTTTGTTACTACGGCACCTTTCCATGCTTATTCACACTTTACATAAACTACCAACGAACCATTTTGGGACCCATTATTTTCTTTTTTTCCCATGCATGTGTGTAATAATTCATATTATTTTTAAACAAAAGATAAGAGTCAGTATAAGGAAGCAAATTATATTTTAACACTCTTGTTTTCATAATATTTGGATCATTTAAGAATTAATTATCCTTTGAAATCTTGGATAGTGGGTCAAATCACTCCTGTGGGACAACACCATAATAGATAGTCAGTGATGACTGTAGATGGTCAAAGATTTGGTCCATAAACAACACGAAGTAACATAGTTTGTCCTGTTAGTTCAGAGTATTGTTATGCCTCTACGTACACCAAACAAAATGAGTGAACTTCTCCTTTTAAGACCATCTTTCATAGTCAAATTTTGAATGGAATGCTTTTTAAAAATTTCAATACTTATTTTGACAGGATATAATCTTTTTTTCATTTTGAATTTCGTGATCGTAAATTTGATATTTTCTTTGTTCCTATTTACTTGTTCACATTTTTTCTTTTAGTTGTCCTTATTTATTTTTCTATTTTGATAAATCAAGAAAGTATAAAAAAAATTCTTATCATACCCTCATTTGAACTTCTTGAAAGTTTCTAAGTTTTAATTCTTCTTTTTTGAAATCATAACAAAAAAGAAGTAAAATTGAAACCTTACTATGCTAATTATTATTATCTTAATATTATCTTATTTCTGTGACACTTAATTTAAGAAAAAAGAGGGAATATATATATTTGATAGGTAATCTTAAACATGTCATTGACATTATTATCATTATTATAATTAGAGAGCTCTTATAAAATAGACTAAAGAGGAATATTCCATAAATACTTAAGACGAAAGAAGTTAATTTTGTACGAATGTTTTCAAGATCATAGTCATCAGAATAATGGCGGGGTTATGCAATTTGTGTATAGAACAGTACTACTTATAACAAAACTTTGCAAACAAAAGCAGAAAATTCCCAAAGTTCAAATCAAATAACGAAGAATAGAAATTAGTTAACAAAGAACTAATTACTGTAAAACGTATCAGAATCTGTAACAGACGTATGAAACAGAATGAAAGGAAAATTAAGCCTACTAATACACAGTATCCTCTTAAGGAAATTATTTCCCTCTAATATTTGAGGTTTGAATTGGAATATATCCTCCCAAGATAGAATGATCTTGCTCATCACGGTATTGATATCCAAAACAGTGGTGTCAACGAGTCACTCAACGACAGAAAGTACACACATAAAATCTGTGAAGAAGAGGTAAAAAATATAGTAAGTAAAAATCTGAGGATTCAGGGGTATTTATAGTCAAGGGGTACTGGTTTCGAAAGGTTGCAACCTTTCAAAATCCACACGGTCATTCATGAAAGTTTGCAACCTTTCAAACGGTCATGGTTGTTCCTAAAATTGCAACCTTCCAGATCGGTAATCTCCAATGGCGGGAAGTTCAAATTAAATGGAAAAGTATTTTAAATAAATAGGATCACGCAAATCTGAGTTGGGTCGAGTCTTTCGACTAACTAATTAAATAATTAAAATATTTTAGCCATTTAATATAATTTAATTTAATTAATTAAATAAATAATTAAAACAAACTGTATCTAAGAAATAATCACTCAACCGATTGGTTTTCAATGTCAAAGTTGAGCGAGCGGCAACGCGACGAGGGAGTCTCTCTTTTCAACCCTTTTAACAATTAATAGAAGTGTTTCTCTATTTAAACACTTCTATTTTTCTCTCCACCGCCAATGAAGGATAAATGTCTTTTCTTCAAGCACAAGAGAATCTTTTTCGATTTCTCATTTCATCTTCTCTCCATTTTTCATTAACTCTTGTTATGCCTAAAAATTCTCTACATTAATGGGAAATGTTCATAACATAAAGAAATGCACATACAAGTGTGTACTTTACAAGCAAGAATCAGTTGCGTCATGATAAGTAGGTTTTCCGTTGTACTTTTCGTAGTGAACATAAATCAGATATACTCGATCAATCGATAGATGTGATATCTTTGAACCGTCGTGTTTTGGTATATACCTAAAAACATATGTCACACAATTAACCCTTTACTGCTTATGGTTCTTACAGTTGTGTACATTTCAACCATGAACCCTCTGGTTTCATGAGTCAATTAGAGAATAGGTGTTTTCAATATTCTCTCTGAAGCGGTTAACTTCCACATCAAAAAACATAGGAGATTTCCCTAACTGTTCCAATCCTTGCAGATCACACTATTTGTTTCACATCTCCAAACTTAGCAATTATTAAAAATTTAACTTTTATTCAACTCAGTAACAAACTTTAATGTTTTAAACCTCGTTCCTGAAAATTGTCCCTTCATCATGAGAATGAGTTTGAGTTGAATTGACAATGTCGAACCGTCACTCACCTACTTGTTTTTCTCCTTTAACTAGCTCTTGGAATCTCTATTCTGTTGAGGTAGATTTACTACTGCCATGATGATTTTGTCTAAACTATAAATCTGTTTTCGCTTAGATGATCTGTTCAACTGCCTCTCTCACTAGACTTTTCGTTGGTGGATCTGACACATTATCTTTTAACTTCACATAATCAATTTTGACAATTCCACTAGAGAAGTTTTCTTACGGTATTATGTCTCTATAGTATGTGAAGAGACTTTCTGTTGTACGTGATTCTCTCTGCCCTACCTATTTCTGCTTAACTATCACAATGTATGCAAATAAATCTCATGGATTCGGGCCATAATGAAATGTTCTCTAAGAAATTTCGAGTCATTCAACTTCTTCACCGGTCTTATCTAAGGCAATAAATTCAGATTCCATTGTAGAGTAAGTGATACATATATGTTTGAACGATCTCCATGAGACTGATCCTCGACCAAGTGTGAACACATAACCATTTGTGGATTTCACTTATTTGACCCGGTGATTCAATTTACATCACTATATTCTTCAATCGCAGCAGGATATTTATTATAATGCAAGACATAGTATTGTCTATGTTTCGAATACCTCAACACATGTTTCAGAGTCATCCAGTGAGTTAAATTAGGATTACTTGTAATTCGACTAAGCTTGCTAATAACAGATGTTATATCTGATCGCGTACAATTCATAATATACATCAAGCTTTCCAACACTCTAAAATATTCCAACTGAGAGTCATTTTCACTATCATTCTTTTGAAATTTTGACATCGTTGAAATTCAAGTACTTGAACTTGTCAAATACTCTTTCAATATAATGAGATTGAGATAATGCTAGTCTTTGAGAAGTTTTGAGAATCCTGATCTCTAAGATCAAATCAGCAACTCCTTAGTCCTTCATATCGAACTTTTTTGATAGCATGCACTTAGTAGCTTTTATATCGTCAATATCTGTACTCATTATTAACATTTTATCAACATACAGACAAACAATGACTTCATGATTCAATTTTTTTTTAATGTAAACACATTTTGTACATTCGTTAATATTGAATCCTTTTTGGTCAATCTTGTTTTGTTAAATTTAGCACGTCATTTTTTGGGTGCTTGTTTCAGTCCATAGTGGTTACCCAGTCTGCATACTTTTTCTTCTTTATCAAGTACCACGAAACTCTGAGGTTGTTCCATGTAAATTTCTTCTTTCAACTCTCCTTTTGGAAGGTTGTCTTAACATCTATTTGATAGATTTTAAAATCATGAACATCTGCTAGTGCTATTAACATTGTAATAGACGTTATCCTTGTTATTTGAAAGTATGTATCAAAGTAATCCAAACTTTCTTTTTATTTGTATTCTTTGACTACAAGTCTAGCCTTATATTATCAATAGTCCCATCGGCTTTTATTTTTCTTTTGAAGATCCACTTTGATCCTAAAGGTTTAGATCGGCCAATTATCACGTATGGTTACTCAAGATTAATTCGATCTCACTATTGACTGCTTCTTTTCAATAGATTGACTTAGACGAAGACATTGTTGCTTTGAATGTTTGACGCTCATTTTCAAGCAAGAATTTCACAAATTTTGGTCTGAAAGAAGTGGATTTCCATTGATAAGAACTACGTCTAGGATCCTCGTTAGATAATATATTTACCTTTAATTTTTTCTGTTGTTGTTTACGTCTTTCACTTGTCGGCTCTCATTCAATTTTACACTGATAAATGTGTTCAAAGAATTCAATAGTATCTCACTCAATTTCTGTATTAACATGAATTTCAGGATTATCAAATTTGTGAATCGAAAATCAACATGCCTTACTATTCATAGCATATCCAATAAATACACAATCCATTATTTTAGATCCAATTTCACCCTCTTGGGTAAATGAACTTCTATCTTGGCTAAACACCCCCACACTTTGAAATATTTCAAGTAGGATTTCCTTCATTTCATAACTCATATAAAATCGATTGTGTTTTTTTATGGACACCCTATTGAGTATCTTGTTAGCCGTAAAGATAGATTCCCCCATAAGTTTTGCGGTGACCAGAACTGAGTAACAAGACATTCATCATTTCCTTTAACGTTCTATTCTTTTGTTCTGCCAATCCATTTCATTTTGATGTATGAGGTGCAATAATTTGATGAATAATATCATATTTCAAACATATTCCTGCAAAAGAAAATTTGTATTCTCTAGCCCTATCACTCTTAATCACTTTTATCTTTTCATTTAATTGTTTCTCCACTTCATTCTTGTATTGCTTAAATGTATCAATTGTGCATTTTTACTATTAAGCAAATAGACATAACAAAATCGAGTGCAATCATCAATAAAGATTATAAACTATTTTCTCCGACCGCGTGATTGTATTAATTTCATATTGCATATATTTGTGCGGATTAAGTCTAAAGAACCTTGAATTTTCCTGTCAACCTAGACTTATAAGGCACATGTCCTTAAAAAACTTACATTCAACAAACAATTTCACATTTTAAATTTATCACACTTGAAGTCAGGTAGCATTTCTTAAGTAATCAATTTTTGCAAGACTTTATGATTTATATATATATATCAAACATGCATGCCGATAAATTAATTTGTGACTTCATTAAGTAAGCAGAAGCGAATTCTTATTAATATTATTAGTAATCATTACATTCATTTGGAAAAGACCCTCAGTTTGGGGGGGTAGCCCTTTATTAGAACTCTCATTCTATTTATTACAGATTTCTCACTACTAGCTAACTAGGGCACACTAGATTGTTTCTTACGAGCAACTGCAAACAACAAATTAATTCTTTCTATAGTAAAAAATGGTGCAGAGCTTGTTTCAATGTCACACCTTGTCGGATGTCCATTTTCAAGATTACTTTTCTAGTTCCTACAATCATTTTTGTTTTTGTGTTCCCTATGAACATATCTTCATCGAACTCAGCAGGAGTATACATTGCAAAGACTTCTTTCATTGAGAAAATATGTCAAGAAACCACTTCTTGGGATTTCCAATTAAATTGCATTCTAAGATCATTTCACAGAGGTCATTTGTTTCTTCTATATCTTTTAGAATGTTTGTTTGACTTTGCCTTGGTCCTTGTCCATTCTTGAAGCACGCCAGTCAAAAGACTTGTGACCAGCCTTACCACAAATGTAACAATTGTCCTTGAATTTCTTCTTGGCCTGTTCTGACTTCTGTCCGTTGGACTTCTTTCTCTTCTTGCCATTGGGTGGGTGCTTATTCAACATATTAACTCTGATTTTTCTCTTCCCGCTTCTTCGAACTACATGAGACTTTTTTTGGCATCTTGCGTTTATCTTCCTCATCTTTAGCCGAATGTGTGTCGCCTATTGCCTCGTCTTCTCCTCATTGGCGGCTCCTGTCACCGTCGTGCTGTCGCTCGGTTGCTGTCGGTCGGTCCCTTTGCGTCCGTCCCGCGTCGTAGGCTCTGAGTGGCCGCTTCATCAGTCGCAGCGGACCGGCCGAATGCCGTCTGCGCGGGGTTTCATTCAGCGAAGAGAATAACTTTTCAATCAAGGTAGTCACTTTGAAAGCTTTCATTCACTTACCATTGGTCCTCAACAATAATATAAGAAAAATAAGTGGAAGTTTCTTGCACTTCTTATTCAATAATTTTTATATTCTAAAATTGTGATCACAATTTTTTTTCAGTAATGCTCCTCTGTCTTATATTTCTTCTCAAAAATTAATTCTATAATTATTTGAAGTTTGTCATTGCATTGTAGAAACTTTATATAAGTCAACCTCTAAGACTTAACAATGTAGAACTTAGACAGGAAGTCTGCATGTTTCCATACTTCATAACCATGAATTTTTCTATGTCTGACATCTCAACACAACACCTGAGTTTTCATTGGTAAATTTCTGGAGACCAACAATGATAAGCCAGAAAAATACCATTGCTGCCATCATTTGAAATTCACTCCTGAGAATTTTTTTTATTTCTCTACTTGTGGTACAAAAGTTCGGATTGATGAAGTAACATCCGTCGAAGTCGTAACATTTTCAATTGCCATTTTTTGATGCAATAAAAATTTGATTTCACTGATTCAGTAAGAAGTACTTAAATTGTAAACTAACAGAGTATATAACCACAGGCTTGTGGCATCCTCCACAAAAAAATACAGATTAATAAAAAAAAATCCTTAAGAATTGTCTTGTGAAATCTGTTTTAAATAGTAACACTACTGATAACAAACCTTTACATAACACAGACACTTCCCAAGTTTTAAACCAAAGTTTAAATCAAGTAGAGAAGCACGAAAGTTAAGTAATATATTGTAAAACGTACCAGAATCTCTAACGGACGTTTGTATGAAATGAGAATGAAAAGGAAATCAAGTCCACTGAATAACAATACCTCTTTAAGGGGGGGAAATTATTCTCCTCTAGTATCCACGGTTCGGATTGAACTATATCCTCCCAAGCATCGAACATTAGTATTAATCACAGATTGATACCGAAACAATGGTGTCAGCGAGTCACTCAACAACAGTAAAGTACACGAATAATTTGTGCAGAAGAAGTTAGAAATTTCGTAAGTAAATATTTGAGGATTCACAGGTATTTATAGCCAAGACAACCTTTCAAAATTCACACTGCCATTTATGAACATTCATCTCCAACGACGGATTGGAGTCGGGTCGAGTCGTTTCGTCTAAGTAATTATAATTAAAACGTTTTGTTCATTTAATTTAATTTAATTAATTAATTAACTAAATAATTAAAATAAATTTTGTACAAAAAATAATCTCTCGATCGATCATTTTTCATAGCAAATACGAGCGGCTACGATGACGATGGCGCCGAGGGGGTCCCTCTTTTCAATCATTTTAACAACTAATAGAAGTGTTCTTTATTTAAACACTTCTATTTTTCTTTCCACCACCAATGAGGGAAAATGTCTTTTCTTAAAGTATAAGAAAATCTTTTTCAATTTCTCTTTTCATCTTCCCTCCATTTCTCATTAACTCTTGTTATACCCAACAACGGAAACCTACTCTAACCGTCGAAATATGATAATTCTTACCATTCAATTTTAAAATGGACAAAGTGGAAAAAAGAAAACATAAATTACCCTTAGAAATTTAACAAGAATGGTGTAAACTTAAATACAAGAAAAATCTTTTGAAAACACTAAAGACCCTCCATTAGAACTAGTCTAAAAAAGTACAAGTATTTTTAAAAATATTAAAATCTTATAAACAGACATAACTCTCACCATAGGAGAGAAGAGGTAGGAAATGTTCAGCGATCAGCATCATCTTCAGTATGAAACATGTTGATTCCTGCCAATCAAACACTATACCCAATAACAAAGAAAGAGTCGCCAGTACAAATAAACATGTACTAGTAGGCATCTAGAAAACCCGAATCCACCACATAAGATAATATAATGATCAACAGAAGACATGACCCTTGAGTTATACAATATCGATCCTATAACATCAACATTACTTAATAGATAACCTTCCATACACTCATACACTTTATTTCAAGCTCACTACCTTATTCCGCTACCAACTCCACAACTAGGAGCCAATCCACCCTTAATATCCGATTACAACCTGACCCTCTATCACACTATGACTTCACAAGACTACCCCTCTAGCTAAACACCAATACAATCTTTATATTCCCACCCCAGTCCAAGTTACTTGCTATTGTTGTTAATCGGCCTGTCATCCTCACTTAAAATTTGATGCCAAATACCCTGTTCCTTGGCTTTTGACTAATTTTGAGAGATCAACATTGTACAAGAAAATGATGAAGTTGTATCACGACAAACACGTGTTTAGAAGAGGACTTTCGGTCCTAATGACTTGGTGCTATTGTTTAACTCAAGGCTACGCCTATTTTCGAAAAAGCTAAGGTTCAAATGGTCTGGACCATTAAAAGTAACCCAAGTATTTCAATCGGGAGCCATTGAACTTGAGAATTAAAGATGTGAGAGGTTCAAAAATATTTAAGTAATTTTTTGTCACCTCTATTTAATAATTAAGACTTGTGCCACTTTTTTAAAATTTTAAATCTTTTTTGTCACATTCAGTTACTTTTCTATAAAAAAAATGTATACGATTATCTTTACACAGTAACGAGAGAGTAGAATGATAAGAGGAGAGATTGACTGGCTTAGAGGTTTGGCGAAACATAAATATATTATTAGTAAAATTTACGTCAGTTTGGAAAGTCACTTTTCAATTGAAATTGGTGTAAGTATTAGGATAGTAATTATCATCCTAGTAATTACATTGTCATGTTTGGTTGCCACTGTGCAATTAGACTGTAATTATATACGTCATGTTTGGATGCCACAGTGAATTACAACATATATGTTATGGATGACACAATTGCAATAATAAATTATAATAAATTTAAAAATAAAAATTACTAATTTGAAATTTATACTAGACAAATAAGAAAATTTAGAAATGTTATCAAATAAATCGGAAGATATAATTCTTTTTTGAAAAATATATTAGTAATAAATATTTGTATAATAATGTTATAAAAACATAATTGCTTTATATTTTTAAAAATTAATATATTTCAACTTAATTGATTCATAACAACTAAAAGAATGAAGTTTCTACGAACATCGTCAAATGCATGTTTGATAAAAAAGAATAATATATGAATAAAATATATCAAATTATTAAATGTTTGACAAAAATATAATCTATCAAGTCTAATTAACAAATGCTATGCAATGTAAATATTACTTAAACAAATAAAACTGAAAATATAACACAACCTATAAATTCAAAATAAAAGATTTAACATAATACTCTAAATAGAAAAAATTTAACATAGCAATAAATATGAGTATTTATATTTTTCTTAATTAAAGAAAAAGTAAGTCTATAACATTATTAACAATTAAATTCTATTTTAATTTAAAAATAGACTAGATAATAAAATTATGCTAATTGAGTTAATAAGTGATGGGACATACAGAAAATAGAAATATGAAAAAAATATGTTGAATTCACGTAAACGTAAGGTTGAGAATAAGAAGAAATGAAATATAATAATATTATAAAAATATAAAATAATTTTACAATTTTTTAGAATAAAAAAATAAATTAAAGAACTTAGAATAATAGGAAAGCTAAAAAAATTAAAATTAAATAGAAATAGAAAAAAAAAAAGAAATTAAAAATAATTAGGTGTTACGCCATGTAATTATCAACAATTCACATCTCGTGTCTGTAAATATAGAGTGTAATTACCCCCGTCAATTAATAAGGGACATGTTGGGATCAAGTACTATCCTTTACTTCCAAACAGGATAAGACAATGCAATTATACCAATTACACCAAATTCAATTACCAAGGTGTCCTTCCAAACAGGCCCTTAGAGTTTGTTTCAACATAGACCCAATATATATTTCTCTTTTGTCTCAATTTATGTGATACAAATGAAATTTGAAAATTAATTTCAATTTTTATATGGTATTAAAATGTTTGAAGTTGTTAACTATTGTGATTTACAATGCTTTTTATGTAATTTTCAAATAATACATATTACTCTCTTTGTCCTAATTTGTGTGACAAATAAAATTTTAAAAAACTGACCAACTTTTAAGTTAAGAAGTATTTGTTACATAATTTCAAGCATTAATTAAAATCCCAACTAAATTTCATTGGTGAATTTTGAGAGTAACCAATTTCTGTCGTGTTAATATTTTCATTTGTATAATATTATAATTACCTTATACTTTTATGTCATTTTTAATATATAGGTTATTTGCTGTGTCCAATTTTTATTGATGAAACCAATAAAATTTCGAGAATCAACTTAATTTCTATCGCTTTTTTTAAATATTTAAATGGTAATTATTGTGATTTGTAATATTATTTAGGTTTAATTTTAAATATATAACAGACTAAATTTTTGTTTTGTTTATAATACGAATAAACGACCTGATTGCACTTGTCACGGAAGCAGCATGTGACAAAAACCTGCTTTCTAGACAACTTCTACATATTACTCTATCGTCCAATAATAGTTATTCATTCTGCTATTTTTGGGTCGTTGTCTAACTATATTTGTTTACTTTATGAAATCAAGAGTAAAAAATAAATTTGATCTCCTAGTTTATCCTTATCATTTATTATAATTGTTTCTCTAGTATATTTTTCAAGACATTAGATTTATTATGTTTAAAGGGTGAAATAATAAAATTACCCTTCTATTTATAGTTTCTTAACAAATGTGCAAAGTCAATAGTGGACAAGTATTGTTAGACAGAAAGATTAGTAATTACTCCCTCCGTCCAAAAATAACAACTATTTTTGGCTATCAAACCATACTTGTCCGCTATATGAAATTAATAGATAATTTATACTTCGTTCCTAATTTATCTTTATAATTAATTATTGTCATTTCTTTATTATATTTTTCAAGACATGCATAAGATTTGTTATATTCAAAAAATATATAGTAATTACTCTTTTATTTATAACTTTTTTTTAAAAATATATAAATTAATAATAGATAAATATTATTATATGAAGAGAATAATTAGGATAGAGGAATAGTAATTACTCCCACCGTTTAACAATAATTATCCTCTATATTACGGCAACAATACTTACAATTTTATTAAATCAAATAGATAATTTGCATTAGTTCCTAATAACTACATAGGAGAATATAATGTTTACATCACCATGTGGTGCTGAGCGGCTTAGTAGTTACGTCTCCTTCTCAGCCTTCCGTCACTACGTATGATGAGCAAGGAAATATCTCTACTTTATGTTTGTATTAAATATAAATAAAAGGGAAATAGTTTCAAATATATCTAAATTTTAATTAAAATTAGTGTAATAATTTTAAATAAAGCAGGAATTATTACTTCATAAATTATTTAATAGTGAATTTTAAAGATATATAAGTGTGCATGTGGACATTATAAATATTATATCATTATAAATAGTAATTTTTTTTGGCTGGATAATTATATATTTTTAAAATACACTATCAAAAAGTGTGCGACGTAATAGGTCGTGCCCAAAAATTATAATTTGTTACAACAATTACAATAAAAACTCAAATATATTTTAAACCTCTTTTCTTTAAATAAAATAACTTGAATATGCATATTTAACATTTAACAAAAGAAAACAGAGTCGATCATTTATGATTTGATAAAATTAGCAATATGACTTTTATTTAGTTCCTTGGTTCCTTTTTAGTATATCAATTCTAAAATAATTGTAAATCTATGCAATTAGGAGAATTTTTTTTTTCTAGTTTTGGTCTTAATATTAATTATTCCAGATTTAAGATAGACAAAGACTAAAGAATTAATAAGAGATAATATAATTTATTATTTATGTGTTTAATTACTTGTCTACTTTTAAATTTACACACTTATTAAGAAAAATAATTATTGACATATTGAGTTAATCATTTCACACTTAATTATGAGGCGAATGAACTAAAAATTTAAGATTTACAAGAAGTTCTAACTTTTTCAAAATAATTAATTGAATGTATAATAGATAAAAGAAATTGCCATCTTAATTTTCAAAGAACAAGGAATTAAGGGTAAAATAAAAAAAAGTAGAAAAAGAATAGTGTTTTAAAGATGTGTAACGACCTGTTTAGTCGTTTGAGCAGCATAGTTTTAGTTTCTGGAAAAGGATGAGACGACGGATTACCACGACGGACCGTCATGCACGAAAGGGGAGACGTTCGAGGGGTTCTCGTTCCAAAACAATTGAATTTAGAAAATTGGTATGAGATCGACTCTCTGAACGTCACGACGCCGGTGCGGACGGACTATCTCAGGAATGAAGGGCCGTCACAAACCTTGGTAAAAATCTAGTCTCTGACTCTGTGACGGATATCAAGACAGCAGGACGGAACGTAGAAGGCACGACGAGGTACGTAACAGCCTGCGTAATCCCAGGCATGGTTGGATTTCGTTAAATGTTTTACAGGGGGTTTGGACTATTCCTGCTTATAATTATAAAGTTGGTGGTTAATGTTAATAATTTAATTACTTGGGGTTAAGGAGAAACCTTGAATAATTAATGGGTTAATCATCATCTTTATACTTAAATAATCTGTAATTAGGGTAAAAGAAAGAGGGTTGGAACTAAGAACACAGAAAGACAGGAGAGAGAGAGGACGAAGAAAAGAGCGAAGAAAGAGAAGAACGAAGAAAAAGCAAAAGACTTTGAGGAATCGCTTGCTTGCATCACGAATTCGTCGGTGGAGGTAGGTTATGGTTTATGTATAGTAGTAACTCTAAAGCGAAGGATATGTATTGGGTAGTATGTACAACACGGTCTATATGCGTAATTGTATGATTGTAGAATGTGATTACATAATTGTGATAAAATAAGCATGAGAAGCTATTGAATCCTAAATCTTGAAAAACCCATAATCTGCCTTGTTCAATGAGAGTGATGATGCCTTGTATAAAAGAAGGCTCTGAGAACTAAGTGATGAGAGTAGTTGGAACGGGTCACGAACCGACACGTTAGAATTAGGGGATCGGGTGTCACGACAGACCAAAAAATTAGGGGATCGGGC